>JAODKC010000016.1:4639181-4676559 GCA_026777985.1 Mormyrops attenuatus
ACGTAACACTGTTTCATTTTCTCTGCCCAGAAGGTCCGTTCATAGGCTCCTACAGTCCTGACTTAGTTTCCCCCCCCCACCCGCCCCACCCCCTTACTCAGTCCTGTGACAGTTGGTGATAAATAAAACAGTCCGCTTGCAGGTTCAGGCGGCTCAGCCCAGAGTCTCTGAGAAATCGAGGAGAGATCAAAGGATTAAAACATATAAATGTATTCATGGCTGGCTGGGACAAACAAAAAAATCTACTGAGTCTGCTTGTTCTTGCATGCTTGTCTGCATTCATGAGTTTTGTGTGTGTGTGTGTGTGTGTGTGTGTGTGTGTATGTGTGTGTGTCTGTCTCTGCCCCTGGAGGATTTGCGACCGCTCTCCTCCTAGCTGCATGGAGGTGGCCTTCAATAATGAACATCATTCATTATTCTTCATCAACATTTTGATCTTTCACATAAACATCAATGAGCATCTGACTCTCTGTCAGCCTGTTTCCTGCATCTTCCAGGGCTATAATTTCAGAAAGAAAAAAAAACTATAGGAAAAACTCATAATTACACTATGGTGCATTACATGAAATACTGAAATGATTCCTGATAGTGTGGAACATTCCGGTGTGTGGGAGTCATTTCCAGTACTTTCTATAAGTTAGGTGCATGCTAACACCAAGCCTGATATTCCATAACATTCCACAGCATTCCAGGGGTGTGTAAAGCATGTCTTGAATGTTAGCCTTTCTGTCCATGAAAACACGAACACACAGCCGGCATGTTCCCAAACGGAAGCATGGGATTGTAGGTGATCGTTCTCTGTTTGGTAACTGCTGGAGTGTAAACATTAAAGCTAATCTAGAATAAGGGTGTCGTTATAATGACGAATCAGATCTTACTAGAAAGTAACTGCTCTCCTTTGGAGAGTATACTCCGAAAAACTTGCTGATATCTGTGCAATTGATAGCGCCATGTCTCGTCTTGTGTGACGCTGGGTAAGATATGATGTAGACACAATCGCAGCTCGTGTGTCAATAACAATTACCGGGTCACCCCCTGCTGATTTTTTTTTTACAAAGTCAACGAGGTTTAAAGAAACTAATCTTTGATTCCAAATGAGCCCGCTATGTTATTCTAGAGTGTTCTTTTATCCCTTGTGGGCAAATCTGCTGAGGTCAGAGTGTAGTGGTTGTCAGATGGGCATATTTGTTTAATACACAAAATAAACCATACAAATGAGAATGAACTACATAAAACAGAACAAATGCAAATAATAAGTCTTTCCTACAGTAATACTCAGTGATACTTTACAAAAAAATCTGGAATTAATGGCTTAAATGTAAACACTGCATGAGCCATGAAATGAAGACAGACACCAAGCAGGCACACAACAGACGGCTGAATGCAGCTTCAAGCTAAGGCAAAACTGCGCACAGCCTCGTCTGGAAAGATAAAGGCACCCTTGAACTCTCGTTACCCACTTGCTTTATTTATTTAGCCATTAGCTTTGTTATTCAGAAGTACGAGAACTGGTCTAACAATGACAACGTAGCAGTTTGGTAGTTTTTTAGTTGCTTTAATTATTAAGTAGCGGAGCGGCATCAGCAGCCGGCGTCCTGCGAGGGCCTGCCTGAGATTATCCGCGCTCGGAGAGCGCTGTGCTCGGTAGGAATACGTCTAGCAGCAAAGGGAGACAAACACAGGCGCCTTATGAAACATACAATGAAATGGGAAATACTGCCACCCAGAGGACGAAACAGGAACTTAGTTCAGCCATTTTGTGCACATCAGTTTTTATTTTTATTTTAAGTTTATTTCTTTTATGAGGCTATACAGAAAAAATATATATATTTATTTTTTGCAAGACTAGGTTGCATGTATGTTAATTTTAAACATTTTCATATCACTATGTTGTTCATTATTCAAGCTCTTAAATCAGGTATGTGTGTCTTTAATTTACTAAAAATGTATTCTGTTTATGTAACTGGGTCTCTTGAATGCCGACGTACGCCTGTTCTGTGTCCCTGTCGGTCAGCCCCGGGTGAGTTTGACTCACGGGCTGCTGTGCTAAGCTGCGTTCAGTGGTGTTGAGTGAGACACATTTAATGTTGAGTGTTCGCCAGCCGGGCCGGGTGCGTGACCTCTGATCTTCCCTATGGACGGAGCCGACTTATGCGGGACGTTTTCCGGCAGCGCCGTGCAACAAGGGAGACATTCTCGGGGAGGCTGCAGAGGGTGGGGGCGGCCACACAGACCCGCATTCATCATGGGGTCCCGAGGAGGAATTAGCACGTCTCCCCCCACGCACCTCAAGGAACCGATAAAGAGTATAGAGCGCATAAAGAACAGACTGGGGCAGAGAGCCTGCAGTCCCATTTGACATGTATGAATTATGAAGGGGCGGAGATGCTCCGGGTCGTTCCCAGAAAATCAATAAAGCAGTGCACGCAAAATTCCATGTTCCAGCTGGTTTTCGTGCTCCAACGATGAAAAAAAAAACTCGCTTTACTGTCATCCTGACAATGTCCAGGTTTTCTGAACTGACAGAATCAGTTACGCGTTGGGAAGAGTCTGTAAGGAGCTGGATCGATATGCTTTCCAAAAGATTTTATGATCTACGTTTACGGTGATATTCTGATCATTAGAGCATGTTATTTAAATGAAAGGCATGTGAAATGGTTCTGATGCCATGTGACTGCTCCAGTCATGAAACAGTATTGGTGAGTTTCGACATCTAATTGTCCTTTGTTTAGTTCTTTCTTTTGAATGAGTTTCACGGCAGCATGTCTTCCAGAAGTTTGGGTCAAGGAGAGCCTGAGGACACAAAGCTTCTCCAGAGCTTAATGACAACCAATGTCATATTCATTAGGAAATGTGTTTCTCTTGGTTTAAGGTAACTGGGGAGTGAATTAACACCCAAAAATCTCGAGAGAGCGGAGACTAGCTTGAAAAGATCTGAGTATTAACAGAGTCAGTAGTCTAAAAAATTTCTAAGTATTATCAGAGTCTGTAGCGTATAGAAATCTAAATGCATGGTACAGGCAGAGATAAGGAGGTGACGATCCACTGGTAGTTCTGAGACACTGAGGTTTATTACAGAACTGAAAATATTGGGTTAAATTACAAAGGAAAGGACCATGAGGGGTCAAAAAGCAAAATGGGGAAAACAACCAACTACAAGGAATGACAAGGACATAAAGTCCAGGAACAAAAGAACACAGGGAGCAAGACCAGGCAGGGAACAAAGCACAAACTCATACAGAACAGAGTAACGAGTAACATCTAACATCTAACTAAGGAAACAGAACACAAGCAGGCACTAAAATACACAGATAACGAGCACTAACAAAAGGCAGGTGCGAATACTCAAAGCAATCAACCAATCAGAACAGACACTTTAAACAGGACACAGGTGGAATTAAATAACAAAATCATAGAACTAAGATACTGACAGAGAAACAAGGAAACAGAATCTAACACTAGGAAAATAACAAAGGGAGGTAAAAACAAAACCAAGGGCACAAAGTAAAAAACCAAAACAGAATGTAAACCACAAAACACAGGAACTAGAAAAACTGATACAAATGAAACACTAGGGAACAAAATCTGCAAAATACCGAAACAGAGATGGGTGGATTTGAACACACGACTGTAGGGTTTGGGAGGCGCATGTTCAGCCCATCGAGCCAGGCAGCAGTCCAGGGAAGAAAGTAACCACTCTAAAGTCTTGGACAACAGGGAGGACAGGATAGCCAGTGACATCTGCTGGCCAAACGGGGAGGAGACACGAAAGGCTGGGACAGATGGGTGCAGACCCTGACACTTCAGTGTAAATAAATCTAAGTCAAGCGTGGGCAATCTTATCCGCAAAGGGCCACTATGTATTTAAAGGGACATACAGGGGTGGGCAATCTTATCCGCAAAGGGCCAGTGTGTATGTAAGGGGACATACAGGGGTGGGCAATCTTATCCACAAAGGGCCACTGTGTATTTAAGGGGACATACAAGGGTTGGCCGTCTTATCCACAAAGGGCCACTGTGTATGTAAGGGGACATACAGGGGGGGGCAATCTTATCCACAAAGGGCCGGTGTGTATGTAAGGGGACATACAGGGGTGGGCAATCTTATCCACAAAGGGCCGGTGTATATGCAGGTTTTCGCTGCAACTCCCTAATCAGGTCACTAACTAGAGGACTGATTGGCTGAAGACTGCATTTTTTTATATAGCACTTTTCTACTCCTACGAGTACTCAAAACGCTTTACAAATTCATGCCTCACATTCACCCATCCACACACCGGTGGCAAAGGCTGCCATACACACCAGGAGCAATTTGGGGTTCAGTGTCTTGCTTTGATAGAGTCAGGATGAACCAGGGCTCGAACCTGCAACCCTCCGGTTGTGAAACGATAGCACTACCTCCTGCGCCACCATCTTCCCCAAGAGTCCTTCCCCTGAAGAGTTCTCACACCGGGGTTTGAACAGCTGACCTAAAGGTTAGCCCAAAAACCTGCATACACACCTGCCCTTTGCGGATAAGATTGCCCACCCCAGATCTAAGTGTTAGCATAGTCTGTAGTCTAATGAAATCTAAGCATTAGCAGAGTCTGAAGTCTAATGAAATCTAAGCATTAGCAGAGTCAGTGGTCTAAGGAAATCTAAGCGTTAGCAGAGTCTGTAGTCTAGTGAAATCTAAGCGTTACCAGAGTCTGTAGTCTAATGAAATCAAAACGTTAGCAGAGTCTGTCTGCGTTTTTCATTTGATTTATGTAGGCACTAATCATGTGAAAGGAAACTCAAATCAAATCGACCACTAATCTTAACTTGTCACCTGTTTTCCATCAGATTTATAGCATAACCAAAACAGACAAGCACAGACACTATAATTTGGAAAGCACATAGGTATCTCCGTAGCTACAAAAGGTTCAGCAGCGGACCTCAGAGACTGCTGACAACTGATGACCTTTTGCTGCTTGACAATTTGCTGTTCAGGATAGCATCCTTGTGGAAAAAAACACACACACACATTCACAACAGAAAGTGGGTGATTTGTCATCTTGTGCAAGTGAGAAGATTTCATGTCACGGGGATCAATAGGATTCTATAATGAGCTTGTTGGCCCAAAGGCCCGAGGCTGTGAACAGCATGAGATCTGATCTGGACTCCCCGCTAGCCCTTAGCTGCCTGTCTCCCAGGACAGCAGGTGCTTCCGAGGCCCAGCTATGCCTGTCACACACCGGCGTGTAACAGGGCTCAGGAGGTTGGCTAAAACGTGCCCACAGAGTTGCTGTCTAGGTCTGACTCACAAACACAAGCCAGCCCCAGGCTCTGGGAGATCACAAACAAAGCTCGTTTCACATCCGGTTGATTTGAAAGTCACTTTCTGTCCGCATGTTTACCTGGGACAGAGTTGCCCTGTTGACGTGCCTCTCTCATGACGAAATTGGCCGATGGGATAATTTGCTGGCATTAATGGCTTGAATTTTCAGTCCCTGCAGTCTTCAGACTCTCTTTCTCCCATTTGTTGCTTATTAACTAAAATTGATACTGCAGACAGAGAATACACGAGTATCCGCAGATCTGATTATGATGCTGCCATCGCCCAGCATGCTCTAGACTTAGCGTTTCGGCCCACCGGCTAAATGATGACAAATGTGGCCGCAGTTTCGCAAACAAAATAAATCTTTCATTATGCCAGGGGACGGCTCTTCATTATTCACGCTGCGAGATGACTCAGATGAACCCGGATTTATGTTTCCCGGAATAACGACGGTGTACGTCGATGTTTATATGCATACGCTCCGATTTCCTGTGTGACGTCATCACTTCCGAGGGCATTTTCTGAGGAACCGCAGGAAGCATCCAGGTGGAATAGCAAAGACACAGAAGCCCTGTGCTCTCTTCCGGGGAGAGCGAGGCACAGCGGGCCAGGCGTGATGCACACGGCGCTCCTTTTTGCGTGGCGCCTCGTTGTGCGCGTGTGCGTGCGACACACGTGTAAAGCACATGCCACTTTGCTGGAGGCGCAGCACAAATTTAGGCTCTTCACCTGTCAGCCCCCTCTACCCCCCCACCCCCCGAGCAACACGGCAGGAAGTGGGGGGGGGGGTCTGCACGCAGATCAAAAATGCTTCTACAGCAAACAAAGAGGTGATAATGACCCCTGAGCTGCTCACCACAGGCTATGCTAAACACAACTGGGGTCCTGGGTTCTCTCTACGCTCAGATTTCCTTAATGATGGGGATCCCATAGTGGGGGGATAAAACAGCTTATGAGGCTGCACGTTCACCTGCACATAATTAGGATTACTTGTCTCTCAGCTCTAGCACATCCTGCAGTAGCTCCGAAGTGTCCTCTTCAACCCGGATCACGTGGCTCCCATCGCCACGCCAACCGAAGCCCATCTCACAATCCCCACATTGCTCTAATCGTGCCCCGCTGTGTTTTCAGCCCCAGGTACGAGGCCTCTGCTGAGGTCTGTGTAATATTCTGAAACACATAAAGGGGATAAGGAAGGCCGGCTGGCTGCACTGGACATGCCGCTGAGGCACACTTTGCCAATACACCCCGAGAGAGCATGCCAACTGGTACGGGGCAGGCTCCAGGACTTAGGGTGTGCTCACACTGGGAGATCCGTACCATGCCCAGGCCCGCACAGTTCAGTTGGACTCGGACACAGTACCCATCCAGTGTGATTGCTAACTGTGCCAGAGCACAGAACATTTAACAAATATGGCAGCAATAGGATCACTTTGGTCCACGGCAAATGTGCAGTTTGCTGGAAATTTGGGCTGACTAGAGTATCCAGGAACAGCTGGATGCGACACAAAAAAACTCAGAGATATCTGGAAAAATATGGGATATACCTGCAGCATGATTAAGTGAGAAGCACGGTGCTGCACACTTGATAATCACACTTGATAACCTCTTGAATCTTGATAAATTTGTTAGAGGGTGTCAGTGCGGCCAAAATGACTCCAAATAAACCACAGAATAAGGACATTAATTATAAACTCCATTCTGCAGTGCGATAGCGCTTTCTTTCCTATGTTTTCTTTAACACAAAAAGTCACACAGTGATGATGAAAGCATGCCCGGTCCCAGAACGTTAAGCCCAATGTTTGTGCAGGCCAGCGGAGGAGAATCATGCTCGGTCACGGAACAAGGCAACCGGGCCCAATGTGAGTACGCCCTAACTGAGGGGTAAAGGTGCTGGTGTGTGTGAGTGACCTCGCACGTCTACGGGGAGGGGGGAGGAGCAACCAAGGGTAAAGTAGCCCTCCTCAGTAAAAAACCAGCGGGGGTCTTCCAGAAACAAACTGAATAAATGCATCCAGTCTGCCTGTCATAGAGTTAGTCCTCTTGTTAGTATTATTATTGTTGTTGTTAAGTGCTGTCAAGTTGAGGTTGGCAGCTGCCAATCATATTTATCTTATATAAACTTATATATATATATATATATAAAAACAATAATTACATTTCATATGGGTTAAAATTGCGAAAATAAATGATAGTTACAGTAACTAATTAATTTCCAGAAAAAAATACTTGTGTTTTTGTTGTAGATGCTATAATGAAAGCAGATTCTGCCTTGCAGTAGAAATATATAGGCCTACATATATATAGTGTTGGCAAAAGAGCAGTTCTATATTTTACTATTTTATTGCTTTAAAACTGCAACATCAGGTGCTAAATCAAGCAAGTGCGAAGTGTTGTCTTGAGGGTTTCGACATTCATTCCTTATAAATGACAATTATCTTTCCTCTTCCTCGGCTGAATATCGACCCCAGGCGTATCATTTCCTGCTCTCCGTTAAAGTAAGTACCCGCAGCGGCAGCAGCCTGACGCCGGACGCGCAGCGCATTTGTCCCGCGGGACGTTGCACTCCGGGGGGACCGAGCATCCCTCAGCGGCTCCCTGCAGGCGTCGGACGGATCTGTTGGTCGTTATGCATTGCGCTTCGTTTTTATCCCCCTCCCGCGGTGCACACCGCGACTGATCGATTGTCACTCCCAGTAGCGATCGGTCGTACCACTTTAATCAGTCCCCGTAACAGCCTGTTCCGCCTGTGCACATGTGCGCAGTGAAATATAGCCGTGCATCGTCAGTGGGAATATTTACAGTTTGCATGTAGGACAGCAGAGTTCGGGCAAAAACTGCTTTCTCATTACTTGTGTTTTACTTCCATCTAGTGGATGAATAAAAAAAAAAAACACGTAAAAGTTTACTGGGGAAAATGTTGACTCCAAAGCCCATGCACACTTAAATGAGCATTAACTACCAATAGGCCTATATAATATTAAAATGAGTTTGTAAGTAAATCCCCAGAATTAATTCAGAATATGCAGTAAGTTTTATACTGCATGTAATGTGTCTGTGACAGTATTTTAAAAATGATATTCCTGGACAGGATACAAACTAAAATAAGCCTGCAGTTACTAGCGGGGCCGTGCGGAGTCTTCTTCATTTCCCCGGCCGGGTTTCCTGTTAATCTACGGTTAATGCTGTTAATGCTACGGCCCTCAAAACAATTTCTTTATGTCGTTGAACTCAAATGATTGTCTATAATGTGATTTACTACTTTTGATCGAAGTATTTATGTACCCCCTGGACGGTTTGTATGCAATTTGACTTTCGCGTTGGCTGTAGGAAGCTTGTTGACGGAATTCAAAACGCCATCCGGCGCATGCGCGGACAGCGACGTCACATGACCGTTGTTCTGTAGTCGGTGGTACCCGCTCCGTGTCGCTCCGGTTCGTCTGGGTTCGGTTCCGATGGCGGGGCGTGGGGTGGCGTGTCTCCTGACATTAGTCGCCCTCACCCTGCTGAGGGCTGCCGTCTTCGCCTCAAAAGAGGACGTTGTATTCAGCGGTGGCAGTTCTGTTGTTTCGGAAGCAATCGGCGCCTTCAACCTTTTTAAAAAGGTGTTCAGCTGGAGCTATGAGCCCGGTTCTGATGAATATTATCGCAGGATTATTAACCTGGAGGTATGTCACCTCGATCCGGACAGGTCACATCATTGCTTTTTATGTCGCATTGACACTGCAAAATGTGCGACTTAATTTCAGCGCGCTTTGTTTGGTTAGTTGTAAAAGAGTGATTAATAGTAAAAAACAAACACGAGTGCTATATAAATATGTTTTTTTATTAGTTTTATATCGGTTTTCTTTATTGGGTTATAACGTCACAAGTGCACGGTAAACAAACACGTCACGTGCAGTACAAAATGAAAATGAAACTTCAGCTACAAGCTTCGTATGAAGTCACTGCAGTAACTTGCTGACTCCGTTTGTTAATTGCCTGTTCATTTTTTTTTCTAGAAAAGCCTCCTACGGCATGCATCTCTGAACAATCACTCAGTTTCCTCAAACGGCATCTCTGCAAAATACGGAATAAACCAGTTTTCGGTTTTATCGCCAGAAGAATTCAGAGGTAAATGCGCCCTCTTCACTTAACTGCAGTGAGTGAACCCTGTGGTGATTATAAAGAGAAAATGAACTGTGTGACTAAAATACTAGCTCTAGAAATGCAAAACTACATACTGACAGTGAAACTGTGAGAATGGGTGTTTTGAAGTTTAGAATTAATTGTCATTGTTGACACACCACAGCACACAGTGCACAACAACGAAATGTGTCCTCTGCATTTAACCCATATGTGACAATGTGACATAGCAGGGGCAGCTATTTCAGCGCCTCGGGGAGCAGTGCTTGGGGGCGGTACCTTGCTCAGGGTACCTTAGTGGTTTTGCTGGTCAGGGATTCGAACCTGGAATCTTTTAATTACAAGTGCGCTTCCCTAAACATTAAGCCAACACTGGTTAATCTTAAATTAATCTCCTTTTCACACTCTGTGGCCTAGTTGAACTGAGATATTTTGGCTCGAGATAAAGCAGAGCTCGGTGACCCGATTTCGGTAATACCACAATTTTGATAAAAAATATAACTTGCACTTTTTACCTGTTTAAGGCAGAATATGTAAAGCATTGAATGTTTGCCGTTTCAGAGCGGTACCTGACCACTTTCCCGGAAGAGGTGCCAGAGTACCCAGCATCAGAGACTGCAAGAGGCCCTTCAGTGAAACTGCCTAAGAAATTTGACTGGAGAGAGAAGAATGTCATCACCCCAGTGGAAAACCAAGAATCAGTAGGGACAGATTTTTTAATCTCAAAACACACTAAATGTCCGTATTGTTAGGTACCTGTATCACGCAAGGGTAGATCTTACTCTTGTGTGACATAAAAATAGGTTTTGCACTGTTATTGCCAAGCCATGTTGGGAAGGCCCCAGATTCTTGTCATAGATAGTATCTTGGTCCACTGGAAAGGAATCTCCTGACAGGCTGAATTTCCCAGCTTTCCTGTCTGTACATTATCTGGTTTGACTTCTCCTTGGGAAGAACTACAGCTCTGTTTGGTTTTCAGCTGAAACATCCCGTTTGGGACCATGCACTGGTGAACTCCCAGATCTGCCAGTTTTAGCCGGCTGTGACCTTGCACCTCTCCCTGCAGTGTGGAGGCTGCTGGGCGTTCAGCGTGGTCGGGATCATCGAGTCTGTCTACACGCTGCAGGGCCACCCTCTGCGGCAGCTGAGTGTGCAGCAGGTCATCGATTGCTCATATAAAAACCAGGGCTGCAACGGTGGCTCCACTGTCAGGACCCTCAGCTGGCTGAAGCAGGTCACAATTACATTGTTTAGACCTAAATCTGTACATGACACATGTTTTGGATGTATATTCCATATAGTTTGTGTTCTGTAACAAAAGCCTACCCTTTTTACTAGTGGTAGACAGAATGACGCTACTATATGGTGCTATCTGTTCAAAAAAGGGCACAAAGCATGTCCCATAGCAAACCAAGAGCACCATCTAGTGGGGTCAAAAAATACAGCAAATGGTTCATGAAGCCTTATTTTATCACTCTTGTTGAAACTGATTTTTGAATCACTTAATGTCCTTCTCAAAAACATTTAGTTTCTAAAGCACGAAATTGTGTATGTTTATGCTGAACATTTATGTAAAAGTGAATAACTGTGTGCATCGTAATGCGAGAGAAGAGATATGTACTTCATGTGTATTATGTTTTCTGGTCTTCCAGACACAGGAGAAATTGGTCAATCAGGCCGAGTACCCATTTAAAGCTGAAACAGGAGTCTGTCACATTTTCCCACCGTCAGAATTTGGAGTTTCTGTTAAGGACTTTGCAGCTTTTGACTTCAGGTAAAACATAGTCAAAACAGAGTCATTCTCAATATTTTTATGTAATTTGGTAAATTGGATTGTACTGAGCCTAGGGCTGCACAATTCTGAAAAAAATGTGAATAATGACGTTTTGCTTAGAATTGAGATCAGGATTCTCTAACATTTTTTCCCTCAAATTTAAACAATTATTGCACTCATTAAACTGCAAAAGGAAACAGAACAGAACATGATTGTGCCAAACATATGTCTGACCCAAAACCGGCATATCAACTTCTGACAACAGAAAGGAAACACCCAACTAGCAATTAAATTCGGGAAACCTAAAAAGCCATACCAAAAGTTCCGGTATCAAAGGTGCTAGCGGGGTACCTTTTGGCACTTCGGTACTTTGGGGTGGAACCTGAAACGCTTTTTTTGTTGATTGGTTATGCAATTAGCCTGCCTCTGAAATGCAATACAACCGCCATCTTGAAAACGGTTGTGAGCGGTTTCTTGAAGTACCAGAAGTAAGGTACCTGATGCGGTGGAAAAGCGCCCTTTAAAGAAAAAGCAGAATTATCGGACGCTTGAGACTCTCTGGGGAAAAGTAGGAGCTCTTGTTTTGATCCAGCCGATGTAATACAATGCAGATGAACTGTTGTAATTCAGAAATAATATCACTTAGGGTTGCGTTTTTTTTTACGATTAATTGTGCAGCCCCAACTGAGCCTATATAGTATTTTTGCTGCACCTTATTTCAATCGCCTGCATTCTTCTCCCCAATATGTGCATGCTTTCTGTTGTTCCAATCTCATTTACTGTCACACATTTTGGTTAGCTGTTTTTCCCAAATTAACAGGAAGATGGCGCTGTTGTGCTGTTTGTTTGCCCACAGTGGAAACGAGGAGGTGATGATGCAGAAGTTGCTGGAGTGGGGTCCTCTAGCTGTCACAGTGGATGCTGTCAGTTGGCAAGACTACCTTGGGGGCATAATCCAGCACCACTGCCCCAGCCAGCGGGCCAACCATGCCGTCCTCATCACCGGATACGATACCACAGGTGAAAGCGGACCCCTGCCTCAGTGTGCCCATCCCCCCCATCCCAGTGTGCTTGGCCTTTGCAGTTCTGTAGATCACTAACTAGTTCAGCAATCAAAGTGCAGATCAGATTACCACAGCTGAGGGAACAGATGATTGATTCAGGAACTTTCATACTTTGGGGATCAGGATGCAGAGGACAGGTGGATGCATTCAAATTAGTCTCCGCTTAGCCCTGACTCTCCAATATAATGCAGTTCCCCATGGATGTGGAGATCTACCGCCCATAAGTGCCTGAGTGCAACCCTAATTCCCCCAGTTCAACACTCCTGATACAGATAATCAGGCCTTTCATTAGCATCTCAGTATTGGAGCCAGCTTAGCTTCAACATGGCCGATTCTAATACTGAGGTGCTACTGAAGGGCCTGATTATCTCTATCAGGTGTGTTAAAATAGGGCGGCAGCTTAGCTGATGGTTGTGGTAGATGGCAGATCTGCAGGAGCTGGGTTGGGCAGCCCTGCCATTGGCAGTTTTAGCTCAGGTGCAATTGCACCCCCTACTAGTCACATGAAAATCCAGTTTAACATATTAAATTCAATAAAATTTGTACAAGTTATATTTGTATAAAATGACGTTTGTGTTAGTCATATCAATGTGTATTTATATATTTACATTTATTTACAAATGTACATGTGCGGCTGGATTTGGTGTAGCTGTATCCAATGAGTGACTAGTTGGGCTCTCTCACCTTTCACTGCCCAGGAGAGAAGTCTACTGTCTCTCATGCCGATCCCAATGCTGTCATGTCCTTCTTCCAGGTGAGGTTCCCTACTGGATTGTGCGTAACTCTTGGGGAACATCATGGGGAAACCAGGGTTACGTCTATATCAAGATGGGAGGCGACGTCTGTGGTGAGTTTGGCTGAGGGAACCGTCCGAGGAAAAACGCCCTGTCGGGCGATTCTGTCGGGCATTACTTTCGGGCGTTGTTGTCTAGTGCCATTACTGTCTGATGTCATTGTCAGGGGTGCCGTTCTGTTTATAAACGCTTCTGGGGTTTTTTCATGTTTTACCAACTGCACTTGATTGCTTGCCAAGGCATCAGTCAGCTAAGTGAAAAAAGATTTAAATAAAGGAACATTTTACACCTGGGGGTGTTCCACAAAGCAGGATTTCTTACTTAGCTGGATAACTTGTCGGATTTAAGGTAGTTTGGGCGAAATGGAAGTGAACAAAGATAATGTCCATTCAGCCCAGACTACCTTAAATTCAACAAGTTATCCCCCTAAGCAAAAAGCCCTGCTTTGTGGAATACCCCACTCTTCTACTGGCTACCATGGTTGTGGTCTTCCCAGTTTAATTGCACTGTTTCTTCCCTCCTCTAGGTGTCGCCGATACTGTGGCTGCTGTTTTTGTGTGATTTTCTGCATACTCAGAAAATGTGGTATTCTCGTGGTTTCATAATGCTTTGTAATTGTAGTGCTTCATAGATAGGAGTGTGACCTGTGGACAGCTAAGCTACATGGTATCTCTCCCTGCACTTCACCATCTACCACAAATTCTGTTCCAGCTGTCCATTTTTACCATGAGATACACAGTGGCTTTCTGCACTGACAGTCACAACACTGGCAAATAAAGGAATTTTAAGCTCCCTTTATGGCTAGAACAACATGTTCTATGTAGTGGATGACAAAAGCATTTCTAAGTCAAAGACACCCTGGTCGCCAAGGCTGTTATTTCAATATGAAATGTACTGTAAATAATCATTCATTTGCTGAGTAGAAATACGAGTTAATTATATTTAAGTAATTACGTTTTCTTGGCTTACAAAATGATACATTTTTATTGTGAAATATTTTTATACAATTTTTGTACAGTTTCAACTGTTTTTTAATTTCTTCATGAATGTCTCAATAAAAATAAACTCCTTTGTTAAACAATTCATTTGAAATGAATGAGATTTAAAATGTGTTCATTAACTTCTCAGTTACACAGCAATTTGGTTACATTTTATGGTTTACAGTACTTGATAGTGCCATACTTCTGATAGGACTGGGGAACCCATATAAAGTATGTAAATATTTTCTTTTATTTGCAGCAATCACAGTAATTCAATAGGTTTCCCGTCCCACAAACTCTACATTCAGACGATATGCACAGGCATTCAAGACATCATATTTTCTGCAGATTTTGAGGAACTGATTAATCATGCACAAAAACAATCATAACGCAAACAATCTTCTAAAGGTATTTTTATGAACTTCAATAATATCATAAAATATTAGATGAAACACAAGGGGAAAACATTAAAATATGCATTCTACCAAGAAAAAAGGGTATATGTTGTTTTAAAGTAATCAACACTGAATAAGAAGTTTTGAAATATTTTCGTACAATATTATTTTACAGTTTAATACCTGTTCAGTATAGCCATGACTGTAATTTCCAAATAAACATGATAATTATGTATATACATTAATTACAGTGTCAGAGGCTGTCTGCCTTTGTATTGGCAGTAGTGAAGGGCAAAATGACACTTCGTGAACCATTTGCTGTATTTTTTGACCCCACTAGATGGTGCTCTCTGATCAAAAAAGGGTGCATGCCCCAAAGCAAACCAAAAGCACCACCTAGTGGGGTCAGGAAATACAGCAAATGGTTCATGAAGTGTTATTTTGTCCATCACTAATTGACGGTATGTACACAGGCTCTGGCTTGGGCGTGTTTCCACCTCCTAGTCAGAGTCCTCACTGCTGCAGTAGGAGCTGTCACAGCACTCCGCTGTGTACAGAAAGGTGTGCACTGTTGGGTTCAGCTTCGGCACCCATTCCCGTGGCACCAAGAAAGTGGCCAAGTTGAAAAGGTCCACGAATACCTTGTAGCGGTCACTTTAACAACAGAAGGAAGATGGTCAGCTCAGGTCCACTCACCTCAACTCCTCTGGTTTTTCCTCTAATTCATGAATATAATTAACCAAATCATTACCTCAGGTAATCCTAATGAAGTATCCTGACACTATTGATGGACAAAATGATGCTTCATGAACCATTCGCTGTATTTTCTGACCCCACTAGATGGTGCACTCTGTTCAAAAAAGGGCACAAAGCATGCCCCAAAGCAAACCAAGAGCACCATCTAGTGGGGTCAGAAAATACAGCAAATGGTTCAAAAAGCATCATTTTGCCCATCCCTACCTGTTACAGCTCCTATTTTCTACGTCAGACTGTGTACAGCTATTCATCTTGAAAGAGTGTTAAATTTGAAGCACCCAGATTTTGATTTGAATGCAGATCAGAAACACTATGTGTCATTTAATTTCAGGAGACGTACCTGATGGTGGAGCGTAAGTAGTGATACCCCGACGACCCTCCAGTGCCAGCCTTGCTGCCAATCATCCTGTGCACTGTGCAGACGTGATTGTCTAAAATATACCAAAAAAACAAGTGGGGACTGAAGAAACTGCACACATTTGCTGCAGCTTGATATATACAAGCCAGAAAAGAGGAGATGACACACAGCTGCCGTCATCACGGGCGGGTACTCACATCTCCACTTCGTCATGAGAGTGTCGATGTCCATCAGGTAGGTCAAAAGCTGGAACGGGACTTGGAAGCGAGGCTCTTCCCTACAGCAGTGCGGACGGAAAGCACAGAGTAAGGATACCGAGAAATAAAACCGCATATGCCAAGGGCCTGTGGTGGACAGCAAACTCCTACCTGTAAAAGTAGATCATCAGCGCTCCCTGCAGTGCCTTGTAAGACAGCCTTCGTTCACCTGATGCAAATACAGAAGGAAAGGATTATGGGATTGATTGGCGCTGTTTGCAATCAATGACTGAACTGCAGTAAAACGATTACAAAGCAAATTAAATAACTAATAATTTGTTGTCTGTCTGTCTGCACCCTAACAATACACTACTAACCAAACCATGACAAATGCACGTTAATGAAATCGTATTTTTTATTAGAGAAAGGCTTGACCAGGATTATGTGGATAGTCATCATTGTCCATTGTGGTGTTATTCAATAAGGAAAGGACTATGAATTCGCTGACCTTTGCTTAAAAGGTGCTCATGCCGCCTTTGGTCAAACAACGCCCTGAAGATCTCCACCTGCTTTTGATGTTCAGCCATCTGCTCCTTTGTTTCTTCCGAATCTGGTTTTTGCTGTAAAAGAAGGTGTACATCAGTTTGGCAAAGCGGCAAAAAACCCACAATGCAAGCTATTCACCCTAAACGCTCTATACCTCAATTTTCTCCTGCTGCAGTCTCAGTCCTTCTTCGATATTTTTCTGCAGTTTGCCCCAGAAGTTGAACCCATCGTCTTCGAGGCCAGGGGTTCTCTCCAGCCATTTCTGAGCAAATGAAATCATCCAGAGAGCCTCTTGTCAAAGTACTGCAATATAAAACAGCAGCTTGTTCGAAGTTAAAGCAGAAAAATCCCCCGACTGAACTAACAATATTGCCTTTTGGTGGAATAAAATGTGTGACTTCTGCTTCGATCAGAAGGGTTGACTCATCATACACGCTAACTGAATCGTGACAAGTCATTATCTAAGCATTTAAACTGAAATGGTCTAGGATATTAAACATATTATTAGTACATATAAAATTCAATTTCTCAGGCTTTGGTTTGGTTTGCTCCTGAAATGATCTACCAATTGGTGCCCCCAATGGAAATAGACTTTCAGATGCCCTGCTAATGGGCGAGAACTTATTGAGGATCTAGCTTGTGTCCAAGAGGCTGCCTTCAGTGTGAGATATGGGCAGTGGAAGTGTTCACCACCACTAAAAACAGGCATTCATGTGGGGTTCCTAAGGTATGGGGCCCCCTGTTGGCCACAAATGGTAATAGAGGGGACACAAATAATGTAGTAGTGGAAGCTTACTTTAATGAATTAATTAACCAGCAACTTACTGTTAGTTATATACCGATCCCATGTTAGTGTATCATTAGTCAATGAGAACAGTTCAAGTACTTCATGCAGGAACTACAGAATTTCATGATTGTACTTGAGTAGTAACTGAGTTACTAATTTACTTGTGCTCCCTCTAACACAGTATGACCCACTGGATGTGGGATGTTAGCAACACCTCCACTAGCAGCAGCAGTGTGGGCTCCTGCTCAGAGTGGAGCAGCATCTCGCTCTCCCTGCCCCGGAAATGGTCCCGGTAGTGATTCCGATTGTAGGGCACCCTCTGGCTGTCTGGGACGCCTATCTTGTTTTCCAGAAGTCTGAACTGGAGGCTCTGGAAACCAGAGGCAGGTGACAGGTACTCTCTGGATGCAAAGAAAGAAACAGTCAAGTTATGAAACACTATGGAATTAAGGGGAAGCAGCAGCTCATAGCCCAATACACTGGCACATCCACTGCACATCCAGTGTCCAAAACTGTGGGAACACTTCCAATTTTGAGAGACTGTAGATCTTTATTCCAGTTACTCCAGTTACTTATTTAATCGTCCAATGTATGATATTTGTAAACATTCTTTGAATGTTTATAAACATTCTTTGAATGTTTATGAACATTACCGTCACTATTTGTGTAGTAATTCTCAAAGCATAATACCAAAAATGCTAGGTGTTTCCACACTTTTGGCCACGAGTGTATACATGCCCACAACCGGCAACAGCTGGACTTTAATCCGGCAGATCACTGCACACGACACAAAGTGTCAGCTAGCCTAAAAACCTTCGAAATGCTGTTCATGTAATTTTTTTTAAACTGAACCAAATTGAACTTTTTTACCTTTATTTTCTTGCTATTCCTTATGTCAATGTCTCAATATGTCGTACTTACATGTTGTTGATATTTATATTCTGTTTCCTACTGTTTCTCTGCACTACCACCACCAAGACTGAAATGTCATCTTAGGTTGTAACCCATGGATGGCAGAGCTGAGGATGACAATAAAAATACGACTGAGACTGAGACTGAGACCTCCTGCATACCTGAAATCAAAAAAGTCCAGAGCTGTCATTGTCTCCAGAACCGCAAACTGATCCACCAGCAGCCTGAAGATCATCACTATCCTGTTCATCCGAGTCACCACCTTCAGCATATTCCTTTCATCTCTGACCTGTAAACACACGATATTTAAGGACAACGTTTTTTTATTAATAACTTGTAGCCTGCAATATGTAAGTTTAAGATCATTTAAAATATTGACACACTCTGTCTTTTTATATTAAGCCACAGTATGGAAAACACACAATTTAACTAGTGTGGTAAAGAGTGAGAATCTTAAAACTCAGCAGTACTCACATGACCGCTAATGAAAATGTCTCTCACTGAGTCAAGTTCCCAAAGAATCTGTTTGAACCAGAGTTCATAAGCTGAAAAAAAAATGAAACCTCTCAACACACAGCCACAGGTTAAATATTTTCTGACGGTGTACTTGCCAACGGCATACAACACATTTTTTTAAATAAAAGACAGGCTGAGGAAAAACACTGTTTTAGTGATGAAAATTCACTAATGTAAGTACGCAAAGCAGGTGGTAAGTTTGTGATGGCCCACCTTGGTGGGTGACAATGAAGAGATGCTCATCGTGGATCTTGTTCCCTCCAAGTTCACTCTGAAGGATTTGTGCCGACATTATTTTATCCAGCTGCAAATCAAACAACAGTTATTTTCATCTCTTTTCCTCCTGCCAGTTCCCTGCTAAGTCTGTACTGGTCAGTAAGGGACACATTAACACCAGGTAATTGAGAGGAGCCACGTTTTACTTGTAAGTAGTCCCCATACACGACGCCGCCCTTGCTGGCTTTGTTGACACCCTTTTGTGAATCATCATCCTCCTCTTTTACGTTCAATTTCTGTGATGATCTAGGATTCATGGGAGACGTCATTTAGAATACAACCAGGCAGTCGTCAAGTCAAATGAAACTGACTGAGATGGTGACACTGGGACAATTACATGCAAGATGCACATATAGGTGAAAAAAAAGAACCAAGCAAGGAACCAAATGTAGTCAAGCAAATATGCTATTTTACAACCGAGACAAGTATGACCAATGAGAAATGCAATGAAAAATATACATACACATGTTTGTTTCCAAAATAAGGGCATCCACTCATGATTAATAAAATGTTATCCAGCAGAAAGAGACCACTTTTGCTTTTCTCTGCTTCAGAATGTAACCCAGCTTTGAGGAGAAATTGATTATTTAAGCATTTGCCTCATCCAATCATTGGTCTATTTGTTGGCTCTGCCCACCAAAGGTAACTCAAACAGAAAAAATATACACAAATTTCTGTTGCTTTCTGGAACCATCTGTACTTTGCCTTTCTTATCAGAGGGAAGAGCATGTCTGTGAAGGACAAAAACGTGACGACACAATAAATAAATAAATATATTTAATTTTCTATTCCAAAGATATATTTTGTAACTTTTTTTATTCCTAAGATTTTTTATTCATCTGCATATAAATGAGTTGGGCAGCCCTAACCCTTTTTCTCTATTGGTCAAAGCACTATTGGTCAGCAGGACTTTGCTGATCTGTGCTCCATTACCTTGGCCTTGCTTGGTTGAGAAGAATGCTAGCTGGCATTCATGGTAGTTCACACTACATGAAGCTGTCTGATCGCTATGCCGTTCATTTGTATGGGGTTCTCATCTGCTGTGGAACAGCGTGGTCAGGATGCCAGTTCTTCATCATCAGGCATCCTAAAATGTCACATATGCAGAGCTCCATTGGTGTCGGCACTCAAAGCCACGTCTCAGAGAGCTAAACACATGTGTGAGCGAGCTGGGCACAGAAAATGAAAGTGTCGAAGCGTTACTGACTCTTCTTCGTCACCACAGAGAGTATTTTAACTGACTGTACAGCAGCTAATCGGAAAGCTCCACAGCGGGTCGTGTTGTGAGCGCAGAGGATTATCGGGGTGCAGCTCACAGCCCTGGAGGACATTTATAGCACACACATGCTTCAGGAAAGCCATGCAACATCTGCATGGATCCCACACAGCCATGCCACAGTCTTTTTGAACTTCTCGCATCTGGAAAACACTAGAGCCTTTCATGCATGGACCTCGAGGCTCAGAGACAGTTTCATTCCCAGAGCTATAAACACACATAATCAGTCCATCATGTTCTGCCAGTAAAACTGTTTGTACTCACAATTACCTTACTGTAAACTCTGCACTAGAACTGTAACAACCTGAGTCATTTTATAAACCTTTTGCACTGTATGTATGGTATGTGTCACGTCAGGTAAGGTCAAGCCCAGACATTCAGACTCTTCGCTAGTGAGAGACTCCATTGACTCTGCAAAGATCACTGCATCACGGGTAAAGTCAAGATCAGTGAATCTTTATTCACCAACAGTTGTCCCACAGCCGCTGGACCCCACGACCCTGTCCAACACCCAGTCCATACAAGCACTGAACAGAGTAGGAGTAAGGAGCTCAATCAACTGAGTCGAAGGCTATATGAAAATCAACAAAGACTGCAAAGAAACTCTACTGATATTCACGTTTCTGCTTGATGGGATCCCTCAGTGCCAGGATGTGGTCGATGGTAGACTTCCTAGCCTTAAGACCAGACTGCTCTGGTCATTGGTAGGCGAGCAAGTGGTCACAGATCCTGCTGAGGATGACCCTAGAAAGGAACTTTCCCGGTACAGACAGCAGTGTTATCTCCTTGTAGTTGCCACAGTCCAGGTGATCACACTTCCCTTTCCAGATAGGAACAAAAAGTCCTGTTTCCCAGTCAGTTGAGATGATGCCCAACAAAATAGCCTGAAGTGCCAGGACAGCCTTACCAGCAGCCTGGAGAAGTTCACCCCAGATACCACAGATTCCTGCAGCCTTCCCTATTCCCAGCTGGATCATCACCAGTGCAATGTCAGTGAGACTGGGTGGGTGACAGCTAGTCAAAGGATCAGCCTCAAGAACTGAGGACCAGGGATGGTCCTGGAGGGTCAGCTTTAAACAGCTGCACGAAGTAGCCAGCCCAGTGGGTCACAACTGCAGTGTCATCTGTAAGGACCATTCCATCACCCGGCCTGACTGCGACTCTCTGAGGAACAGATTCGGATATGCATAATGCTTCGATTCCTATTTAAGCTAGACCAAAGATTGGGTGTCACTTGCAAGGAGCTGATCCGCCACAGCACCAGCTACACCCCAAGTATGGCAGCCACAGAGCGACCAGACAAATAGTAAGTGTACCCACCAACAATGATCTGGCCACTCCCTGGTCTACGTACCTTAAAGAGTGCTGCCACTGAAACTTGAAGTTTATGATGCTCTTCTGAGAGCAGAGGAAGATGGTCATCATGCTGGAGAGACAAGACATTCTACACTCCTACCCGAATGGGCCGCCTCAGATTAGGACCCGGGTGCTGCCACGCAGCGGGTGATGCCTCAGGACCACACCAGTCCCGATCCCCAGCAGGTCTGATCCCATTCACTCTCCAGCAGTCTCATCTCCTCCAGGGACGAGGCTCCCAAGGGCGCTTCTCCATCCCCTTCATCATACGTTCAGCCTTCCTGGGCTGCTCCTATGGAGACCAGACAAGAGTCCCATCTGCTATATCGGAGCTGTATTTTTCTGGTAGTTGGAGTGTCAATCCTGCCACCAACCCCCCTTATTTTCCAGCAAGTTGGAGGACCACTTGCAGGGCCAGATGCAGTTTGACGTCACACCCAGGACAGACCACTGTATATGCACACTGTACATGTTTTCATACTGTATATCAGTATATATATATCCAATAAAGGAATTCAGTTCAATTCAATACAAGCTGTCTGGGTCCATCCGTAAGCCAGCAGTCCAACCAAATGCCAGGAGATTGGGCTCCATGCCACACCTACCGGACAGGACATTCCCCTCCAAGCCTCACCTCGGATCTGACGCAGTCTAACATAAACCGCAATCTCATAAACATAAACTCTGCACCAAATTTCAAACGGCTAACCTTGCAGTGCTGTTTGCGTGCTGATACCAAACGAGAATAGTAACGCTAACCCTAATGCTAACCCTAATGCTAACCCTAACGCTAACCCTAACGCTAACCCTAATGCTAACCCTAACGCTAACCCTAACGCTAACCCTAACGCTAACCCTAATGCTAGCCTTACTATAATGCAGTAGTGGCAGCCCAAAAACATACAGTTAGGTGAATCGGTGAGTGAAATGGTAACAACATCGCTACTGTTAAAAAAGTCCAGTTTACTCGCTAATGCTTAAATTGCAGCTTAATATTAACCACAGCATTATTAAAAAAAAGGCATCATTTCATAATTTGATAATAAATAACTCAGTCAGTCTCAGCTCTTCAAAAATGAGTTGGCCAGAGGTAAAAAGAGTAAATATTTAAAGTTCAGTTAATTAGTAAACTTCTCTCTGAAGCACCTGAAAATGGCTGCGTAGAAACAAAATAAAGAGCATGTCGGTTTACAACGACTAGACACCGGGCAGCTCAAATTTCACAAGGATTTTTTACATGTGGTTTTAAATCTCTCTCCAGCACACATGCACATATGTGTATTTTTCAGATATTATTAAAATGTTATGCAAAATCAGAATTAAATGAGTAACTGATAAATTGTTCCACATAACCCTACACTTAAGTAGAAGATGGATGGATGGATGGATGGATGGATGAACTAGTACAAAGGTCTCATTGCCATAATCCATTCGTGTATTTGCAGGATACTCACCACAGATCCAAATTATTTTAACCCGTTGTGGTGCCATGATTAAAACTAAGTGTGACCGCTGTTAGGTCTGCACACGTCTATCCTTTCAACTAGGGTTCATTCATTGCCCAAAGGTCATGTTTGCCTGCTTGAATTCTAGTGACAGTCTTGCACAAGTGGTTTTTGGCTGTTACTTGTCTAAATAAATTTGCCTTGTGAGATTAACTGAAATTTGTTAGCCTGTTAGCTTGTGTTGTTTCATAACAAGCTCAAGGTCGTTCGTGTCACATGATACGCATCCAGATACCTGCACTGCATGCGCAGCCTTGTGTATACAAACCCCACAGCCCAGGTCATAATCTACAAGGATTAGCGCATTTTTTTTCGGAGGAAACATAAACGATGTTTGTACCAGAAAATAATTGCCACCGTGTGATTCCATGTGATCACTTTTGTTTGTTTCCATGTATCTGAATAAATGTTAGAGCGACTAGTGAATTCCAAGCTATGCCACAACAAAGATTTTCTTCCCCTTGATACGGAGATAAGCCACAGATATCAAAGGAGATTTAATTTGTGTCTGCTACTGTTTATTTAGTGCTTAGAAGATATGAGCCGACCCGAAGAGGCTTACAGAACAGACAGGAACCAGAGAGAGATCTGATAGATTTGACTGGATGATTAGAAGCTCAATTTGCCTAGAATTTCTGCTTCTCATACCAACAGAGAGTGAACAATAAATAACAGATTAGCATTTTGATTGCAACTAATCAGACTTTTCATGGTCTATGGTTAAACTCTGAAACGCAAGACAGTGGTAATGAAACAGAATTTAAAAATGTAAGCATTTCACTCATCTAAAAGAAATTCAACTCGTTTTAGACTAAAACTATATGTAGCAAACAAACTGATGCTCATTTTACAATTTTTTAAGTTTAAAAGAAAACTGTAACCCATAAACCCTATTAAGAAGTTATTCATTCAGTTATTACTCAATTAATCAATTTAGCAAATAACTTGCTCCAAGCACAAGACAGTGACTTATGTTTAATATCTAATAAACGCTGTTTCTCAGCATTTGTATATTTTATATAAATAATATACCAGTTTCAGCATCATGCGGTGTATCATTCAGGGCCAGTATCACAATATCATCCTGTATCTGACACAGTTACTGACTAACACTCAGCAATAAAGCAGGGGTGGTTAGCTGGCTGGAGTGAGATTTGCAGTTCAAGACATAGAATTCTTACTTGCATGTAAATGTATTACCTTGAAAATAGTCTGCAGGGTTTGAAAACTACCTCAACACTTTTCATGCAGCTAATTTTAGGTTTATAACGGAACAATACAAATTTACCATAATATTTCTTCCGTGACCAAGAAAGTCTGAAAGCGTGAGTATCAAGCAAGATGCTACGGTGTTGGATGGCCCAGGAAGGAAAAAGGTGACAATCCACTTACAATATAATGGGCTTACAATCCAAGACAATATAATGGGCTTCACAACAAACAGAATACAAGGGGGAAAATACAAAATAAAAGGACTGTGAAGGGTCAAAATTACGAACAAACAAGGAAAACAAGAATTAACCATATAATTCAACTCAACACAGAGAGCAGGACAAGGCTTAGGAGACAAAGTAACAACCACACAGCAACATAACACTATGACTGACTATGGAACTGAGCACATGCAGGCACTTAAATATACAGAAACGCCAGGGCAAACAAGGAACAGGTGAGGCAGATTACAATTAAATGAGCCTGACACTAAGGAACTTTAGACCAAAACTACAAACTAGGAGGAACAGCATAAAGGGCTGAATGAACTAGACCGAAACCAAAATCAAACAGGACAAAAGCAGGGAAAACCATACAGGGAAGCAAAATGACCACAATACTAGGAACTACACAAATCAATAATTAAAAAAACAGGTAAAGCTGATTCTAAACCAGCCTCAAACCCATGACCAGGAGGTTCACAATCTAAGCTGCGCACTCAGCCTGAGCTATGCAACAAGCTAGGAAATAGGGAGAACACACTGAGACCGAAGGAAAAGAGACAGGGTGGAGAACAGGACGGCCAACAGCACCTGCTGGCCGAACGGGGAGGAGACAGGAAGGGCAGGGTCAGATGGTACGGACCTTGACACCAGATGCGTGAGAGTTGGCAGCCCTGAATAAAGACAGTCCTTTTACATATTTCAGTACGGTATTTCTCATTCTCTGCTACCACCCCGGCATACTAAATATGAAGACAATGATCACAACGCTGACTGAGCTCACACCAGATATGGAGACACTGGGTCATTATATTTCTACAAACACGACCCACGGAAGCATCTGCTTATCGCTCCTTTCCAGATAACACGCAGGGTACATTTTGTTCCCAGAGTCAATGACTTTGCTATGTATTATTTTAGGCAAGAAATCAAACCAAACCAAACCAAAACAAACCAATCCAGAACAGCCAAAATGATTATATACATGTTTTTTAATTGAATGTGTGAAAGTTTAATACCAACCACAAGTGGAATGCCGGTGCGATATATGTGGGTGAATAATCATGATCGGCATGAACAGAAAACTGCTTAATGAGCACTTTCAAACGCACATCATTTCAAGCCCTTACTCCGCTCTGACTCTCTTTTGTCCATCATTTCAAGCCCTTACTCCGCTCGGACTCCCTTTCGTCCATCATTTCAAGCCCTTACTCCGCTCTGACTCCCGTTCGTCCATCATTTCAAGCCCTTACTCCGCTCGGACTCCCTTTCGTCCATCATTTCAAGCCCTTACTCCGCTCGGACTCCCTTTCGTCCATCATTTCAAGCCCTTACTCCGCTCTGACTCCCTTTCGTCCATCATTTCAAGCCCTTACTCCACTCTGACTCCCTTTCCTCCATTGTTTCAGGCCCTTATTCCGCTGACTCCCTTTCCTCTATCGTTTCAAGCCCTTATTCCAATCGGACTCCCTTTTGTCCATCATTTCAAGCCCTTACTCCAGTCTGACTCCTTTTCCTCCATCATTTCAAGCCCTTACTCCACTCTGACTCCCTTTCCTCCATTGTTTCAGGCCCTTATTCCGCAGACTCCCTTTCCTTCATGGTTTCAAGCACTTATTCCGCTCTGACTCCTTTTCCTCCATCGTTTTAGGCCCTTATTCTGCTCTGACATCCTGAACTGTTGTCTTAACACTGTGTCCTCAATCGGAGAACCGCGACTGCTGGAGCTCAAAGGGCTGCCATGGTAACCAGAGTGTCACGAGGCGGTGCAGCAGCCTTTCCGTGGCCCTTTGCTGCAGTTTCTGTCTTCGCCTGACGTGTGCTGCCGCGTCTGCATTTTGCCGGCAAATTCCACACGACAGTCTGTCTCAGTGGCCTCCCGGCACAAAACCAGAAAACAAAATAAACACTAGTCAGCTAAAAATAAAACGTATCTAGGGGTATTCTAACTACAGAAATTATTCATCTCACTTTATTCTGACACCGTGATTTATCAAGTTGGAAGAAATGTCCCCCCTGCTCTAGGGACCCCACCCCCTGAGTTTCTGGCTTAAAATGCAGAGATATATAGAAGTGATGGATACATGAAAACATATGAATACCAAAAATCTTACATTACATATGTGTATTACTAAAAAAATATACAACATTATACTGTATTACGGAGAACGGATGTTTCCTGAAATTCCAATGCAATGCAAATCATAACCAATAGAGGGAGCTACTCTATTGCTTATTGTAGTTCTGAAACCCACAAAGCCAGTTTTCTGCATTGACGATATCTATTACTCTCCGGCCGGCACGTTTTATCCCGCTTTCACCCAGTTTAACGACGTTATCTCAGCAGTTCTGGTTAAATTCTCTCAAAACCTTTAGAGAAACTGCAACTTTCCAGTGACACCAGTGCCGAAAATACCAGTTTGATCAGCTTAAGCTGGTTGACCAATTTGTGATAGTTAACCAGCTTAAGGTACGATGGTTTGATGGTTTAGCTGGCCACACCAGCATGACCAACTGATCACTCACCCAGTTAAACCCATAAAGAGCAGCAAGAGATGGAACATTGCAATCTAAGACCATCTTAGACCAGCTAAAATCAGCTACCAGCACAAGCTGGTTTTTAGCACAGACCAGCGTAATGCATGCTGGTTATACCAGCATATCTTGTGTTTTGGTGCTGGTGGACCAGCATCATTAAATAGGTAGGTCTATTGCTGGTGGATATGCTGGTCCACCAGCACCATGGAAATAATCCTTATCTATGCTGTTCTTTTTCCCGTAGGGTTTTCCTGCATATATCCCGTCTGCATGACAATTGATGCAATAAGAGGAAACCCGCGAGTCTGCAAACCGAAGGCCTGTTCACGTAACGGGGCGGCTGTGTCCCAGACGTGAGGCCAGACCGCTTAGATGTGAGGGAGCTAATGAGCGGCGCCCCCGGGCGCGCACAGCCGGGAAGGGGCGCTCATTACTGCGGCTTTCGGGGCGCTCTGTCAATTTAGAACAGCCTCAGCTGTCGTATGAACCTAGAAAACAGCTTTCCCGGATCCTCATCATTGATAATAATGAATTAATTTATATATCAACAAGGAGCATCTTAAAAGTACATCTCACGTACGTGCAGTGCCGCCCCTGGCCAAATTGGGGCCCTAAGCAGAATTTTATTGTAAGACCCCCCCATTACAAAATGACTGTATCACGAAATGCCAATTAGGTTTACATCCTTGCGGTGTCAGATTACTCGTCTCTTTCTTTCTCTCCTGCCTTGGGCGGACTTGGTGCTCTACGCGCCTCACGGCAGCGATGCGCATCATTTGCGTCCCCTTGTGGAAAATGGGGCCCCCATGGATCGTGGGGCCCCACACACAGCGCGTGTTCTGCGTGTACACTGCATTATAATATCGCAGGGAAGCGAGGAAGGAAAATATGCCCTGATTAACTATACCTTTGTAAATTAATTCTATTAGTTACCTGCTATTAGTATTAATTTGGTGCTAACTAACATCATATCAGTGCTATCCCAGAGGTCTGGAACTGGTTTGGGGTCCCCGCCATTACAGGGATGCCCCTGTCTTTCCCCATTTTGCTTAGGAGACGTTAAAGGACGCAAACTCTCCAGCTGATTGGAAAAGAACCAAAACCGCTTTATCAGAAGACAGAGACCCACAGGAACGCGGCGATCGCAGAAACGCCCCGGTGCAAGCCGCGCAATGCGGGGCACGCAAGCCGATGAAGTGCGGGCCCTCCAGCGGCAGATATACTGCCCTCTGATGCCACTATTCACCTCCTTATCTTTGCTTGTCATCACCTTCGCCTCACGATGCAAATCGGATCTTCTTGACTATTCAGAGGCAAGGCGCAGTGTCACAGCGGGACATAATAACCCTGCATCTGCAGGGCAAATTGCTTCCGTTGTTGGCAACATAACTTTTTTTTTGTATAGATTTTTTGTTGCTGTTGCATAATTTCATGAAATATATTTACACCGGCCCAATCTCCTCTAATCATCATTGACCTGCGCATAAAAACCAGGTAACTTATAATCATCGTCGGTTATTTTAATATCGGTTACGTTCATGCAAGCTCACCTTTACCGGTATACAGGTGCCATATAGGTGACACGTATGGCCAAGAGGCCAGACGCTATTAAATTCTGACATTTTGTTTCGCCTTCATTATAGTTCTCCGATAGCCTCCTCTTTCATGTGCCGTATTGTTTTAAAGGTGCAGGACAAACAAGCCGGAGACTTTCGGCGGGAAATTGCTTTTTATCGCCAGCAAAGGCATCCTACTGCTCGGCAGTGTCAGATACTGTGATAATGTGTCTCAGGGAAGGCTTTTTTCCTGATAGTAGCCTAGTGGAAGTTTAGCTTTTCTATCAGATTGAATGGTGAACACCTTATCTGTATCAGCTGATGAACTATTGTAAGCAGAGAACCTAATCGTAATATGGATCAGTGCTGGGGGTCTGAAGTATGAGATCTCGACCCCCTGCCCTGTCACTGTGGCTCAGGAGTCGGGTTCATTAACTGCTCGCACTGGAAACAGGCTGGAGACAGTTGGGGCTACATGCCTGACAAATGGGAAAGTTATCAGAGTTGGCCTGAAATTCACAGTCCTCTTCAGCACTACATCCCCTACGTATCACATCTGTAATGTCTGTCTGTAGCACTAACTCGGTACTCAGTACACCGCGTACAGGCGTCCAGTGGAAAACATGACCAGCTTTAACCCTTTCTTCATCTTTCCATTCATGTCTTTCCATTGTTATTTTTCCATCCTAATCCATCCATCCTCACCTATCCTTCCTCATCTTTCCATCCTCATCCATACATCCACCCATCCTCATCTATCATTATCTATCCATTCTCATCTATCACCGTCATTCATTTTCATCTATCACCCTCATCCATTCTCATCCATACTTCACCTATCATCCTCATATACCCTTCCTCATCTTTCCATCCTCATCCATACATCCACCTATCCTCATCTATCATTATCCATCTATCTCATCTATCACCCTCATCCATCTGTCCTCATTCATCCTCATCTATCCACCCTCACCTATCCATCCTCATTTATCCATCCTCAGCGATCATCATAATCCATCCATCCTCATCTATCTATCCTAGTCTATCATCCTCATCCATCCATCCTCATCTCCTTTCAGTGAATCTAGATGTAATCTAACTCTGAAATGAATCAGATCACCATCAGTGAGAGTATAATCATCTATCACAGATCCTTCTCAAATCCATTTCTAATCTGCAGTAAAAAAAATCATACTTTTTATTGTACAGTATATCACTTTTGGTGAATGTTCACAGGAGGGTAATGTTATAACATACGTTAAGTATTCCATAGATCCATCTTCCAAACACTTATTCAGTGCAGGTTCACGTGATGTGAAACACCCCATTCTCAATTTCATATTTTTCCATTTTTCCTGCACATATTTGCTTCTATGACAAAATGAAGCTCTAAAATCTGTTTCCAATGACTTGAATAAATCTTTTTAATCTAAATTAACATTTTTTGATATCTGAAAAGCCATTCCTTTTAGCTAGCTAGCGTGGATTCCTGCTTTTATAAGCAGATTTTGTGTATGGGTGAGTAGTGCAGCACAAAATATTTCTCACCATTAACTGGTACTGTAAATATTTTAAGTATTATTTTGTGTATTTCATTTTCCACCGTGGTGGTTGGGTAAATGAGAAGAGAATCCGACGAAGAGCCCTGCCAAAGTCCTTGACGGAGATCTCTCTCAAGCTTTTGAAAGATTCATGAATAATGAATACAGGAACACAAATAACCTCGTCACTATAGTGCAGAAATTAGAGCCATGAACCCATAGTCTGCCTCATACTAGGTATAAAAATATGGCCGTAATGGTGCAAGAGTTTCACTGCAATTAAACTGATGAGTCTGCAGATGAATGGGGAACACTGAAGGAGATATTAATAAACCATCATTGTGACTGAATGATTTCTGAATGTGATTCTTCTTTGAGAAGCTGAACGGCTGAATGGACAGTGAGACGTCAGAGGCCGCCATAGACAGGATAGTGTTCTGTCACCCACACAGCGTGCCACCCCCCAAGTCAACGAGGCACTGCAACTCACGAAAAAATCCCCCTGATCCAGCCACCCAAAAGAATTGCAGTGCCTTAAACGAGCTCTGGCGTTACGGAGTATGACCGACAGCAGGCTGCCATGTTTTCCGCGCCCTGCACTGCGTATGAATCGCACCACGCTTCCCGTAATGGCTGTCTGTAGGTCTGCATGTAGACAGCACCTGCAAACGAATGAGCAGACTGTGGCTCACTCCTGGTATCATGAACACAGAGCCGCACCTCTTGTGTCCTGACATGGCTTCCAGTCGCTCCCGTAAGTGATGTGGTGGCGGCCACATTTACTCTGCAGGATCCCGTAGAAGCTGGCAGAATATATAAAGCTAATAAGTCAGCTCCTGCCTGGCTGCCGCCCTGAGGCGGGGGGGGAGGGATGCTCGGCGAGTGTGTGCCGCACCGGAATACCATTCGGGCCTTCCTGGGACAGGCTTCAGGCCCCACCCCTTCATCCCAAAACGGCTAAACCAGTTATAAGCCAGTAATAAGCCTGTAGTGTGGATCTTACCCTTAAATGCTCCTGTAAGGGGGGGGGCAGCTTGTGAGTCAGCAGATGAAGGCTCTGCACCTGTGAACAGAAGGTGACTGACCCGAATCCCACCCTCAGTCACATCTCTGAAGGGCCCTTGAGCAAGGCCCTTATCCACTCCCCCCCAGCCCCGAAATGCTGTAGGGGTGCTGGATAAACAGCGGACCCTCCCGCACTCAGACCCCAAGCTTCGCTCTCAGCTGTATGTACAGGACATGGACAAACGTATTGGGACATACCACTGAATTCCGGTGTTTCATCCAGACCCACTGCCACAGGCGTATAAGATCAAGCACCAAGCCATGCAGTCAGGTTCATATGCACAAGGCAAGGTCCATAAAGACATGTTGGGTGAGTTTGGTGTGGAGGACCTTGACCAGCCCACACAGAGCCCTGAACACAACCTGAACGAACACCTTTGGGATGAACTAGAACAGAGATTGCAAGCCAGGCCTTCACGTCCAACATCAGTGCCTGACCTCACAAATGCTCTTCGGGATGAATGGACAAAACCTTCCGCTGACACACTGGGTTAAAGAAAGTGATGGTGAGATGCAGGGATTATTATACAGCGCCATCTGTCTGCTTTTAAGTTACTTAGAAGATTCAAGCACAGTCCCACTTGCACTGAAGTGCGACAAAAGCGTGGGAAAACCTGTGTCTGGAATTTTAAGTAGCTCACAATACAGCGTAAAGCAAACTGCCACACATCTTTACACTGTATCAATGCCCTGAATATCCAAGTCAATGGCTCTGCATTCGGTGACTCACCTCTAAATTATTATCTAATTTTCCTCACTCATTTAGTTCATTAGGTCAGAGTCCATTTAACACCATTATGTGACCTGACCCAAAGAGGAATTAACCTCTACTGACCATGTAGTCCTTCACCTCTTATTCATGGTAGCCGAACAAATTATTTAAAAGTGAGATTTACCAGCCAAAAAATGATTTTTTAAGTGATTGATGGTAACAGTGATTTAATGCATGAATCCCTGGCCTGGTCCTGGTCCCGCATCAAAGAGCCACATCATCTGGGCAATTGCATTAACTGAATGAGACCGGGCCGTTTTATCCAAAGCATCCTTTGCAGCATCCTTCGCTCTCGGGGAGGGGCGGGGTTGGCACCCTGGCTGGTGCCTCTTGGCCCCCCCATTTATCTGAGCATTTTGGGATTAGTATGCGCGTGCCACCCTGGGATGTCCAGATTCAGCACTCAAGCTCGCTCTGCCCCCGGACCTCCAGGGCGACTCTCAGCTCCCTCTGTGGATCCTGGTGCATCACTACATCACCGTTCACACTCTTATGATTACCAGAATAATTACTAATAAAGCCTTTACGACCTACACAAAACAAAACTTTTTCAATTCTTTTTCAAAATCATTATAAAGTGTATACATTATAAAACAATTTGATTAGTATCAAGCAATTAACTTCTTAAAGTGCATATTTAATTACATACCTAAGAAAAATAATATTAATGTATTATTTTATTGAACTGTTGGGGCAGTGTGGGGCGCTATTAGGACTCTGATGCTGCTGCGGGCCCTTGGGCTGGGCGCCTAGTTGCCCCAGGGACACCAGATAAATGCCTGACCCTAGGCTGTGCCCCCAGTCTCACGCTATACCTGTGTCTGTGTCTCAGGGAGAGCAAGATTGGACAAGCGAAAAGACAATTTCCCTGTGGGGATCAATATCATTATTCTATTCTAGAACAAACAAAAGATTTGCTATGTGGCTTGAGATATTTAATGTGTAAACATTTTAAAACACACAGCAGCATTCATGAAGACAGTTGAGAACATTTGGCTAATTTTACAACACAGTTAAATTTCCAGTAAGGTTATTTTAGGTAACTCAGGTTAGGGCAGAGTTCCTCCTCCCAAATTAAAACCACATGTTAGATTAATGGAACTTGCTAAGATTTTAATCTTTAATACCAATTTAAATGGAAAAAGGGCATGTCTTTTTATAATTACTGTGGATATTACCTAAACTGAATCGATGCCTTATCTTGTCGGCTATATTTGTATAATTCAATATTCCCTTCCGATTTCCTCTGTGCCCTTGATAATGTGTTCTCCCAGACTAACAGTGATTTATTATGCATCAGGCTATTTATTCATTATTTAAGCTGCAATCCTCATCATTGATGGCTGATGGTTCACGTTGCCATATTTGAATAGGAAAATTGTTGTAAATGTACATTAGGAATTCTGCACATTTTCACAGCGTGATGTCATTTTTTTTTCTTTTTCGACGCCTGTTATCTGCAGTTATGAATTGCGTTATTGGGGACGGAGAAATCATTAGGTGTAATTACTTCAAATAAGAGTCGTTGAACAATTCATTATACATTATGGGCCACATGGAATGGACTGGAAGATGTTGAAATTATAAATGAGCTGTAACTTAGTTAGAATTTCCAGTACAGTCCAGAATAGCATTTGCAGAAATACATTTTGCACTCTCTTCTAGTTCTGCTCTGGATTCGTCCTCTTTTCAAGTGCGTTTTTATTACTGCTTGATTGATGCGCGCCAGACGGAAAAACACATTCAAAATAATAAGATCATTTTATTCGGAGAATCATTTTGCATGGTTTGCGATTGTTTTTGCACATTTACACACGAGATATGAACATGTAATATATTAATTATGCAGCAGTGACCAAACCATATATACACGGTAAAGCAGGGTAGAGCGTGCAACACAGAGAGCCAATAAATCGTACATCCGAAGGCATTTACAGTCGCAAAAATATCACTCAGCGGAAGTCAAGCCATACGTTTAAACATTTGTAGCATTTAAGTTCGGGTCTTGTGACTCTGGTGGTCCTTTGGCATGGATTCTGCTGTGAGCCTCCTGGTGGACAGAGCGGAGTCTGCGCTCGCATTTAAACACCGCCATGAAAGCCGCCCTGTAGTTGTTGTTCATCCAGCCGTACAGGATGGGGTTGGCGAAGGTGGAGCACATGGCTATGATGTGGAACATTGTGTAGAGCAGCTTGAAGTCCTTCATGTCCAGCACGCTGCTGTCAATGTCGGTGGCCAACTGGAAGACGTGGAAAGGCAGCCAGCTGACTGCAAAGACTACCACCATGGTGACCAGCATCTCGGTGGTCTTCTTCCGCCTGTGGTGGCGGTCGTTCCTCGCCCCCGGGCTGACGTGATTCTTGAGTTTACTCCAGATGCGTACGTAGGCGAAGGAGATGATGGACAGGGGCAGGACGTACTGCAGGATGACCGCGGAGACGCTGTACACGGTGCCGTCCCTGTTGCTCCCGGGCCACTTTTCCGTACACACCTGGATGGACTGCTCCGGCGAGAAGTCGAACGTGGTGTATTCCCGGAAGATCGCCAGCGGACTGGCCAACACGGCGCTGATGGTCCATGTTATGCCGATGACCACAAAGCACATCTCCTTGGACATCTTCGTCTCCAGGTGATACACGATGCACCTGTGTCGGTCTAAGGCTATGACGTTCAAGGTTACCGTGGAGACGTGCACTGCCAGACCCTGGGCATAGGGCAGCATGAAGCACAGTACCTGTCCGAACTTCCATTCTTCCAGGAGGGTGTAAACCAGGGTGAACGGTAAACACAGGGTGTTCACCAGCAAATCGGCCACCGCCAGGTTGGCTATGAAAAAGTTTGTGACCGTGCGCAGCGTCTTGAACTTGTACACCACGTAGATGACGAGGGAGTTTCCGATGACCCCCAGCAGGATGATGGTGCTGTAGGCTAAGATGAGCACCACCTGCACTCCCACGAGCTTCGTGCTGTCGTCCAGGGCGCCCTCGCTCAGCACCGCTGACGTGGACGAGCAGCACTTGCTGGAATTTGTGTCCGACCCAAAAAGGTCGTCTTGGGTGACGTTGGCCTGGCTCTCGGGATCCATCGCCTGGCCTTAAGCATGCAGCCCACACAACCTGAAAACATAGGTGAGTCACCACGCGTCTGATTAGGTACAACACAAATGCTCAAGTATGATAGCTCAATTCTTTGAGGATTTTTGCGACTATTATAGCTTACAGCACATCATTATTTATTTGACAAAACTGTTTGGGATTAAAATGAAACCTAAGTGATTTATTTTGACAGAATCAGGCACTGCTTAAGATATGTGGCTCACTAATATACAATTTGAGCTGCCCTGATACACAACGTGGAAAAAAGTTAATAGAGCGCGTTTCCTTACTAATTATCGATCGTGCATGCACAGTGATAAAAGACGATTTATGGCATTTATAAAAGTGATTTAGCATCGTTTTAACACGACCCAAGGCGCGATCTTGTAGTTACAAAATATTGAAACGGAAGTAAATTTCAGTCGTTGGATGCTCTGTGCTGAACAGACATAGAAATTTGAATAAAAACAGATTTCTGATGAAGTCGTGTCTGTAAATTTTTTTGTATTTTAAATGAATAACAATCATACATACCCCATAACGTTTTAAGCATTTATGTAACAAGGATATGTGCATAAAATCTAAGATCTTATCTGCTTCGTGAAATTCATACGGGAAAAATATAATAAAGTTCAGGCTCTGATATGTCCATATAAACTTGCATTTTAAACTACTTCATTTACGTAGAGGGTAACAAACGCCCCTTATCGCGGTCAGCCGCCTCACTCCTTTGCAGTTTATTATTTATACACCTACACACCTGTTATAAGTTAGGGTGAAACTGACCGGGGTTTACTGAAGCGAACCAAAACCTGTATCCCCCTACCTGCTTATACATCTCAAAAGGCGTCCATCAAAATAAATATTAATGATGAGGAATAAGGAATGAATGTTGTTTTTAAAAAACGATTACAGTGACGCCAGTGATGATGAGGATGATGATGATTAGCAATGCGCGTGGCGTTCATTGCATTATCATGGTTAATTTCAATCAACGCGAAACTGGGAGGTATTTACTCACCTATCGCCAGGGCTGTTTAACAAAGCATGTTCCTGCGGTGTAGCTGGAGTTAAGACCTAAAGCGCGCCTGATGGCGTTATACTGTAATCCGGCCGAGATGCGCCTTTCCTCCGAGGCTCCCGCGACCGGCAGCCTGCATCCCCGCATCCCGGAGATACTGGCTGAGCAGAAAAAAGCCACCAAGTTTATGGAAAGCGCCGGCGGAGGCTGAGTGACAGGCGCGCCCACACCGCCTCTCAGCGCCCAGCGCGCATTTTTCTAAGTTAATTCGCTGATGAAATGTCCACCGATCAAAGGCTTTTTTTGGCTATAATTATAAAAAAGTGTCAAGTAAAGTGACAAGTGTGCTGTCCGTCATTCGATCGTAATTCAGCGGCTTGAATGCGTGTACTTCGAGATTAATCATTTGTTTTGCACAAGGAACAAAGTACCATGAAAGAGTGAGATCCTACTACTACTATCTACTATTATTATTATTATTATTGCTTTTTTCAAACCAGATCCCTTGGTTTATCCGTTGCTCACAGTTAATGCAGCTGTTTTAATAAGACCTGATAATTTCGTGTGAACGTGTTAATTACCGGGTGATGGATCACCATCCAGATCTCTGAGGGACCACAGCAGATTGGTACTCCCTCCTGGGGATGACATTCTCCCAGCTGGTGGGGAGGCTGTCTTCTTGCGGCCATGAACGAGCACTACAGAGCAGCCTCCACAAATCCATCAGAAGCTTTAAGTATGTCTTCATCTCCCATGAACCCTAGGAAGTCATGTTAATTTATCCAGCTTATTTTCCCAAATCTGCTTGACCAAAAAGGTATCAACACAATTAATAGGAGACACCATGGACAGGATGCCACTCCATCACATGACACACACATTAAGGACAGTTTAGAGTAAATCTAGCTGAACTGCCTGTCTTTCAGCTGTAGGTATCTATCAGAACACGAGAGACCCCCACAGAAACATAGGAAGACATGGAAACGCATGGAAAAGCCTGGAGATGGGCACATCGTACATCCTGACCAGACAGAAACCGACATCGTACTAGTGTTAATTTCGTCAGACGAGACTAGACGAAATGTGTTCGTCAACGACCCTCTTTCCCACGACTAAGACGAGACCATGACGAGACTGCACCGATGTTCTAAAAATATTGACTAAGACTGTATTAATGTGTTTTATTGTTGACGGATAAAAACGAGACTAAAATGTTTTGCAAGAAATAAAAACTAAACAAAACTCCTTCCTCGTTTTCGTTTACACAAGAGTCCACCAAACCACCTGTCGTGTTTGTGCCTGCAGTTCGTCTACGTCAGAGCCGTATATTGGGAAGGGCGCTAGTTTACGCCGTGTTCCTGCGCCCCCTCCGGATGCTACACAAAACTACAGGCAACTACTTGCGCCAGAGCTGCAATGCTAGGGAGCGGGAGGAAGAAGC
>JAODKC010000016.1:4698676-4710475 GCA_026777985.1 Mormyrops attenuatus
TGTTGGGGGGGCACATTGTGTAAGATTCTCGAAGCCACATTTAATTGATACTGATCAAGTTTTGTACATTTTCAGAATTCCCTTCATTTCTATGGCTACTGTAGGTTATACTGCACATACCAGCATTAGCAGCAAAACCTAAAAAAGGCTCTGATTTATCCCCCCTCCCCAGATCAGGTAATCCTGTGACCCACCCAACATTTCAAAGCTGGAGCGCCCCAGGCAGTTCCTAGCTCTGGTCTGCTTTCACTTAGTGTTGCCTGATTTTAGAAAGGTCGAAAACCCATGATGTATGGTGAGGAGATGTGGCTGGGGGGAGTTTGGTCAGGAAAGACCCCAATGGGAGCCGAACTGATCACTGAGACAAGCAGATGGCACTGCTGAAGGAGATTTTCTCCTTTTACTCAGAGGCATGGGACTCCCAGGGACCATCACAGAGGCCTTCACAGGAGCCATGACAGGGGCCTTCACAGGAGTCATCACAGGGTCCTTCACGTGGGCCTTCACTGGATCCATTACAGGTGCCATCACAGGAGCTATTTAAGGGGCAATTGAAGGACACACATATACACACTACACAGAAGCTTGAGACACCAACCCAGTTAAACCACATGCTTGGGAATCATGCGAATATGATGAGAACACATAAACTCGATATATACACAGAAAAGGCAGGAACAAACACACACATCCCACTCTGCTTTTGTTAACTTGAAAATGAAAACTGTCCATAAATCCTAACCTAAAAGCTTATATGTTATGATGTTATGCTGGTTTGCAGCATCTAACATGTCAATTAAGCAGTATAGACACCAACATTAATTAGAAGTGTCTGTTTACTTTCTTACAGACTCATATATTGTTTGGTGGTTTCTATGTCCATCCCCAGCCTACTGGATAGAGACACACAGATTGATTCTGTGTCTCACAGGACAGGGAGTCGATTGGCATTCCTCAAGAATGCTAAAAAAAGGCTGTTTATTATGCTGGCTGTTCATCATATGGCAAGATGTTTAATTGTTTGTGGGCTGTGTACCTCTGGACTGCAGATCCCACTGGCTCCACAACAGCTTGAAGCTGGCAGACAATAATTAAAAAAGCGCTTGATCTTCGAGACAACCAGCTCACTGAGGAACACTGAAGAAGCTTTTCCTTGCAAGATAGCAGTAGGTTCACAGACTTTGTCTGAGGAGCAAGTTAAGAAAGAGGCCTAGTAGATGAAGGTCCCAGGGAAGCAAACAAATCAGACCCTAAAATATGTCCATTCCCAACAAACCCTCCTCTGTAAGCAGGGTGGAGCTTAATTTCCACAAAGGACAATTTCCAGCACTTCAATGGAAATGAGCCTACAAATCAATGCAAGCACTCTATCAGAGTAGATCATCCTTAATGGAACACCAGTTTGTCTTTCCAGCACGGTACAGCTCAGGGAGAAATGACTTCTGATCAAAAACGGCCCCTGATTAACTTCAAAATGCTTCAGCTGTCGCTTTAAGATTCTCAGAATTTGCTCTATTCACAGATTCATTGCTTCATTTCTATTCATCCCCAACTGCTGTGTCAGTAGTTCAGGCCCTGATTCATGCCTTTGGAAATTAGGAACCACAATATGATTTATTACCCAGATAGATATTTCTATTTGACCTATAGTTGCAGGCAATTTGAATGTGCTGCGCACGAGAGATTTCATAAAATGAATGTTATTGAAGTATTCAGAGCATCCCAGACTCCACAACCAAATATATTAAACTGGAAATGCTATCATTAAAAGTCACATCAGAAAAATGAGTGGATAGTGACATCTCGACGCGTGGCACCATTATTGCCTCATGACACCGCGGATGAGGGTTTGAATCCCGCCCTGGATCTGTTGGTACTGATTTTGCTCCCTCCTTTAATGCAAAGATCTGCTCTTTGTGTTAATTGACTCTGCATTGCCCTTTGTGAGTCATGTGACAGTCTGGCCTCTATTCTAAAGTATAGCCAGGCTTTTGGTCCTATTCCTTCTGGGATAGACCCTGTGTTACTTTGAACATAAGTTTTATTGACAATAGATACCCGGCTCGTGTGAAGTGTGGCGGGATACAACCTGTAAGAGACCCGCCATGCCGACTGACTTATTTCTGTTTTGCCGAATCGCCCACACGGTTGTGGTTCTGTTTAGTGGAGTTCTGCTCTGGGAAGGTCACTCTTTTCAAAAGGCGAATTTGACAGGCTAAACGAAACGTCGATGCTGTGCCAGTTAATTAGCAACAGCACCAGACGCCCAAGGATCAGCACTGATCACACGATGATTCACCGACTGCATAGCCATTAGAGAATCCACAGTCTTTGTTGTGTCAGGTAACACCAATAAATTATAGTTTTGATAAAGGACGCTATGCTTATATTTCTCTAGTCAATAATGCGGAAGATAAAAATAGATAAACAGTTGAAAAACAAGTACTGATAAAGTCACCGGGGACACAGTATTGAAAATGAACTCGTTTCTTCTAAGAAGCCACTTTTTGTAATTACTCCCAAGTGTGATCTCAGATGCGGCTGTGCCACTCTTGCAGGGGACTAACAGAATACCTTGTGTGCATTTTTTTTCTCATTTCTATGGCTCAGTCATTTTCCTGATGCTGGAAGCCATCTGCTCAAGACGAATACAAATGAGATTAGACAAAGTACGAAGCAAGACAGTGCCAGCAAACGAGACTGTACTTCATCTCAGCACTGTGTACATGTAACAGGGTTAACAATCACAGGCATACAACACGCTTAATTGAAAAAAGAAAAACATTACCCTTTGGTAATGGTACAGTTATACCCGTTTTCCATGCAACACTTTGTTATATGAAAAAGTCTCCTTTGATTAGGATAATCTCTGTCTTTCAGTGTATGACACGTTTCCCACTGGTCGTGAGGCTGAAGCATATCCATGCACCCCTAACCCCCATCTGTGACAGGGGGAGCACCTGGACATTTCAGCATGCAGTGAAGTCGGGTGACATTGCCCTTCATTCACCTGAAGCTGGCCGATGAATCATCTTCAGAACAGTCGTTTTAAGTCCCCCGTCCTGCATGCGGCTCTTGCTATGGGTGTCCTTCCTGTGCATGCTTCACTCTCCTCTCACCGCAAGGCATGCAGTTAGGAGAACTAGTGTCTCTTAATTGTCCCTGTTGTATTGTTGTATAATTTTGGATGGATGGATTGATATTCAAGCAGTGCTAAAGAACTATGAACTAACATGTTTTAATATCCATTTAATCAAACATACACTGCCCTTTCTTGTATAATGCATTCTCCATTATCAGGCAGTCTTTCCAGACGTGGCTGCTATCAATCATTAATAAAAGAGGCTGAACTCTTCGCGAGTTCTTCAGCTCTCCGGTACGCTACCCATTTGAGTGTCATATTGCAGGCGTGCCTGGGTGCTCGCCTGAGGACGCTGCATAAGAACGTCATGAGCCACCATCCTTCCGTAAGCAAGCATCCCCACTGGCCTGAAAAACATGATTTATGTGTTTATGTGTGATCAGCATCCTGACTTACAGCCTCGCAATCCAGCCATCACGTTCAAAGCTGGATTTTACAGCTGTGAGTCCCACACAGTTTTAATGGCTTGCATGAAATACTAAGCTGTTTTAACTGGACTTAAACAGCGACAGCCATTCAAGCAAAAAAAATCTGTATCTTGTTATTTTCTATGCTTTTTTCTGACCGGATGAGTTCATTTCCCCTATACACAACTATATTTCTCACTTTAGCTTTTCATTCTGACTTGCATGGTCGTATTTTCCTGATTTTTTAAAATGAGATCATCACTCAAAACTTTAACGCATATGCCACAAAAAGCAGTGATTTGTGGATAATGACATTTGCACAAGATGCTGTGCTTTCTGGTACCTATTATTATAGAATTATGAGACAGGTTAAGCTGCTGTGTCTGTCATGCATAAAGTAATAATCTGAAAATGCTTATTTTTGCAGTAACGTGGGAACATGATGCAGAGCTGTGATGATCTGAATATCCTGTGATTTTGCTATTTAACACTGATGCTTGTGAGACTCCAATTAAGAAGGCCCCTCTCTGTGGCCTGTCCCGTCATCCTTTAAAAACACCCTATACCAGCGCTCTTCAAATCTGGACCTTGATTCCAAATCCAGGCCTTGTTTTCAGTTCTCCCAGGTAGTTAGTTAAATAATTACTGATTCTGATTGGCCACAGGCGTCACACCTGGCTCACAGGTAAAGGAAGGCTGGAAAATCAGCAGGGCTCGGACCTTGAGGACCGTGATTTGAATAACCCTGCCCTATACTAAGATTGTAGGGAGCACAATTCATTTACCCTCACAGCAAGGTCTCGGGTGACCTTTATGGCTTTATGGGTGACATGCACCTTTATTCCATGATCTTTGTTGTTCCAAAGTCTATGTATCTTTTTCTTCCTTCCTTGCAAATTTGCTACAACTTATCTACCTTCCCTCCCCACGTAAAAGCCCTGGGCCTCCTTCCCATCACGTCTGTAATGTTCCTGTGTTCGTGGTCACACTGGGACCAAACGCTGCACATACTGCCTCAATAAAACTAATATTAGAACAACTTTTTTTTTTCCCCTTTAAACCTTTTGTGGGTATCAGACAGACCAAGACAATCAATAGTAATAAAGACAAAACCAGGCTGTCATTAATAGTCTGACAATTGAATTAAAAATACTGACCCCAAAGCTGAACAAATCTAAGGTACATTACAGCAGCGGAAAATGAACTGAAGTCAAGTGAAATAAAAAAGTCACACAGTGAAGATCACGCACAGAGTGACCATAACAGCAAGCGGCTGCTTATCACCTACCCACAGACTATAAGCGTGAGTGGAAACAACCTCCCCAGTGATTCAAAGCCAAGCAGAAGAAATCAAGGGCCAATGCAACCTCCAGTAACACAGCCAATGAATTTCTCATTTAAAAAGAGGCATCTGGCCATTTTCCTAGAAGCCACGTTAATATTTTAGGATCAGCCTCGAGATGCATGGTCTCAATGATTACCACAAGAAATGAGCCAATGGAAGCCTGAAGATCCAGCAGAAGACAATATTCTGGAAGAATGACACTTATATGGTAACCAAGAGTCAGTATCTACTTTACAACACATAATGACAATGATCTGAACTGTAAAGTCAAAACATGATTCAAGCCTACATTTTAATAAGCTACAATAAATATACATTTACAAAATGTTGTCAAACACAGGTTTAAAAAAATGGTTAAATTTAATTAAACTTAAATTCCAGAAATGACAAATTATAGGAGGCTATGAGTTGGTGTCAGTAACCATGTAATTTAATAAGATTTTTTGTAATTTAATAAGATTTCCAGCTTCAGATTTAACTAAGAACCAGTTCAACCGTACACAAGGAACTACTGCTGTATGTGCAGTACAAAATGAAATGGGAACAAAATGACAAATTTACCATTACAAACTCCAAAATATCTCAATATAACACTTTCAAAAATATTCAGAGAAATTCCTTGTAGTTAATCTTAATACATCAATCACGAGATGTCTATTTTCTCCTGAATTGTAGAACATATGTAGAAATACAAATGTAGAACATACATACACTTACCTTCCTACACTGAAACATTAAATACTGAAATGTTTCTAGGATATGATAAAGATTTTACAGGAGACTTTAGGTGCCGTTAGAGACAGAAACTCACTTTACTTAGTTACTAATACTACTTTACCCACCAGAAAAAAATTCCCTGACTGACAGCTTTTAAATGTTACAAAACAAAACAGCAAGGACAAAAAATGCAAGAAAACAGTCAGATTTAGTATAGGATTTCTCTTAATAAATAAGAATTTTTATCCATTACTTTCATATGAAATCTTTTTATGATTTTTTTTTCTGTCTGATTTTATTGACTCAAGTTTACGCTTGTTCACGTCATAATATTAAAATTTCAGATTCTGTTACATTTTCTTAACATCTGCACAGCTTTGAATTCAATACTGAGGGCATTATATTATATATATATATATATATATATATATGTGTGGCACAGATAGCTCTAAGCAAACACACATACAGATGCAAACAAACAACTGAACAATTACATAAGGAAATTTGTTATAGATCACATGGAACACAGTGAGGTCAAAAAATATATTTTCTTGGAAAGGGAATGAAAACAAAACCAAAATCTTTCAAATTAATTCACAGTTACACTGTTTTTCTTTTAACATAAAGTGCAGTTTAACCATTAAACCATGCGCTTTTCTTTATAGGGGATAAAAATGAATAATTCATCTTTTGTTTTTCTTGTAAATATAAATATTCTCCAAAGGCACATAGAAATAGTTAGTAAAAATAAAAAACGTAATTGTTTAACCTTCACATATTTACTGACTGGCTGGGCTAACAAAAATTAGACTGGTTAGAAATGTAAAGCCTCTGTCCATTGCCACTGGCCAGCGGAAGGGCCCGCGAGAGAGAATAGCCTGGATAAGGGAAGGCACAGCAGCGGTAGGACATCAGACCGCTGCCAGAAGTCATGCCCTGGGGAGACAGACTGGATGGGGACGCTGATCCAAGGAAGGAACAGTCTACACAAAAACAACACAAGCATGAAAACTACACTTCAGGTTTGCCCTGATGTTCTGAATCAGTTATGTCCCAAACACTAAATAAGGCCAATTTAGGTTCTCTCACACTAAAGAAACAATCTTGTACTGGACTATACCATCCTGGTCTATACCATCTTCCATACACATAATACAGTAGTGAAAGATGGTGTCCTTAAATTTTATCAGATTATATAAATATAAAAACCTGGTGTTACACTGCATTCACTGCCGTTTACGTCTTACGCACGTTCTCTAACATCATAACTTTTATAATGTTATAAAAACATTAAACGTGCAGCAATGAAAATTTACACGTTCCTGACAGCTTTCAAAGCAAAACTGATGCATCATATATTTTGCAAAAAATCTTACACTTTAACCTAATTATGTACTGGGGCTTGTAAAAAGGTTTTGAAAAAAGGCCAAAGTTTACAGTATTTTTCAAATTTACCGAAGGAATAACTTGCCCTAATGCTCACTCACTCATTCAAAAAAAAATACTTCTCTTGGGCAGTACCACTTGTAGGATAATGCAGTTTTCTGAGACACCAGGTTTGAGAAACTTAAGTGATTTTAGTACTTCTCTACACACTATTCATTCTAAACCCAAAGATCCTATTCAATTTCTCTGTCCGTTTTAAAGATCAAACTTTTAGTAACTTCAGCTCGGATTAAATTTCACATAATATTCATTTAGTGCAAGAGCAGTTTACGACTGCAGTCAATTTTCTGTCATAAGCACTCAATCACAAAATAGGTGCCACAGTGCTCTGAGGTTAAATAAGATATTAAGGTAAATCTCAACCCTGTACACGGCTTTCAACAGAAACTACACCATTAAATCTGGACGGAATGACACACTAACCTAAACTCCACAGTGCGTTCTGTGCAGCCAATTCTTTGGCATCTTCAAGGATGGTGCAGAGTTTATCTGGCATGAAACTACGGCATGTGCTCGTGATAACCACTTTATAGATGAGCAGAAGTTTCCCATCCTGGCTGTTGGTAGAGAACAGATAATACTCGGGGAGAGACCAGCTATTTTTGTGGCAGTAGTACTCAAGATGGGTGATGGCAGAGCAGAACTGACTTGGTTTTAAGGAGTACATGCTGATGGGAATGAGGTTGCTCCCAAGGTAGAAGGGATACAGGCACCTCTGTAAGTCGGGGGTGTACTGGCTGTTGAGCCTGGCTGGTATGTTGAGAGGCCTGCCTGGGGGCATGTCACAGTTATTATCATCCTTGTTCTGCATAAACACACCATCCCCAGAAGATCCCGCATACCCCCTCTGACTGAACTTGCGACCGCCATCTTTGCCGACTGGCTTAGCCAAGGTCACCTCTATGAATGAGCCATCGATGGCCTTTCCGTTCATGGCGTGCAGGGCCGCGATGGCATCCTCGCGGTTGTGGAAATGCACGAAGGCGTAGTCTGTGAGCTTCTTCACTCTCTCCACAACGCCAGGCTTGAACTTACTGAATTCACTGCGGATGGTTTCCTCGGTTGTAGAGATCATGAGGTTTCGGACATACAGCACCCTGACACGCTGCATTGTCTCATCATCTACATCCTTCTCTGGTTCAGCCCAATCCACCTGGATGGTGTGACCCCACAGCTGGAAAGTGCCTGGAAACAGAAGCAGCAATTGCAGTGCAGAAATGGAAAAAAGCAATTTTGTTAATAAAGCATCAACAGTGATAGAAGGGGCAAGTATTATTTGCGGAAGCATTTTTAACACAGGCAGGTGGTCAGGCTGAGCAGCTCTAATTGGTTCAGTACCTGGGATGAGTTTTCTTCTGCCCATTGCAGCGGCTTTGTGAGACTCATACTCCACAAATGCGAATCCCCGGTTTTTGCTCTTGTCTGCGGCACTCGGATACACGATGACATCAACCACCCCTTCGGTCACCTTCCTCATCTCCTCCAGGATCTCCTCCTTCGTCTTCTCTTTGGGAACCGAACCGATGAAGAGCCGGCAGTTGTCCAGACTGACACACACGCCGATGAATTTTCCAGGACGGATCTCGAAGTTGTCCAGGAGATGGATGGCTCTCTGGGCTGCCTCTTTCGTGGTGTACATGACAAAAGCGTAGCCTCGGTTCTCCCCGCTAAACTCCATCATCAGCCTGAATTCATAGATGCGGCCGGCTCTCTTGAACACAGGGACGAGCTCATCCTCATACATGTCTCGAGGGATTTTACCCACAAATATCTCACACCCACGAGGCGGTGGTGGCCCCTCCCAATCTGGAACCAGCAGACATTTTCAAAATATGAATAAATAACCGGTTCCTCCTACATACTCTGTCCTTTTTCTTTGTGCCAAAATCATCTGCTCTGATGGAATGCAAAATGTGAGTAAAAATAAATAATCTATACAGTCCTGATTGATTTCAATATTTAAAATAACATCTTACTATCAAGTACTTTTGAAATTTTTTTTATCAGGTTTTTAAAATCTATTTCTTCTAATCAGAAGAGTTTTATAACGTAATTTCCACACAGCAGCTAACCCCCATGGAGTACTCACTCCGGATCTACCAGGCTTTGTCCATACCTGGAGGAGGGCCCCCAAACTTGCGCTGGCCATTCTCCTGCACCATACTGTAGCCGGTTTTCTCCATCAGGGCCAGGAGAGCGGCCTCATTTGGGGTGTCTGTCTGGCCGTCACCTTGCATGGCTTTTGAGATTTCCTCATTCGTTGCTTTGATGGGGGATTAGAAATAATAACAAACATTAATAATTGTGGATCACACAAAACACAGAGCTAATATCTTATGTGTTACGTGATTACTGAAGGTTGTAAGATGTCCTTGAGTGTACCGAGTCACCTATAAATACAATGCATTATTATTATAATCATCAAAAATGCAATTTGCACACTTTAAACACGAATGTTAAATTAGCCTCATATATTTTAAAGATTGCTCCACAAACTATTTGATTTTCTATCCCTCTTCGCTAAACACTTTAGTCATACTGTGAAGACACAGCTACAATGAACTTACAGTGCCGACTGACTGAGGCTGGCCTTACTGCGCATTAAAATACACGTATTTATAGCTTTCTCCCATTAAAGTTACAACTATTGTAGCTAGCAGCGGGTAAGCTAACAAACGGCCCTTTTCTATTTAACAAGGAGAGAAGTTTTGTACGCTTATTTAATTAGGAGCCGTGTGTATATTGGTTTCATGTTATATTTATGTTGACTGTAGCGTTAGCTACATTTTGCGTAAATAAACAGTATCTTAACGTTTAGCTACTAGGCCAACAGGTCCCTCTGCCTGGCTAACTGCTAACAGGCTAATTCTGTTTGCCGTCGGGTTAACTTTGCTATAAAACTTAACAAACCTGGGTGGTTTGTCGAGGGCAGAGATGAACAAATATACAGCTAACGAGTGTGATTTGTGTTTTCTAAGCAGGGAAAGATCACTGTGGGTGTCGTTCGTGACAGGTTTCCCTGGATACGGGGGGGGGCAAAAGGCCGTCGTACGGTCAGGCGTGAAATGTTTAAACTGCGAATTACTTTTTAAAACCGGTGGCAGGTTTGCAAAGGTCCTCTGCTCTGCCTTCGTTTTACGAATCCTTACCCTTAAAACTGTGACTAACGGGCATATTTGTCGTCGACGGCCGTCGTCCTTCGTCTCCACCGACACCGACTTGGGCCTCGGCACGAACCAATCAGAATGCGCCCAGCATGCGCGCGCGGGACAGCTGTCGTCCTTCGTCTCCACCGACACCGACTTGGGCCTCGGCACGAACCAATCAGAATGCGCCCAGCATGCGCGCGCGGGACAGCCGTCGCGCTCGTGCCCAGTCGGGCCTCCGCTTGGCCTCACGCGGCGCGGTGCGCAGGTTAGTGCGGAGCTGCTGTCGTCCGCATTGTACGTCCACTTGGGTAAGGATTACCAAAGACTGAATGCGTATTTGCAATATCGTGACTTAATTTGCAAACACGACAGTGTAACTATGGAATTATGGCTATATCTGTCTCGTTCTCCTTGTATTTGAAGTTTTCAAATTTGTAACGTGCAAGTAGGATGAAAACGGAGAGGTAAAATATATCATGTTCTATCCTCAAGAAAGATCTGGTAAACAGTTATTAATATGCCGTGCAGTCCACAAATATGGAAAAAGTACGTTGACCTTGACCTTCCATTATCTCTCACTGCCCTGCTCCAGACAAAGAATCTTCGCCGGAGTTGAGTACTTAGATTTACTTACCCCGCGTAGTTGTATAGTGTTGAATGTATGTAGTTTATTGAATCAAGATTGCTAATCGGGGTCCTGGAGAGCAGAACAGGATAAAACGAGTAAAACGAGAATGTAAGTTGCAACAAACATTGGCTTGTTGTACATTTGATGCACGATATAATATAACAATAGTATAAATGTACGCTCACCTTGAAAACATTGGCTGTCTCTCTGAATCCACCTCATCTTTAACTGGTGTACTAGTCTGTCCTTTCGTAAACCATGCATTTAAATTCAAATGTGAAATAGATGTCATAATAAATTTCAGTGTGAATCAATTGAGTTATGCGCTATATTATATATTGTATCTCACACTAGAACGTACAACGAATATTGAAATGTTGTAAATGTATATGAGCACAATCGAATGGAGAAGCCATATGTTTGAATTAGAAAACCCCCCCCCCCCCGCAGCGCAGTGTGGGGATGGAGACCCAGCTGAACATAAACTACTACGAGTCCATTTCACCATCTGCCATTTCTGCAGTGAAATTAAATGTTTATGCGTTGCCATAACTTTGTTACGTTAGAATGATAATAGTACACATGAAACACATAAGTATGCCGCATTGGTGAGGCTGTAGCCTATATTTTATTATCACCTTTAACCAGTTGAATGGATATTAATATTAACAGAAGTAAAGATACCGGTGGGAATGAACTCACCCCGTCACGATCGGATAAGATGTTTGGTATGAGTAACCGTGCTGCTCGCCCAAGCATGATTCACATCACCCAATATATTATTTTCTTTCGTTTCTTTCACCGAAATACTTATGAAAAAAACATGGCATCTGAATCTACTGTTATATTTTTTGATGTTTGCATCATATAAATGTACTATCTATAAAGGCCTACACTCTCAGAAAAAAGGGTACAGATTTGTACCTTTGCTTGTCACTGGGGCTGTACCCTCAAGGGTCTGCCAA
>JAODKC010000016.1:4726290-4741937 GCA_026777985.1 Mormyrops attenuatus
TGGTCTACTCTTGGCCTGTGCCGCCTGGGATAGGGTCCGGGGGGGGGGGGCGGCGCCGCGGCCCGCGCCCGGGCGCGGGGGGGGGGGCGGGGGGGGCGGGCCCCCCCCACTGAGACCCCTGTAATGTTCTAACACGTATCACCTTTTTTCCTTTGTGTGTTTCTCTGTGCGTGTGTGTGTCTGCTCCACATGTCTGTGAGGGGGGTGTCCACAGCCCAGCCTTGCAGGTGGCCCCCGCGCTCAGCATGTCCTGTCTGTGTCATCGTGTGAGACGGGATGTAACTAATCTCAAAATTTAATTAATCGCTAACAACTGAACAGTAACACTAGTCTCGCGTTTTTTTTTTTTTTTTTGGTGTAAGCTTTCGTCTCTCAGCTAGGCCTTCTGTCCACGGGCTCACCGGGCCATAGCTGCTGTTTATTGTGGGGGGGGGGCTGGAAGTGCCCAGAGCCGCGCCTGAGAGAGCTGCAGAGGGACGGCCGGCTCACTTGGGCATTTGGCCGCCTAATTAGCAACATCGACTTGTCCCCCCCCCCCCCCCTCCACTCTGAAATGTGGCTCCCCGTTAAACCCAAGCTCAGGTTTATCAATCTTATTCTTCCTAATAAATGACTAAAATGAGCACCCCCCCCCCCGCCACGTCTGGGCTAATCAACTGCAAAAGTAACCGGGGGTGGTGGGGTTTAGGTGCAGTTTTGAGACTTTTTTTTGTCTGTTTTTTAGTCTGATTCTTGAGGTTTGTGTGTAACATTTATTATTCTACTTTATGCCTGTGCATGGGGGGCCGTTTAAATATTGTTTATTAGTGGACTTGGCTGGCTGCTGCGTGCGAGCTTGCCATGTGAAGGTACACTACGCTGTATGATTAATAATTGAATTCAGACCTGAAGTGCTGAGGGGTGGATGAGAGGGAGGAAAATATTCCTCTGGGTTTGCCCGCGCACACACACTGTCATACACACACCCGCACACTCCTTCCGTTCAAACAGGCACTGTATGTCATTGAGAAGATAATTCCTTCTTGGCTCACGTGCACTTGGGCTCAGACAGAGCGAGGAGCCACCCCCCTAGCGGACCACCCTGCTCGGGGCTGGAGGTCCGTACGGCGGGACCGGTAAATGGAGGGAGGAGGTGTAGGGACGGGGGGAGGGGGCAGAGAGGCCACATACCAGGCCGCCTGTGATGAGACTGCAGGACTTGCCCTTAAAGGTTTATTTTTTTCCTCTGTGTATCCATCTCTCCTTCCCTTCTTCCCCTTTTCTCCTTCGTCCCTCTGGAGTAGAGCCACCATTCGGCTTCCCGGGCCTCATTCGCTCTTTTGAGCTGACAGGCATCATTCAGGACTGCCCCCCCCCCCCGCCCCCCCCCGCGCCGGCGCCGCCCCCCCGGCCGGGCCCTCGAAACAACAAACCCGCCCCTGCATACAATTACATTAATCCCTGCTCTCAATGCCCTATGTCCAAAGAAACTTATTATTATTATGATTATTATTATTATTATGATTATTATTATTATTATGATTATTATTATTATTATAGTTACCTTTAACTCTGACTTGGGGTAGAGGATGAAGAACGGTCTCAGAACTGGGGAGCTGAAGCGGTGGAGAGGATATCAGCACATTCTGAACAGAACTTCTGCTGTCGAATTTTAAGGCACAAACTCGCACGCCGGTAACAGCTGATGAACTTACACTCTGGGTCGACCCCCCACTATCGCCGTGAGTCCAGGGGCTGTGGGGAGATTTTCCAGAATAAAAACCACTGGCATCATACCCAAACAGCCGGCACATTCCGGAAAAACATGTCCAGCATAGTAGGATTCCGGCAAATGAGGAAGTGATTCACTCCCCTCAGCCCAAAAACTGCAAACGCTACTTACTAAGTACTGACCCAGTGGAGACCAGGAATATGAATCATGCAGGCGAAACCCTTCAAAGCAGACAGGGCCTCTTTCTGACGTCCAACCCAAAACAGTCTCTACCCCTTATAATAAAAATCATCCCTGATTTAAAGGCACGTTGCCACAGAACCCAATAAAATATAAAACTGTACCCAACAGCGGTTGGGCCATTGTAAGATACTAGTAATTAAAAACACACCAGAATAAGTTACAAAGGATTTTCGACTGCAAACAATCTTTGGCCGCACTAGTCTAATTAATCAAAAGTTGCCTGGAACCATGCTCTGCGACAGTCAAGGACCCAGATTACAGAACCGCTTGTGCCGAGTTACCGGACCCAGAAATGAGCATAACGGATGGATCAGTCTTCCAGCACTAATGAGAGCTTACGTATGTATTATCAGACCACCATCGGGGGGGTTCCCCCTGAACATAAAGGGACTCGTCCCAATGAAGTCCTTTACTTCACTCTTTTAAACATGTTCTATTTTCTGATGTCCCAAAGCAGGGGTCTCAAAGTACCAGCCCAGGGGCCAAATCCTGCCCCTGACGTTTTTAATTCGGCCCGCAGATCCAACTTTTATTTCCCCACAAGAATAAAACTGATTTAACGCCTGCATTCCACTAATCAGCTCCCTTCTGCTTTACTACTGGCAGCCAACACAATAGTTAAGATTATTGATGTTAGATCGTTTTTTTGACTCAAGAAATAACACAAGTGGCCTGGAGAGGAGCTTCCAGCCAGCAGCCTCTGGGTTATTTGAGTTTGTGACTCCTGTCCTAAAGATGTAAAGCCAAAACGCTGTGCACATGCTTGGGTCACTGACCCCGCTTTGACTCCTCCCATTTTCAGGATTGACAGATTTGCGTTCCCTACCCATCCCCGTTCCCGCCGGAGCCACTTCTCTGGAGAACAGCTCTAGGGCCTTTTTCTGCTGATGCTGGACGGCCATCCACAGAACAACCTCCCGAGGTCCCTGGTGGACAGAAGATAGATAGATGCGAAACAAAAAAAACGTGCTAGATGCCTTTCACAGAGATCACTGCACTTCAATCCAGATCGCGATAATTTAAACCAATCTGACTGAAACAGGACTGGATCTACTGGTGGGGGGGCGGTGAAACAGAGGAAACCACGAGCCAAATGGACAGATAGAAGGTGACATTCAATCTGGAGAACCCAGGGCGTCGGCAGGGATCAGGGCATGGAACTCAGCGACAGAAAGCAACGCACCTACCGCCATTTACGGTAAGCACATACTTACACATTGCTCTAAATCTTATTTAGTAAAAGCAAACTAAACACCCTAAATTTATGCTTTTTTAAAATGACTTTTTATTGAATTAGTACTTTCTGCTTGTGCCGTCTTCTGTGGCTTCAAAACTGAGAAGAAATCCTGAATAAGTCAACAATGTGCAGAGTTGGATTGGATTTATAAGTTAACTGACAAGTTTTCACCTCATGTAATATCTGCATTTTCCTCCCTTGCTTCCCTGGAACCTTAACTGAAAGGCTGCACACGGCTGGATGATGGATGTGTGGTGATGTGCCAGCAGAACATACCTTCCAGTTGGTGGCGTGAGGGCCATAGGTGTCCTCGGTACCAAGTACCTGCACGTTGACAGAGGTGTAGTCTGCAAAGCCAAGCTGCCTGAACATGGTCCGTGTCCTGAGCACACAAAGAGAGAGGGGAGTCTACAGCTGAGCTATCACCGGAGACTAACACCGGAGACTAACACCGGAGACTAACACCGGAGACTAACACCGGAGACTAACACCGAACAAGACAGTAAAACCTGATGAATTACAACAGGAAGCATCAAGCATGAAGTATCAACACGGTCAATGTAACACTCATTTTAGCAAGTGACACGCCACCGCTGTGCTGTACTGTTTCCATCCTGCGTACATGTTAAACATCACGAGTGACCTTTTAATGATGCTGTCCGCAGTCCTTCTGGCTTTTTCCGCAGCTCGGGGGCCCCCAACGGGACACACAGCTGTAGCCCGGAATCCATCCATGTAAGTGGCACACACCTGGGGAGAGAGGCACAGGTGAGGTGTGTCTGCACCTATACTTAAGTACTTGACTACTTCCTGTTGGGGGGGGGGGGGTCACCTTGTAGTCACTGGATGGGGGCGTTCCTTTTGCACCTTCGACCCTGACAGCCCCGCCATCCACACCTTGCGAAACACACAAAAAAAGGTCAACAATGCGACGCAGAGTTGCTGTGGTGACAAATGCGTCATCAGGATCCCTTCACACTTCACATGACAACTCCGATGACACTGGGGGAAACTTCACTTTCAAATTAAATGCCGAGAACATTTAAAGATCGTCTTTCACTTCTGTGCTCTGTCAATACTGACAAGACAAAGATAACTTATCATGCGACGAACAGCCAAACACGGCTGTCGCTTTGGGTTAAACGTAGTGATAAAAGTTGATTGGGTGTTACGACAATGGCGGAGTGCCGTGCCGACGGTAAATAAAATAGTTTCTGACAGTCACCACTATGGGGAATAAAAATGTCAGAGCCTGCCGGTGTAAATATCAACTGTGCTGTGCTGAACAGACTGAATCACTGAGCACTGTCACCCCAGAAAGTCGATTCCCCTCTTATTCCCCTAAAAGAATTACTACTAATCGCTGCTCTGGACCGGCAATATAAACACAGTGGTCAACATGCGCTGACTGAAATCACAGGAAGGTCATTGACAGCTAAGGTCACTAAGACCAGGTCAGGGAGAGCTGATCTGAAGGACCCTCGGGTTCACTCTCAGGACGGCGTTTCCAGCCATTCGGGGACAGCCCTGTTACATGTTAGGGTCATGAGACAAATGACTATCACTGGGCCTAAGGTCTTTAACCTGCAAAGCTACCAGCTGGGTGGCCTTGAGCGCCACCTACAGTCATCCAAGAGAAAGACAGTAGATCTTCCTCAGCAAACCTCACTTTGTGAGTATATCTAAAAGTGACCGAACGGAGCACACAGCCCGGTTTTTCTGTTAGGAGTCTTGTTTTCTTCTTCCATGCCACAGTCTTTGCTCGCACATTCTTTACAGATTCCTGCAGTACCCATGACCTACCACAAGTTAACGAAAACACAAAATCGTTAACGGGCAGATCAGAATTGCTGGGGGTGACTCGGGGGGGGGCGGGACCTGGGATCTCCGTGATGGTGACACGTGAGAAGTCACAGGTGACGTCTGGTAGCAGGTAGCGCTCGGGGTCACCGATCTCATACACCAGCTGCTCCGCGACCGTGCCAAAGGAAACGAGTCCGCCGGTGCGCGGAGGCTTGGACATCACGAAGGTACCATCGGCACGGCACTCCGCCACCGGGAAGCCCATGTTATCCCTGGGGAAACACGGAGAGGCACACCAGTTAGGGCTTAACAAGAATACAGAATCGGCAGTTTATAAAAAAGTGGAAAAGTAGTAAAAACCTTCTGACTGTTAGGGTACATCAGACCAACTTAATATTTCCTGCTGACTGAAGCAGAGCAAGGGGAGGCATAGGGAAGGGGGCTCACCAGTCGGGCACCGTGTGCCAGTCCGTGAAAATGCCCCCTGTGCTCTGGGCCCCGCACTCCACCAAGTGCCCTGCAAGGCTGAGAGGGAAATGCCTAAATAAGAGGGGCCTCCTCAGAGGGGCGGGGCGGGGTGGTTAAACCCTATCAAACGAGCATCGCCATGGTTACGAAGCCGCCGCAGCTTACCTCCCGGCCGCCAGCAGATCGTAGTTTGACTGCTCCCATCCAAACTGCCGGGAAAAAGAGGAGAGGCTCTGTCACACGAACTCGCCGCGGTATCAGAAGAGACCGATCAAGGGTTGAAATCCGGCTGCAGGACCCACTGACCCCTAGAGAGGACCGCTGCAAAAACAAAAGGTTTGCTGAGTCTGGCCTTAAGCAGAACACTAAGCCCAGACTGTACCGTGTGCAGGAGGGGCCCAAGGACCACGGCGCTGTCCACGCAGCGGCCCGTGACCACTATCTCCGCCCCCAGGTCCAGGCACCTCCGTATGGGCTGTGCACTGCAAAAACAAGACAGGCATTCAGTAGGGTCCGTGAGGGAGGGGCACGGCCAGGAGAAGTCTGATTGGCCCAGGTGACGGTCACACAGCATCACTTAGGCCAATCAGAAGGTGACACTGTGAATTCCCAGGTTAAAAACGATGTTGAAAAACAACACACCAAACCTCCATCCATCCATCTATCTTCTGTTACCGCTTCTCAAATTCAGGATTGTGGGGGGTCTGAAGCCTATCCCAGAAGTTACGGGCACAAGGCAGGAAACAACCCAGGAACGGGGCGCCAACCCATCGCAGGGCACACAGACACACCATTCACTCACACATGCACACCTATGGGCAATTTGGTAATATTTTTGGACTATGGGGGGAAAGTGGAGTCCCCGGAGGAAACCCCACGACGACACGGGGAGAACATGCTGACTCCACACACACGAACCCTGGCAGAGTGGTGTGAGGCGACAATGCTAACCACCGCACCACCGTGCCGCCCTTCAAAGAAACGTCCTTCCCTTTTGAAGTTTAAAACTTATATAGGTTCAGTTGTGAGAACAGTTACATCAACTCATACCAATGAAAATGTCATTAAGAAGGTTTATGACTCGCAGGGTCGATGCAGGCAATGAAACAAGCTCCCTAAAGTAACCGTCAGAAATATATAAAGAAAATAAATGAGTAAAATGGTTAAAATATTTTAAAAAAATAATTAAATAAAATAGAATGGAAATGTGCAGACTGTCCATACTGATACCTCATTTACTACTGAAATGTCCATCTTTTGGGATTAAGGCGTAAGATGCCTTTCCCTGGTCGAGACCCAGGAAATATTTACCCCAGGTATGCATTCATGCTGTGGGTGCCTTTAGGAAGAGGTTGAGTGACTCCGCTGTCCGCCATCCTGACTTCTGTCAGTAAGTCTTTCTGGAAAAAATAAAAGGACAGAACTATGCACCAGCACCTCAAATGAGCAGCGCCATGTTTTATTTACAAACAGCAAACGAGGGAATCTGTTACTTCTGGCTAATGAGCCTTTAACCTTGCCTGGGCCATGAGGTCATCCCCAGTTACCACGGCAACCTTCATGTCCAGGCCAGCTTTCCGAACAGTCTCCTGTAAGGCCCTTCCACAGGCCAGCGGGTTCACCCCCCCTGCGTTGCTGACCACGCGTATGCCTGCAGCGACGAGGCACATTTCATCACTTTCACGCATGCACTCGTGCAGCCACCCTCTTCGGAAATTTAAACAGCATCTTTCTAAGTTACTGACGGCTAATGGAAAACAAAGGCAGATGATTTAAATGGAAATTTCTCTGTCTTCAATAGTAAATGGAGAAAGGTCTTCAGAGGTAAATGAACCATTTAATGGAATACTTTGCAAAATTTTCTCCAGTTTCTCCTATGAGCGCAGTTACCTCTTTTATGAAGCTCCTTGATGAATGGAGATATAACTTGCACAAAGTCAGGGACAAACCCCAGGCTCTGCAGGAGAAAATACAGACACCACAGTAAATACAAGCGTTCGAACAGCGACATCTCTCAGATGTGACTTTGGTATCCTTTATGGAAAACCACCGTAAACATTGATTATCTCTGCTGTATTTTCTTCCCATTTTCAATCAAGTATAGTACTCTAACTGGAATGATTATAAGAACATTTTTGTAAAGACATACTTTATTGTTCATGTAATTTATATTATTCTCATAATCTGTCATAGACATTTAGCATTTTGTATTAATTACTTTTTTAATATCGCAGGGACAAAACATTTTTCATTGCTACAGAGTTGCAAAACAGGTGTAATCTTTGAAAATCAAAATACATCTGTTAAAAACATTACAAACTTATGAAGACCTGTAAAAAGTAGAATTTAAAAATGACAGTAATGCAAAGTGTATGGCTTACAGGGTCCTTCGCTTTGGCAGCTGTAAGAAGCGACATGGTGATCTCTGAGAGGTAATCAAACACCAAGAAGTCCACGTTCCCTCCATGTATCAGCTGTGGAACTGCGACGGGAACCACTCAGTGTGAAACTTTCACACCAAAAGCTGCACGTCAAGTCAGAGTCCATCTACAGGTGCTACAGCAATTCCTGCACTATGCAGTAAATTTTGGTAAACATGAACACTCACATCAAACTTCGCTACGCAAGGCAACCTAATAACATAAAATAAAATTTAACAGAGAGAATGAACACAGTGGAAAGCATTTTCCTCAATTTCCTTCAGGTACTACTAGTAAAGGACTGGCACCCCATCCAGGGTCTTTTCTTATATGTGCCCTATGCTGCGTAAAAGAGCTTCAGCTTCCAAAACCCTGTACTAAGCGTCTGGAAGACGAATATATCGATCAATGGATGGAACGACTTGCAATGCAAATGGAAACTTGGAAAATGTTAAGCAAGCAAAACGCTTATTCTCCCACATTTAACACTACAGCAGAACACTGTCCACCTCGGACAGGTAAAACTGAATTCCGAGTTTTAAAAAGACTCATAAAAAGATCTTAGATAGGACAATAAAGCTAATAAATGTAAAAGTTTAAGTAAGTTTTTAGTATTCTAAATAAATTAGAATTCATCACTATAATGGCATAGTGGTGTTAAGCGACATGCGGCACTCTTCGCAATGTCATCACATTTGCACTTGTGTGTATATTCAGTCGTGCAAGTGAAAGGAAAGTTTAATAAAGCTGGTAAATGGAGTGTGAGTACGCAGTGTCCGGTCAGGTCACGCCAATGTCTGTCTTTACCCGCGGTGGCCGTGTCTCCCCAGAAACCCGAAGCACACCCTATTCTGACATTCTCCCTGGAGGTTGAGTAAGTTACACGGCGATGACACTTCCAGCCATCGGGCTCCGATTTCGGGCTTTTTCTCATTAAGGAGCCGACGCTCCCGGGGTGACAGATACGCCGTGCATCTCCGCAGCGTGTAAACAGGGAGGCCTTTGAGCTGCTGCACGTCCACCGATGCAGGGCCGAGGCATGCGCGGCGCAGCGAGGGCTGCACAACTTCAGCATCATCAAAAATATATGCAATATAAAGACCGAGCTGCTCGCTCAATAACAACTTCCAAGGTTCAAGGTACGCATACAACATGTGCTGCAAAAAACTGTCGCCGTCTAGAAACAGCATATTTGTACATCGGTTCCGAAGATGCATTTTCTCATTAGGGCACTAGGTGGCGACAGCCGCTGAACTTTGTTTTCATAAGGCAATAGACGGCAATATATATTTTAGATAGGAGATATTTTCCAAAAAGAATTTCTGTTATTTACGAATTTAACGTTGTACGATGTAATGAAATAAACAGGAAACACCAAACAAACATCAATGAACAGACTATTTAAAAAATCACCAGTTTTCCACAAAATCCAGTGAACCTACAACATATCTGAAGAACCACAAGGCAAAAAGCTTATGGAAACCCTAGATACGATGCCAGTCTGTTTCAGGTCAGACACACAGAGATTTAAACCGCAGGAGGTGTGAGGCATGATCCTATCCACCCAATAAGTTAATTTTAAGTCTATAAGTTAAGTTTATGTCTAACTACAAATTAACTAAAATAAATAAATAAATAAAGTTAGAAAATATTACTAAGATATTGTTTTGGTGAATAGAAGCACAGGACTTATCACCTGTAAGATTTTTTTAGAAAATTAAACAATATAATCAGATAATGAACTGGCAGTATCAGAAAGGTTGTATTTGCGCAATTATACATGCGTCGAACTGCTGTAGCCGCTTTTCCAGCAGAGCCTCGTGCTACCCCTTAAGGCATAATGGATCAGTGTCATTATCATACTCATAATTAACATCTGTTATTGCAATATAATTCTTTGGCCATTTAGGTCAAGTTCTATATATTTCAAGATCGCACGTGAGATCGCATCATGATTATCATTAACAGCCTTGACGAAGATAGAAGGCAAAGCCTGTGTAAAATGTTATTTTTGCAGTTTCGTCAACCAATTTGTCATTTGCATAATTGGCAAACTTCGAGGATTATTATGGTGTGTCCATAAACTATATAATAACTATATAAAAAATACTGATAGGCATCAAATATTATCTGATCATAACTGCACCCATGGCAGTTTTTTCCAGGAGAGCCAAAATATGTTCTGATCCATGATCCTCATCCATGATCCTTGTCCATGATCCTCATCCATGCCTCAAATGCTTATCCAGTTCAAGGTTATAGCACCTCCGTGCTGCCTGTATGCAGGCTGCCTGTCTGCGTGCTGCCTGTCTACTTGCTGCCTGTCTGCGTGCTGCCTGTATGTGTGCTGCCTGTCTCTGTGCTGCCTGTACGCAGGCTGCCTGTATGCGTACTGCCTGTCTGCGTGCTGCCTGTCTACGTGCTGCCTGTCTGCGTGCTGGGTGTCTTGAAGAGTGCTATATAAATGTAACATTCATTCATTCAACTAAGCTTGATTAGCATGGGGGCAAATGCTGCACATGTTCTAACATCTAACACTGGAAGTAAATCACAATGATGCTGCCCACTGCTCCACACGCTGCCGGAGCCTTCCAGCAGACCTCTTCATGTGGGAATGTCGCCCTTTCTTCCTTCGCAAAACAATTTTCCTATCATTCTTTGTTGCTTAATCTGTTCTTGAAACAGATGATTCACTACTATCAAAACAAGTCAGCTACCCTTCCGAGCAATGCGCGGCCATTTAGACACCATTTTACACAACTGCTCATGTGTTGGAGCTGACTTGTTATTTGCCTGTGCTAAACCACAACAGATAACCCAAACAGTCTGCTAGCCTGAAGACTGCGGACTTCTGCTTTTTCAACAAGCGATTATGTGCATCTGATTACCTGGAAGACAGACATGGCAAAACCAAGCCAAGGAATATTGTCCCAGAAGAGCAGCCATCAATTACGGGAATGAAGAGTGTCCTGTGGCAATTACGGGCACGTGGACAGGCGTTTTGGGAGCTTGTGTGGGTGTATTTGCCTTAACAGATAACCCAAAAAGAACAAGGCCACTCTCAAAATCAATACGGAGCCCCCAGTCCGCTTATCGGCAGATTGAGGTGCAGCCAGAATTGATCCGGGTGTCCTTTTCATGTGATGTTCTTTAATGACCTTTGGACCGTCATGGTAGATAGACAAACAGTGAGTAAGTCCAGTTTTGTCATCAGCAGGTTCAAATTCAGTGTAGCACCATTAGGAGCTCGCATTCCCCACAGCTTCCACGAAAGAGAAGGAAGATGCAGTTACTGTCCGTTCTCTTTGCTTTGTCCGTGCTCCTTTTCCCGGTCCAGGTATGCAGGCAGTGCGTATAGCGGGATTATAATAATAGCTACCATTACATGAATATGACTGCTGGATTTCTTTTAATGTTTATATTTTAACTCTAAGATACTGATTACCAAAGTATCAGTTTTTGTTTGCTATTTTCCATGTTGTCTTCCATACATGATCCTACATGCCGAAATGTGTTTTCCTTTAAACCGGTGTTTCCCAACCTAGTCCTCAGGGACCCACAGACAGCCCATGTTTTTGCTTAAAAATGGACTATCTGTGGGTCCCTGAGGACCGGATTGAGAGACACTGCCTTAAAGCACTTTCTTCCCACAGCCGGATCCCACAGTGGGGCCAAGAGGAAACCGGCCTGTCGAACATGCTTACAAAAGCGAAACGTGCAAAACTGAGAAGGAGTGGCCTTTTTGTACAGATGAAGACTGGGTGAGTAGTGACCTTTGATGATGGACTGGATGGTTTATATGCATCTACTATAATACCCGAATAAGGACACTAACTCTTCCTCTTATTTTGTTTCTTATAAATATGCAGGGACTCAAATGTCCTTCTGGCTGTAGGATTAAGGGGATCTTAGACCAGACTGACCGAGAGCTCCTAGCAAAAATTGACAAGATTCGCAAGTTTTTAGAGGAGAACCGCAGGAGCTACAAGACGACGGATCAGGTCAGCAAGCAGACCTATGACTACATCCGGGAGAAGCTGCTGACAGATGCTGGTGAGTGACAGTGGCGTTTCATTTAGCCGTATATATCCAAGATGGCAAAGGGAACTGCGCAGGAATGGAGACTTGGCTTAACAAAATGGCGTAGAAGTGAACAAATGGAAGAGATTTCAGCTTCAGCCAGGGTGAAATATAAAGGCAAACAAAATGGCGTAGAAGTGAACAAATGGAAGAGATTTCAGCTTCAGCCAGGGTGAAATATAAAGGCAAACAAAATGGCGTAGAAGAGAACAAATGGAAGAGATTTCAGCTTCAGCCAGGGTGAAATATAAAGGCCAAAAAAATGGCCGCCATCTGTTTGTGTTCTGTTTGTGTTCTGTTTGTGGACCTCGAAAACTGTGTAGCCGAGAAAACACAGAGAGGTTAACTTTGTAAGACTGGTTATAAGTCGCTTGTGCAGTGAATGAACTGGCTGGTCACCTGACCTCTCCCCTCTCTGGGATGTCTTCAAATGCCACTGCAGTCATATTTGGCTGAAAGTAATTATAATCAATTACAGCTTTTATGTAGTTATATAGTTTCTCTTATGAATTCCTGCTGCATATTTCATTGTTGACACTGTTGCCACAGTCATTAGAAGGAACCCGGCTACTGACGTAATAAAACTTTTAACGTGCACTTTGAGGCGCCATTTATGATTCTTCAAGCTACCCTTTTCTAAAATGCTGTGTTTCCTGTATTAATTTCCTTATTATCGCAATAACATGGCTGTCTTTGTGGACCCAGGCCACGACACTAGGTTCAAGTCACTTGCCGAACAGCTCCGTGAAAGAATTCTGTCCCTGAAGGGTAGAATTGACCAGCAACTGAAAATTCTGGAAGCTTTGAAAACTCGAGTGCGGCAGCAGGTTAAAGACTTGGAGAGGACAGAGGTAAATTTCCACCTGTTTATGCATACACGCCTGTTATTTACATAGATAAGTTCAAAGACCTTTGAACATATGTGGGGTCCTCTTCCCAGGTTGACATCGATATAAAGCTACGGGCTTGCAAAGGATCATGTGTCGGCTATGCGGAATACCGGGTGGACAAAGAGAGTTATGTCACCCTGGAGAAACACCTCAGTAGCTTGGATGCCATGAAGCTGCAGAGCGTAGAGACTGTCAGCGCGCTGAAAGTGATGAAGAGCAGGGTGATGAAAGACGTCATCGTGCCCAGCCACTTCAAGGCCGGGGCGGCAGACGGAGGGGAGCAGAAACAGGACTACTTCTCGGATGTTGGGCAGGTGAAGTTTACACTGGAGATGTCGACCTCCGGCCAAATGGCACCTGCCAGTGTTAGTAAGACCTCAGGTACGGCTCAACAAACATCTTCTGGCTCCTCCTCGGGCTCCGCCTCTCACATCACCACTCAAACTGTCCAGTGCACCAGAACCATTCGAAAACAGGTCACACACACCAAAGATGGCCCTGTGGAAAAAGTTGAGGTGATCGGGGGTGGGCCCGGGTGTGAAGGGCTGGATGATAGTACGCTGATTAACATGGCCAAAACAGGGAAAGAGATCACCGGAGACGGCTACACAGTCAGACTGAGCAGTACCGGTGATGACATGACCAGCATGTTCTCTGAAATGGGGAAACCCTCAAAGTCCATCACCCAGATGGGCCGCGGTGATGATGAGTTTTTTGGCGATCTTGACGGCTTGCTGTCCTCGGCCAGCTCTAAGAGTACCACAAGCGGGTCAAGCAAGACGGTTTTTAAGTCAAGTACTAAAACTATAGTGGGGGATGATCTTGGGGCTTTCCATCACTTGGATATGGAGGACGACCTGCCAGACATCCACGCACGCAGCTTCAAGGGCTCCCAGGACCGAAAGAAGAGGGATTATATTGGAAAAGGTACACCAGTCAGCCCGTAACCAACATGGCTACTCACCCTAAAACTGTGAGACACATAGCAAACAAAGCTGCACAATGATGATTCTATTGCAAATATGACATTTTCACCCATAAACATCAAGGACATCATAATTGAGATCCTAGTGAACTTCGTATAAAAGGCATTTTTAATTTGACTATCATATTGTTTGCACATCCAATCTGGACAAGTTGGCAGTTAGCCTAGCCAATCCCAACAAGGGAGATGTTCAGTAAACCAAATTTTAAAAGATAGACTTGCTATTCTGACAGGCAGAAATGCTTTGCTTAAATGTTACATTTTAGTCCATTACTATGGAGAAGAGGAATAGGATGATTTGAGAGGAATGAAGGAAACTTCCGGGGATAAGCAACCAAGAAGCACCAAAGCTAATCTCTGGATCTCTTGGCCCACGTTGCTAAACGTTAATTTGCAGGTGTAATATCGTTTCAGATTGTCTCGATATCCTCCAGAAGCACGCGGCAGGACATAAAAGCGGCCTGTTCAAAATTAAACCTGAGGGCTCAAACGATGTAGTGCAGGTCTACTGCGATCAGGACACAGTGCTCGGAGGCTGGGTTCTGGTGCAGCAGAGAATGGATGGGTCCGTTAACTTCAACCGGACCTGGGACAACTACAAGGAAGGCTTTGGAAGTGTAGATGAGCAGGGACATGGGGAGGTTTGGCTGGGAAATAAGTACCTGTACTCCCTGACCCAGGGTGAGAGCATTCTGAGGGTGGAGCTTGAGGACTGGGACGGCCGAGCCTCCAACGCTGAGTACTCCATCAGTTTTGGGTCAGAGTCTGAGGGCTACCCCCTGAGAGTGTCGGCTTACGTCGGGGATGCCGGGGATGCTCTGGTCAAGGGGTCAGCTAATATGGGGGCATTCCTCTCTCATGCCGACATGAAATTCAGCACATATGACAGGGATCAGGACAAGTGGGAGGAGAACTGCGCCGAAATGTACGGCGGGGGCTGGTGGTACAACAACTGCCAGTCGGCCAACCTCAACGGCATCTATCACAGAGGGGGGCAATATGACCTGGGCAGTAACACTCCCTACGAGATTGAGAACGGTGTGGTGTGGCTGACATTCCGGTCGGCGGACTACTCGCTAAAAACTGTCAGAATGAAAATACGACCAGTCGACATCATTTGATCATCTGTGAGCCTTTAGAGGATGAATGTGCAAATACCTCATGAGATAAATGTGCAAAAATCTCCAAATACAACCATGTAACTCCAAGCAGCTTATTAATAAAGCCATGTTTTCACATCCATTGTACATCGTTTTTTTTCAGTACTCATCTAAGAGATCCCAGCGGAATTGGCCCAGCCCTGATAATACCTTTATTTTTGTTTTCTAGCAGTAACACTACCAGGGTGTTGCCACTGAGTGAAATGCCCAGACCTGGGAGTCTAAGGGCTGCTCTCTAAATTCTCTGACTTGTCAGAAACCAAATAAGCTGCTCAAATAGGCTAGTTCTCCTTAAAAAGCGATAGGTTCTCTCTGAGCTTCAAGCATCACAGTAGCTGGGTACTTTGGAATTTACTTTGCATTTTTACTAGTCTTCCTGTTTTACGATGTTACTGATTGTTGAATTAGCAAAAAGCTCAATGTCATTAGTCATATGCTAAGAGGTGCTCGGACGAGCCAGAATAACATAAGAACATAAGAAATTTACAAACGAGAGGAGACCATTCGGCCCATCAAGCTCATTTTGGGAGAACTTAACTAATAGCTCAGAGTTGTTAAAATCTTATCTAGCTTTGATTTAAAGGAACCCAGGGTTTTAGCTCGCGCTACACTAGCAGGAAGACTATTCCATACTCCAACTACACGCTGTG
>JAODKC010000016.1:4766234-4783723 GCA_026777985.1 Mormyrops attenuatus
GTACCCCGGATCGCTGGAGCCCCCGTTCAGCCTTTGCCAATTGAATTTCATAATGGAGCCATCAGTAAATCAGATGTCTTCGTGGGGATCGTTTCAGCCGACTGGGAGAAGCTGGGAATCCAGAGAGTCAATTCCGTCGAGTGCCAGGGATCGCATGACGCTTCTTTTTTCCCTTCATGCAGTCCCTCGTTACCAGGGATCGCATGAAGCTTGTTTTTTCCCTTCATGCAGTCCATCGTCTTCACCTATGCATGCAATGACAGAATGATTCCTTAAATGTCAGCTCAAAGTTCCAGTTCCCACAGAGCTCGACTGCAGCCCTAATTTAACACACCTGATACAGATAATCAGGCCCTTCAGTAACATCTCAGTATTAGAATCGGCCATGTGATCTGAACTAGTAACCCGCTCACAGGAACAGCATCCTAAAACACTCAGCCACACAAAAACCCCCCAGAAATTGTGAATTTCATTCTCATCTCTTCTTATAATGTACTATCTACCTCATTTGTACATCACTGTGAACAAACATCTGCTAAAAAAAGGAAGTGATAATTTCCAGTAGAACATGCATGTTGCATATATAAGACTTGATGGTTAATGATCGAGGTCCCTCAGTATGAAGGGGATACCAACCTGGTCCTTTTTACTCAGCTCAGGTTAAAGCTGACATTCAATTTCTGATGAAGCGCATCAAACTAAAATGTTATTGTTGATATTATCTTCCCCTTAACAGAAACTGGGCGAAATAAGCATTAAAGACTTCTCAGTCACTATCAAAGCGACCTCTAAATTTGATCACAGAACAGTGGTGCCTGGAGAAAACTTTGATTGTGGTGGCCGTCAGGGGCCACATATATTTACGGGGGTGGCCGCTCTGCACCCTGTCTCTTCAATGGCCCTACTTGTGTGGTCCTCCATAGATTTTCTTTTGTGACATGCAGTCATTTTGGCAGATTCACCGGCGGTGCTATATAAAATAGGGACTATATAGTACATTATAACAGATATAGTATATCTAAAAATATACATAGTGTAATAAAATGTATTACATTTAAAGATAGGAAAATGGAATGAAACATTTTGGGGTAGTCCTTGCAAGAGCGCGGTCGCTGTATTGGGGGGGGGGGTTATGCCTTCAAATGAGCCATCGCCCACCAAAAGCCAGGCACCAAGGGCGCTCATGCTGAAACAAACTAATAAAAATAAGTTGGGAATTTAACGCTACAGTTTCGTTTGGTGTCAGATTTTAAAATAGCACTGTCCAGAGTTGCCACCCGTCCCGGGATCGTCTCGCCCGGTGCCTTCGCGGCTTTGAGAAGGTTTTTAACTCAACGGACTTTGTCAGCGCTGATCATGCGGCGATCCTGCTTCGAGAAAGCGGGCTGAACACATGAACTTAATAATGTGCGTGTAAGTGGGCAGCCTTGGTCCCGCGGGGCGCGGCCGCAGCGTTTCGCAGGGCCCGATCTTCAGATCCGCGCAGACACTCACGCTGCGCCGCTGACACGAACCATGCGCAGTCCCTCGGGGGCTCGGACCCCGGCCTCTGCCTGCTTTCATCACCGTTACCTCATTACAGTGAGTCGGAGCGCTGGGTCACGCGTCCTCTCACGTTACCGCCTAAGGGCTGCGCTGGCAGACTGACCCCCCCACCCTCTATATCAACCTATATCACGTTTTACCGTTTAGCCCCGCGGGGCTCGGACGCTTTCGCTCATAAGCTGCAGTTGCGTTCTGACATTGCGGCGTGACTTAATGCATGTGTGCGCTTTTCTCTCCACAAAACAGCACATAATTGACTTGCTTATGTTGTTTGCAAACACTTAAAAACACAAAGCACTTAATAATTCATTATTTTATAGTATTTCATTCTGTCCCGGATAGCCCACATATATAATAACTTAGATATGGTTTACATCTTTAAAATAATGAAAGAAATCAACATTAGAGAAGACTTAAATTAGCTTGTCACAAAAAAGGAGATGGTTTATGATATCCCGCATTAATCTTGCCATTAAGAGATTAAAACGTGAATGTTGTTGGAGTTTTAGTGAGATAATGCATTGCTGGCAATAAAACTTTACAATAGTTTGTTATATGATATATATGAAATAACAGTTTACGTCTATGGTCAGGCCTAATTGATCACTGCTCCTTAGATGTATTTTATTTGATCCACCAATCCATCCGTTATCGTCTCCTACTGTATGTTCCCAGATTTTTCCGTATTCCAAGACTCCTAACTTCCTCCTGCTTTCTTGTTTCTCCTGGGAAACTCCCGTAATTTGCATGGCCCTCAAACTTTATGATCGTCATACACGGATCCATGAGTCTTGTATGTTCGTCTGACATTACCCAAGTTGCCAGATCATCTGTGAGACACGATTTAGACCAGGTCATCTCAGGCTTTTTGGTGAAAGGTCCACCTCAGATTCTAGTTCAAAGTCAGAGGTCCGGAAACAATTTTCAATATCAAACATTTCATGAACTTTAATGAGTTAACAATGACCTTCAACACAGACATAAATATATAACAAAAATGGGAACTTCCCACACTTGCTGATTGTTTTAAAATAATCTGATCTAGACACACAATCTACACGCTACATAAAATTTCGACCCACCTGTGCCCACAACCCACAGCCCGATTCAAGGGGTTGTGCGCAGCTGCTCTTGGTGTGGATGTTGAACAAATGCTGAATGAATTAGCTAGCTAAATCAGCTGGTGTCACAATGTTGGGACAGGATGGCTTTCCACCAAAAACAACCAAATACACCTGCAGATGTACCGCCGTTGGACTGAACAGTTTCCGCTTACATTTGCTAGTCACCGGGATAGTGGGCATGGCCTCCTGTGAAGTCTGTAGGACTGACTGGAATGTTGCGGGGACAATGACGCCAGCCGGCATATGAGCTTCCAGCAGTCGCCGTCATAAATGAATGTTGATGTTTTTCTCATGACATAAATAGAAATAAAAATAGAAATTAATCTGGGGTGAGTTTCTCGAAGACTTCTTAACGCTACGTCGTTCATTAGTTCTGTCTTTTAACACAGAACTTACGAACGACGTAGCGTTAAGAAGGCTTCAGGAAACTCACCCCTGGTAACTTATTTACTTGCTTATCCCCCCCCCACCAAAACAAAAACTCCTGAATCTGAAACCTAAACATTGGCAGGTAAGTCCTACTCAGGGTCGCTGGGGGTCCGGAGACTCTCAGAAGCTATGGACGCAAAGCAAGGAATATCTCAGGGTGGAGCACCAGCCCATCGCAGGGCTACTTTATTTAATTTTTAATTTAATGACATTTAGTCAGGAATATAAATACAACCATCCAGCTCCTCATCTCCCAGTGATGGTGGGGCCGATTTGCATATTTTATTGCTCAAAGCACTAATAAACCACAGTAAGTAAATATTTGAATCCCGTGTCCTGAAGGGCTGACAAGGTTAAGTGCTATTCTGTAATCTGCAGGCCATAAGAAAGCCTCTCATTTCCGTCCAGCTGGTAACCTGGGCCAGGAGATGGTCATGTTCCTCTTTAGTGAGAAATAACAGCATGAAAACCAAATACACAAACTGGCCTTATTTTTAACACAAGGGAAGGAGGCCAGTCAGCGTCTCTGACAAGAAACATGGACCTGATTATAAGCTCTGGATGGGACCCAGGCTGACAGAACGCTGAGAGCCGGAGCTGAGAGTGGAGGGAATGACTGTTTATTTCCGAGGACCCCTGAGCGTGGGGCACTCGCTTTGTCACTAAGACCATATTTCACTGCACACCGGCTCCTGAAGGGATGGCCTCTGGTGATGGACATAACCGTGATGTTGATAAATGAGTAAAGTATATGAACCATTTTAGCTGCCAGTTACCACCAGTTATCCCGCCCATACATTTGCACTATGGCTGAAAGATTTCCCAGGGCAATTATAGGTGAAAATGACTGGGAAAGCCAACTGAACCCAGCCATGCTATGTTTGCATGATAAGTACAGAAATGCTTTTAATAAAATGAATAGCACCGGTAAGTGCTGTAGCCTCACACCTCCAGGGTTGGGGGTTTGAATCCCACCTCTGTTCTGTGTGTGTGGAGTTTGTGTGTTCTCTCTGTGTTGAGTTTGTATGTTCGCCCCGTGTTGAGTTTGCGTGTTCTACTCGTGTTGCGTTTCAGTGTTCTCCCCATGTTGAATTTGTGTGGTCTCCCCGTGTTGAGTTTGCGTGTTCTCCCCATGTTGAATTTGTGTGTTCTCCCCGTGTTGAGTTTGCGTGTTCCACTCGTGTTGAGTTTGCGTGTTCTCCCCGTGTTGAGTTTGCGTGTTCTCCGCATGTTGAGTTTGCGTGTTCTCCCCGTGTTGAGTTTGCGTGTTCTCCCCGTGTTGAGTTTGCGTGTTCTCCCCGTGTTGAGTTTGCTTGTCCTTCCCGGTTTTGAGTTTTCATGTTCTCCATGTGTTGAGTTTGCATGTTATTCCCATATTGAGTTTGTGTGGTCTCCCCATGTTGAGTTTGTGTGGTCTCCCCGTGTTCAGTTTGCTTGTCCTTCCCGGTTTTGAGTTTGCATGTTATCCCTATGTTGAGTTGCTTGTTCTCCCCGTCTTATACTGGTTTGCTTCTAGAATCCAAAGACCTGAAGTCAGGATAATTGGTGTTTCTAAATTGCCCACGGTATGACTGAGCCCAGTAGTGGTGTTTACCACCACTCTAACCATGTACTTATGTGGGGCTCTCGAGGTTTGGGGTCCCCTATTGGCTACAAACTGAACAAAGTGGTTTTTGCGTGGGGCCCCAATAACAGCAAAACTGACTCTGATTGTGCCCCATGGCGAACTGGCATCCCATCCAGGGTGTACCCCAGTCCCGTGCCCTGTGATGGACCGGCATCCCGTCCAGGGTGTACCCCCGCCCTGTGCCCTGTGATGGACCGGCTTCCCGTCCAGGGTGTACCCCGGCCTCGTGCCCCGTGATGGACTAGCATCCCATCCAGGGTGTACCCCTATCTTGTGCCCTTTGCTGAAGCATTATACATAAAATTCACACCTGAATTGTGCTTCCTTGAGCTGAACCATGTTTATTTAGTATTTCAACACTATCTTAAGCAATCACATTATTAAACAATAACAATTACATTTTATATGACTAGTGGCATGCTGGGCAGTGGAAGTGTGAAAGTAATGAAGAGTTTAACTTAGTTAAATATCTACAGATTATACTGCACACTGAATGAAAAATAACGAGCGTGGGAAATAGGTGGGCGCGCGACAATCGACATGTACATATAATAGGAGTTGAGAGTGTCTTTTAATAAAAATATATTTTTTTCAGTTTTCTTAGTTGTTTCTACCTGTAGTGTGACATCATACATGCGTATCTACCTCTAAAATAAATAACCGGAAAAGCAAGAAAATTTCAGAATTTAATTTCTCAAGTAGCTTTGTTGAAACACGCTGAACAGTTTAAGTGTCATACCTATCCGACTTTTCTAAGTTGCTTGATCGGATCAATTTAAGTATGAAATATTAATAATATAATGATGTTGCTCATATTAACCGCCTGAATATGAATTACTGTATGCATCCAGGGGTTGCAGAATATATATATATATACACATACTCATGACGTACCAATCAATAAGTACACTATAGAATTCAACTCCTCCCTGATTCATTTACATGGGGGACCGCTTCTAACCTCTGCCACATGCACCGAAAGCGCAGTATCTGAGAAGTCCATGCATGGATGTAGTTAAGGCTTTTCGGTGCATGTTTTAGGAGAGAGCGCGAAGAAGCCCACGACATGCATTTCACGCTGATCGTCACCGCCTTGCTGGGCTCAGCGGGATCCCTAGACGCCGTTCACGGGATATACGCTTTCGGTCAGTCTGACCTGTTTCAGAAGAGGAGTAACTGCAAACCGATCCCGGCGTCTCTGCTCCTCTGCCACGACATCGAGTACGCCGACATGCGGCTGCCCAACCTGCTCGGCCACGAAACCATGAAGGAGGTCCTGCAGCAGGCTTCGTCCTGGATCCCCCTGGTCCAAAAGCAGTGCCACCCGGACACCAGAAAGTTCCTGTGCTCTCTCTTTGCCCCGGTGTGCCTTGATGACCTGGATGAGTCTATCCAGCCATGCAGGTCCCTCTGCGAGGGGGTTCGGCAGGGATGCGCTCCCGTCATGTCTGCTTTCGGGTTCCCGTGGCCGGACATGCTGGACTGCGACCGCTTTCCGCCAGATAACGATCTGTGCATCCCCCCTGCCAATACCGACAACTTCGCACCTGTCACCAAAGGTAAACGCTTTTATTCGTTATCGTTCCAAACGATAAACTAAGATTTAATTTGAATTATAATTGAATTTTCAAGTTGAATTATAGAATAAGGCGCATTATAAAATCTGTGATCATCTAAAGACGTAAGATGTAAAAATTCATGGGGTGGAGGTCGAATTACGGAATGATGTGCTTTGTCCTTAATTTTTTTGATATTTCCATTTTTTGATATTTTGTTTTCAGTAAATGCAGTTTTGGTCGATTTATTTACTGATGTGCGTTTTCCCTTTTAAGTTCCAAAAGTTTGTGACGCTTGCCAAGAAAAAGAGGAGAATGACCATGAGATCTTTGACAGCCTCTGCAAGAACGACTTTGGTACGAAACACATCATGACTCTAATTGCTTTAAGATTTTTCATTCTGATAGGGAAAACAGTAACATACCATTGTTATTAATCTCAATTTTTGTATTTGACATAAACATATATGGTGATCTTTATGGCAAATCTTCTGCCAGTTATTTTATTTTATATATTATTCAGAATTAGCTAATTAAAAAAATCTGCGCTGGTTTAGTTGAAGAGTAACTTCGAGGGAACCAGTTGCTAGATAATTCTGTATTTTACTAATATTTTGATTTAAATATCTCTGAAAGGTTAATTGGTAATAGCTGTCCATCCAATGAAATGAGTGAATTAAGATTAATATTGCGGGTTGATTGGTTGTCTGCTGTTGGCCCCACCCTCAAAAGAAGAACTACCCACTAGTCTGAACTCGGTGTCGGATGCTTGATGTGTTTTTGTGTCCACGTCACAGCATTGAAAATCAAGGTGAAGGAGATCTCCTACATGAACGGGGACACCAAGATTATCCCAGAGAGCCGGAGCAAGACCATCTACAAGCTGACGGGTGTGACGGAGCGGGACATGAGGAGGACCGCCCTGTGGCTGAGGGACGGCCTGTACTGCACCTGCGATGAGATGAACGACATCAACGCGGCGTACCTGGTGATGGGCCAGAAGATGGATGGACACCTGGTCATCACCTCGCTGAAGAGGTGGCAGCGTGGCCAGAGGGAGTTCAAGAGGATCTCGCGCAGCATCCGCAAGCTGCAGTGCTGATCGACACCCGAGTGCCGTGCTCCTACGGACAGAAATGGATGTGAAGAGATTCACTCTCACTGATTAGGCTGCAATTCTGCTTAGAAACAAACAACTGTGTGTTAGTTCAAAGTAAAAAAAAGACAGTTCTAGTACCCTCTTATTCAAAATCTAGTACATTTTCACTTAGTATTCATAAAAAACGTTTTCTATGTAATTATTTTACTTTTTTTTTACCTTGTTCTTTGCAGGAATCTTGAATTGTCCTATACTCTGTATCTATATATTTATATTTATAACAGGGCTCTTGTAATCAATTTAAATACGTTTTATAGTTTTTTTTTTATCTCAACATATTTTCAAATACTTTCAAAAACTGAAGTAGATTTAGGTTGGTTTATTGACGTACTGAGGTTTATAAGAATAACATTAAAACTTGTACTTTGTGAACGTCTCCGCAATACACTGTCTGGATTACACTGCATCGGATATCAATATGCAGCTTCATCTTGGGTGCCCGTAATCTACGGCAATACAGTTACAGTTAATTTGATATATTGATATGTATTATAAAATTAACAAGCCATTGTACAATAAAATTGCATGACTTTAATAACATTAATGGCAATGCTCTCATTTTCAGACATACCTCCTCAATTCAACCGGTTGCTTCGGAAGTCATATATATTGAACTATAATGATTGACCACGCAAGAGCAAACTATCCAGTTCTTGCCATAAGTGGCTAAAAAATCACATTGGCTGAACAGTCATACATATCAAATGTAATATTCATTCATACATCAATCAGTCCAGCAAAATATATAAAGTGATTGCTGCATTATTCTGTTCAATTTATTTTTATATAGCGCCTTTCACAACAGTCACCCAAAGGCGCTTTACATGGGTGTGTTGTGGTACATTACAATATCAAGAAAGAATAATACAAAAAAAAAACAGGGGAAAGGGGGAACAAAGAAATGAAAAGAAAGAAAGTCAGATGACAACGGAGGAGAGGAACCCGGAACCCCCAAGTAGGAAGAAAAAACTCTAGGGGTCCAAGGTCAACGTTCCCCCCCACCCCCACACACACCACGGCCAGGCATGCTGGCATTATAGAAAAAGAGAGTTGGGCTTGCTCTCTAAAAGTAAGGTGCAGACTGTGATCAAGGTCAAAGGCAAAATCAATCAATGAGTCAGTTCCACGTCTGAGTGAGTGGACAGACTGAAGGCTGCACCCATGATGTTAAAGATTGAAAGTCACATCCACAACGTCACCCCTCCATGGGACTGAACCAGGACTCCAGCTCAGATGGTGCCCATTACCCAGAAAACTAACAAAATTAAGCAAAGCATCATGAAAGGTTGACGCTTTGGACATCTAAGTAATATGCAGCATCCCAAAAAAACAATATGACCAAAATACGACCTATAGTCATTCCAGACTAATGGACTGCATTTACGGAATAAATCACGATGAGGTGTGTGGTTATATGGAAATAATGAATGACAATTTTGATTAGATAGATAGATAGATAGATGGATGGATAGATGGATGGGTGGATGGATGGATGGATGGATGGATGGATGTTCAGCATTCTTATCCTAATCTCAGGACAGACACTGATGTCTGATTCCAGTCTCTGGCACGTGTCCTCCGGTGGCTCAATATGAGTCTAATAAAGAATAATAAGGCTGACAAACTGGCAATAATTAAGTATAATAATGATGAAAGGTGAGGCAGTAAGAATACTAATCACTACAGAGATACTGTTTAGTGATATAATATTTGCCAGTGGATGCAGTGGTAGTGCAAGTTCAAGGGAATGTGAAAGATACTGTAAATTACGGCACACTGTAACCGTAAATGTTATAATACAATAATACTAAAAATACTATAAACACAATAAACACTATAGTACTATGAATTTTAGTTAAATATACATTCACCTCTGTCTGGTCAATGTACCGTGCAGAGGGTGGTTGACATTGTCCGTGATGGAGAGGGCACACCTCGATGTGGTTTATCCCGCTTACACTACAGCTAACCAGTAAATAATAATAATAATAATAATAATAATAATAATAATAATAATAATAATAATAAATAGTCACGGTTCATTTTTCAGAGAAAAATTATTTCAGCTAGTATTTAATAATATTCCAATGTTCTCTTAAAAATATAGCCCCTATAAAACGATAGAACGTCTGATCAGGCTACCCGCTGGAAGCGGCAAGTTACAATAACTGCTTATTTATGAGTAAAATGTTAGACAGGTTGTTATATTGACATGTTTAATAAAACATGAAATCGCAAACGAAGACCTGATATTCGGTCCCGAAACTACCTGTGCGCTTAATGGAAAATTAAAAACCCACGTGACATCTCTGGACCAATAAGAGCATAGCATTTACCAAAGCCGTGGTGTAATATGTATTATAAGACATCATGTTCGTGTTCGCCGATACAAGTACAGCTTTTCTAAATGGGTATTATTACAATACTTCTGTAAACGAAAAGAAGCAAGTACATGAGCAATTAGTAACACTTCAATCAATAATAAGGCTATTCCAGCCCCGTTTGCTGAGTGAGCTCTGCGGGAAACTGTACCGCCCGTTACGCAAATAGCGCAGCGGTGCTCCGTGAATAGCGGCCGCAGCCGAAGGATGGCGGAGTGCCGCAGGGTGGAGGCATGGCTGCAGCTGTTGGGCAGGTAGGTACCCACGCCGACGATGCCGATACGACCTGAAAGTCCAAATAGCCATCCCTCTTTCTGCACAAGCAGCTTTTAATTACGCATTTCAATCCGGATTATTTTATTTTATCGTGCTTGCAGACCTGCAACATGCGCCTGTCAGTGTCTGATCTAAGGATTCATGTATGGTCTGATGTCCAGAAGCTCCCGGTGCTGTGCTCTTCAGGGCTTCCGTTTTCAGTGCCACGTTTGCCCATGCATGATGTTTCGAGAAGGCACCTGTGCGTTAGACTTGTAATTTGATTTCTGCGCTTGCTGTGTGTTTGCCGGTCGATGTTAAGAGCAGTGCAGGTTGCTGGACCGCAAGCCGGGGTCGAGTCCAGCCGGCAAGCAGTGGAGCGCCTTGTCAGAAGTAATATGCTATTATTTTAAAAGGCTACATTAATTATTTTGATCGGACGTTTGATGACCGACTTTACTATTTATTTGCTGTCGATTTTGAAATACGATATTTGTTTGCAGGTAACTTGTATATTCGTGGTTGTTTTACCTATGTAAATAATTATTTTATCTTAAGTGGAAGTTTAAATGTTCTCCTACAATCTACACGGAGTGCTGCTAAAACCAGTTTCTTTGTGCATGTGTGTGTAGGTGGGAGGAGCCGGCCTAAAATGGTTTAATATCTGTGTGTTCATTTAATAAGTTTAATCCCAAGGTAATAGTAAGAAAGTGGGCAATTTAAAAATGACACAGTATATCACATCATGGAGAGAAGTTCCAGTCAACAGGAAGAAAATCTGTGTGTGTGTGTGTGTGTGTGTGTGAGAACAATTATGGTTGTAGTGTTGATAAATGTTTAATATTTGTGTTTCTCTTCCAGGGTGATATTCTGAAAATGACCCATAGAGAAAATTGGAAGTAAGTGGCATTTAAACCAACTAGAGTTCAAAGACTTTCTAAGATTCTTACCATATCAGTGTAGCTATGAGTCAGCTGCTTCCTGAGTTGCTATGTGCTCCGCCGTGGTGCGTTAGGGTTACTCATAGGCACACTCAAAGACCCCTCAGACTGATCAGCCTGTTCATCACCACCATCACCCTCTGGAGCAGTGTGGCGCCTCCCACAGACCCTCATTGCACATTGCACAACGTGATACTGTTTTCCTTCATAAAGCTCTCATCTCCTCCTTGAATGTAACCCATCTTCATCCTGCACAGGGTACAGCATGAGAAGCTGCACGTCAAGCACCGTGGCCATGAGGCGATGCATGCCGAGATGGTCCTCATCCTCATCGCCGCCCTGCTGGTGGCGCAGGTCGTGCTGGTGCAGTGGAAGCAGAGGCACTGTCGGTCCTACAGCGTGAGTCCAGCCTCAGTGTTGTTGAGTGACCGACTGATTCAACTGAATTTCATTTCAGTTTTATTTGTATAGCACATTTTCACAACATTACATTGTGTCAAAGTGCTTTACATCATCCCCACCCAAAGCCCCCAGTGAGTGAGCCAGAGGAGACAGGGCAAGTAAAAAACTCCCCAGAAGGAAGGAACCTTGGGAGAAACCAGACTAAGAGGAAAAGCAGAGGGGGCAAAATCCTAATTTACACAGTACAAACTTTAAGGTTTGAGTCTAAATGCAGAGGGCAGGCAGGTCATGCTGATAATAACTAATATCTCCTTCAGGTTTTCTCCCTGTGCATTCTGGGATATGTTCTGGACCAGGGCTGCCCATTCCTGCTCCTGCAGATATAGCACCCTTCAGGGTGTAGCTTTAACACACCTGATACAGATAATCAGGTCCTTCCGTAGCACCTCAGTATTAGAGACAGCTATGCTGAAGCTAAGCTCTGCTGGGTGCTAGATGTTCAGGAGCATGGATGAGCAGTGATGTTCTGGAAGAAGGTATTAGAAAGACATGGATGGATGGATGGATGGATTTGCTCTTCTTGCCTGGTGACGCCTGTTCCTCTGACAGCTGGTGACCCTGCTCCAGATGTGGGGGGTCCCGCTGTACTTCACCATAAAGCTGTACTGGTGGCGCTTTCTCTCCACATGGGGGATGTTCTCGGTCATAACCAGCTACGTCATCTTCAGAGCCACCCGGAAACCCCTGTCCGGCAGGACACCGCGGTATGTACCGCGCTTGACCATGGACCTTCGGGGGGGGGGGTGGGGGGATGGCTGAAGAGGACATATGGAGGAATCATATGAAATATGCAGCTTAACTCATGCCTGGGGTCCCATTCAGTTCTGGTACGGAGCTAATGAGTATGGAGATGTGAGTACAGCAGTAGGGGGCGCTGTCATCTCCACCGACATGGTTGGGTGTTGGGAGTGGAGTTTGCATGTTCTCCGCCTTCTTCCACAGGCCAAAGACATGCAGTTAGGCCAACTGGTACCTCTGCTGTGCTGGGTAAGTGGGTGGATCAAACCATTCCTGCTGTTCCCCCCATTTTTCCCCCCAGGATGGTGTATAAGTGGTTCCTTCTCATCTACAAGCTGAGCTATGCCGTGGGGGTCGTGGGTTACCTTGCCATCATGTTCACCATGTTCGGGTTTAACGTGTTCTTCAGGTACGCCTGCCTGCGTGAAGCTTCTCTTTGCACTGCTGATGCCTGTGTGCTTTCATGGACACCATCTCTCTCAGATGTTTGCTTTTTGCCTTTCACACAGATTATCCTTGACCTTAAGTGTTGTTTTTCATTTTTGCTCTTAAGGTGGTCAATATCACCTTTAGCACTGTTGAAGTACTTCAGTAGAACATTTCTTTCTTTCTTTCTTTCTTTTTCTTTCTTTCTTTCTTTCTTTTTCTCAGAATTAAAGCAGAAGACTCAATGGATGTTGGCGTCATTCTCTTGTTTTATGGCTTGTACTATGGGGTCATGGGTCGGGACTTTGCAGAGATATGCTCGGATTACATGGCTTCAACAATCGGGGTGAGCATGGCTGTCCTTAAACTGCCCCCATTTCAGGTGTTTCAGATCCTAACCCAGGTCCCCTTATTGCTGTCGTCGTTAATGCCTGCGATGTCGGGTGTGTCCTGCATCCAGGACCCAGTTCAGCTTGGGATATGTCAGCCTACAGCCTGTTGCACTCTGTTTCAGTATTACAGCGGCGGGGGCGTGCCGTCAAGGAGCCTCTGCCACGACATCTGCGCCGTGTGTGGCCAGAAGATTCTGGTAGATGTCAATGAAGAAGGAATCATCGAGGACACATACCAGCTGTCATGCAATCACAGGCATCCTTTGGCCAAGATGTTTCTCTTTCCAGAAATGTGCTGAAATTATCAAAGCGGACCAGGTTGAGATTAAACACAGCTAACACACTCGCTAATTCCTGGTACTAATACTGTCTTTTCAAATGTCTATGTAAGTAATTTTCAAGACCACAATAAATGTCTTTTTGATTAGCTTGTAAGCCCTTCATAAGGCTTTTTTCATAGGAATTCCCCTGGAGTCACTAACCTCGTTTTTTTGGCACTTAGTTGTACTTGTGTGTCCATGATGGAAAGATATAAATATTACCGAGTAAAGTCTGTCCCTGAAGCGTGGCAGACACCCGCACTGAGAGTCTGTTTAACTGGGACAGATCTGGATTTGAGGAAGAACTCAAGCTGAATGCTGCACCTGTGTCATTTTATGTAAATATGTGTTTCTTAACGGCTACCATCAAAAGATTCCATGAGTTCTGCATCCGGGGCTGGTGCATCGTGGGTAAGAAGCAGACCTGTCCCTATTGCAACGAGAAGGTCGACCTTAAGAGAATGATGAATAATCCGTATCCTTTGAACTCCTCGTTAGTTTGCTCATTAATTCCTCGAAAATATCGGCAGTTGGTTAAACGTTAAAGAATTAAAATGATGTCTTACATTTTACTTTTAAACTATAACTCATTCTCTGATTTATTGTGTAATATGTGATCTATTCTGTTGTACTATGGAATATACTTTTAGAAGTCATATAGCCTCGTGTCTGCTAAAATTGTGATATTCAGTCAAAATCTGAGTAAAGGTCACATCCCATATACATTATGAAACCTTTAAAACATGCAATAGTCCTTAATCTCCGTGTGCAGCTGGGAGCGGACACACGTTTTGTACGGTCAGCTTTTGGACTGGCTGCGCTACCTTGTTGCATGGCAGCCTATCATAATTGGCATAGTTCATGGCATTAACTTCACATTAGGTCTGGAATAACGGCTTTCTGCTTGCCCGTAAGTTTTGGTTTCACATCTGCTTGTATTTATTTGCTGCGCTGTCTGAATGGACTGAAACTGACTTATTAAAATACCTTTTGTTGAAACCTACTCACATACATGGGACATTGTAATGACATGTTTGCACGTTGATATCTTCTAAGATGATGCAGAGGAACTTGACAGTTAAATGAGATGTAAGTAGAACAAACATTTGATGCCATATTTCAAAAAGGACAGGAAAAAGTGTCTCTTTTTTTCTTTTTTTAATAAAGTTTTTTTTTGTATTATCCATCAACGCTCTGGAAGGATCTGGTCAGAAACATTACCTTAAAATGCTTCTTACTGTTACTATTAGTAGATTTATTATTTCACACAAATAATATAAGACATTGTATGTTAAACCAGTATTTAGGGTGTCATACATAAGAACTAATGGGGCAAATTTTGTGTCACAGATACAGCTATGATTTTTGAGACTAATTTCAGAGCAGCTTCTCTCGTTGGGCTGTGGGGCTGATGTGCTCGGGTCCGCAGGGCTGGTTCTGTTGGCCTTTATTGTTTATGAGGAACTAAGAACAGAAGAGCCGAATGAGAAATTCATGAAAGAGAATACAGTTATGAATAGTAACTCCACACAGATACGCAGCTGAGTTCACATTTTCCATAAGAAATGTTCTTTCTACTTTCAGTTTGACTGTTTTCTTGATATTGTGGCCTGTTCTTCTGGGAAAGACAGTGCAGCAATGTCAAGAACACTCTTATAGTGTGCTTTTTATATTACTATTTAAGATAAAAGTAATCATTGGTGTATCACAGATAATATCGTGATAATGTCGTGATACCTGGTCATTACTGTCACATCAATGTTATCAGCAGAAGAATAAAAGAGTCATTTGATGTGTCTGTGTGTGTTTTGTATTGTTTGTGAGTTCTTTTAACATGACTGAATTTGTTGACATTACAATCCACACTATATATTAAATGAAAAATGAATATCGTGAGTAAATCACTTGAAAATCCTCATCAAAATTCTGACCCTGTGACTTCAGGTGCTGCTGCTCACTGGATCTTGTTTGTTTCTCCTTCTTTAAGCTGATGTCACTTTCTCCTTGTAGTTCTGTAGATTCCAACCTGTTTACCACGTGTTGTCTACAGCGCCCCCTACCAAACCGCAGGCCGCAGCCCCAAACCGCAGGCCTCTTAAGGAAAGGAGGCTTTGGCTCTAAATTCACTACTTCCTCCATGAAATATAGTCATATATCATAGTTCATACAAATCACACCACAGAATAAGTAAGGTAATCGTACACCGGATAGAAATCCACAACCTAGCGGGCTTAGAAATCCAAATGTATTTACATCAGATCTTGTCATACAGCAGATCCCAATAGTCGTGTTCCCCAAAAAAATAAATCAAAAATCAGATTACTTATAAATACAGTGGAAACCGCTTATAATGATCAAGTCTGTCCGGGGGAAATTGATCACTATAAGTGGATGATCATTCTAACTGATTTTTCCTTTTTCTTTCTGTTTCAGGCAGATTACTATCTAATTGACATTTGTATATTACATTTTATATTTTACGCTATATAAAAATAATTTTTTTGTTTGTAATAACGGACGGCGTCACTATGTACTTAGTTTTGACTCAAAATTCAGTCTAGCTGTTTAAAACACTCAAATGACAGTACTATACAAACCACTGAACTGTATAACTCAAATGCGCTATATTACAGTACGTTATATAAAATATAACATATTGTGATTTTGCTGGTGCATCGCAGCTGGTTTTTGACATTTTATCGTAAGCTTTCTCTTGATTTTCTTTTTGCTTTCTATGCATGCAGCATTAGCCTCATTACTATAACGAACTATTTAAACAGTATTTGTACAGGAATGATTTGTCACAAGCTTTTTGATCCATATAAATCGTTGATCGCTATATAACCGTGATCACTAAAAGCAGTTTCCACTGTATTAACAGAATAAAGTATTGTTATTCAGACAGAGGCGGCAAATTAACACCCGTGTGGTCTGCATCTGTGCTCTGGGGATTAAGTGATTTAATTGCGGAAGTTCTCTGCTACGGAACAACAAATGACGTAGGCTCATGCGTGGGGATGAGAGCCTGTTTAATAAACCCTGCACATCACATCTAGCAAACACTCTGATTAATGACCTGTGAGACGGAGGATATCATTTCTGAAGAACATCCCCAGGGACCAGAATATTCTATTCAAAGCCCAGTTTTAATCTAGTTTCCAATTCCTTGATGGTCATGCACAAAGTGGAACATACTGCAGTCTTCAGTTGAATTCACTCAGAGTTCTTCAAAAGGAAAGTGGCTGATTATATAGTCAGGATTAAGGATAAAGGCTGTGTTTTCGTTTCTTATTAAGTTATTATTTAGGCGAGTTACTAACTTACTAAGAGAAACAGGATATTTGACTCCTTGGCTAGATGCCCCCTGGCTGGAAGGAGGCTCAACAATATGTTAATAGAGAATTAATGACTGAATGACGTCACTGGTATCGCCATTAAGCGATATTAACCTTCTTAAGAATTGTCTTCTGTTGAAAAAAAGTATACACAGTCACGCAGTTAATGTGCGGATTATATGCATATACGAAACGCAGAACGTAAATAAAACAGCCATGCCATCTACCTTTGGTAGTATTATGGCACCCTCTACTGATGCCAGAGGATATACGATTTCAATACGAAAAAAAACGCCGCTGAAATGCAAACCCAGTTTCCACACTGCTTTTCAGGTTTTTACAGTCGTTTTATTAGCGCATTTTTTCTAATTCACACGTCAATTAACTAATTTCATTGCTGGCTAGTTTCAGTCATTTTGGTTAGCGCAATTAAAATTTTACGTCATTTTACATCACTTCATTTAAATTAATTTTGTGGCCAGAATTGAATGTAGAATGACTGGTGAAAGGTTACTTAAGAGTTCTTCTTACGCAGACACATCAGACAATCCTCCGTCTCCGTCCAATATTTTCTTTGTGCTATATTTATGAGTTCAGTATCCAATAACTTGTGTAAAATGATACAGGTGGCAATTCCCGCACCCAGGATCGATCCGTTCCGAAGACGTCCGAAACTTCGGAGGAGTTTACGAAACGTTTCGAAACACCAGTCCCGTGATCGCGTGTCATTGTTCACGGCGAGAGAAAAAAAACCTAACCCCCCCCCCCCCCGGTGCATGTTGTATGTTTGTGGTCTTGT
>JAODKC010000016.1:4837226-4847863 GCA_026777985.1 Mormyrops attenuatus
AGAGACTCAGAGACTTTCTTCGGACCAGCCGCACGCCCGCCACGCTCCGCAGACCGCCGTTCCCAAGCCGAGCTGGCATTCCAGCTTAGAGACTCAGAGACTTTCTTCGGACCAGCCGCACGCCCGCCACGCTCCGCAGACCGCCGTTCCCAAGCCGAGCTGGCGTTCCGGCTTAGAGACTCAGAGAGTTTCTTCGGACCGGCCACACAACCGCCACGCTCCGCAGACCGCCGTTCCCAAGCCGAGCTGGCGTTCCGGCTTAGAGACTCAGAGAGTTTCTCCAGACCGGCGGCACGCCCGCCACGCTCCACCGCTGTTCCCAAGCCGAGCTGGCGTTCCGGCTTAGAGACTCAGAGAGTGTCTCCGGACCGGCCGCACGCCCGCCACGCTCCGCAGACCGCCGTTCCGAAGCCGAGCTGGCGTTCCGGCTTAGAGACTCAGAGAGTTTCTCCGGACCGGCCGCACGCCCGCCACGCTCCGCAGACCGCCGTTCCCAAGCCGAACTGGCATTCCAGCTTAGAGACTCAGAGAGTTTCTTCGGACCGGCCACACGCCCGCCACGCTCCGCAGACCGCCGTTCCCAAGCCAAGCTGGCGTTCCGGCAGTCACACTCCGACCAGCTGGCTGTTGACTCAGCTGTGCAAATGTTCTAATTCCTCTCTGTTGATTCTACTGTCTTGCTGGAAGGTTCATCTACAAACTGTAGTGTGTTGGGAGAAGGTGGATGGTGTTCAGTCAAAATGTCTTCATGTTCTGCAAAAAGTTCATGATTCCATCTCTCTTAACTAGGAGCTTGGGACCAAAGAAACACCCCGCAGCACAAACCAGATTTTCCAAAACCATCTCGGATGACTTTTGACTTAAACTATATCTTCCAGCCTTCAAAGTCAAACAATAATCTGATGGGCAAAAAATGTAATATTAAATCAGAAAATGGTCCTTCATGGAGGTGATACTGAATCCCTGGGACCAGCAGCTAACACTCAGTTCTGGATAATCCAAGTACTGGCCTTGAATTTGCTTTTATTAGTCAAACCATGTTTGACAACTAACAGGGAACATTCCCGTAACTCTTCTCAAAGTTGGCAAAGAACATTCTTACTGTAATTCTGTTAGTGGAACATTATTTCTATGTTTTACATTTTCACAAAGGTTCTGTGTTTTACATTTTAACAAAGGTTCTGTCTATGTCAGCACAATAACATTATTACCTGAACATCTTTTTAAAATAACTAATGTTGAAAAATATCGCTTTATAAGAACTATTGTGGTGTAACTATTTTATAAACGTGCCAGAGGAAAACTGCAAACACACCATCCTCCTGTGAAGCCCTGACCTGAGAAGCGGAGAGTAGCAGTGCTAACCACTGCCCTACCATGCCGTTTATCTGTTCTAGCATTATTATTCTTAGTTGCAGCAGTAGTTGTAGTAGTGGGATAACGTTCTGGCAACATCAAGAAACTGGACACTTTTAACATTTCCATATCATAATTGTAAAATTTGGTAAACATTCCTAGAACAAAAAAATTGTTAGCAGGGTAATTGCACTTGGGGATACGGTAACCTGTGCCCCTGACCATGCAGGGTATCCTGTCTAGTACCTGACATGATCGTGGAATACTGTGATTTTACCTTTCTATGGCTTTTTTCCCACGAGTTTGAAATAAACAAACTTTTGCCAACTATCTTCAGATATTTCTTCGCCTTTCACCACATTGATGACTGACAACAGACTCTGAAGATGTTTTATTGTCTTTTTAAAAACAAATAAGCCTCTGAAGGCCACTACAAAGTTCTAAAACCTTGCAGCAAACATCAAAATATCAGCATGTGGCCGGCACAGATTCACTTTAACTGGATTTGGGGCGATTGGAAGAGAAGCAACTCAAAATAAGCATTCAAACTGCAATAAGCGCTTAACTGGGAGCCCTGGCAGATGTCCGACAGTTTAATTTAGCCCACGCTGCCCTGATGGACAGCCCACTCCTGAATTAATGGGGTCACACTTCTCAAAGGTTATCAGTCATGTAAAACAAAGGCACCTCTGATCAAGCTCCCATTTACTTCATTAACAATACCACCTCCTTTGTATTATAAACTGTTACAGGTGAGAGATTCGTATCTCTGTCATCTAGTGGGCAGGATTCTGTCCTTAACGCTGCGGTGACTCACCACTCAAAATCCCCTGAACGCTGCCCCAACACAAGTTGAGGCCTGTTGTTTGGCTCTCTCTCTGGGCTCCTAACACACAAGTCCACTAGCCAAAGGCCAGGTTTGCTAAACAAACAGTTTCTTTTTCATTCAGCTACAAACAGGAGCTTGAATCTTCGCCTCGGGATCAGTGACTTTATAACACACCATCAAAGCCCAATTATGCAACTCAGGCTGAAATGAATCGATGCTTTGTTCACTGACTACACATCGCTTTGGCACTTGCTTGCTGTTTGTGATAAAATCTAATATTTATGGGGCGCAGCGAGAATTTGCAAGAAGCAAGGCTTTCTCTGATAAAACATTGCTAAATTGTAAAACCACAACACACCCTATGTGTTTTTCTTTTAAAATCCACACGTATTTAGCAAAATCCGATGCCAACGTGTGCTCTCACATGAGACAGCTCTGTAGGAAACGGAAAATGGAAACAAGGGGTGAGAAACAAAGGCCTTCAGCTTCTCACTCATGGCTCAGCTTCCTGTCTCCTATCGCCACATGTTCCACTGACCACAGAGTTAACAGGGCTGTCAGACAGACTTATGCCAGCACTGTAAAATTGGTATGATCCACTGAGAACTTTCACCAAATGTAGGAACTGAAATGGTAAAATCTGTTCCTCCTATTATCTCTTGTGCTTAGGAGTTTGAGGAGACCAAATTCCATAAGTTCTTGACAAAAGCCTTCTGCTATGCAGATGTGCGGCTCAGTGGGTTACTTCTGTGATCAGAAGGTCAGAGGTTCAAATCCCAGGTTTGCGAGACTGTTTTCACTGTTGGGCCCCTGAGCAAGGCCCTTGGTCCCCGACTGCTCCAGGGACTGGCCGACCCTTTGTTCTAAGTGTCCGCTAATTACGTAAGATGTAAACGTTCAAAAACAATACCCCATTTCAGGAAGCTGGACCAACCACTACTGGATCAGGACTCCGGAGTTCGGTAATCCTGCGCAAGGTCACACTATGGACCCACAGGCGCTAACTGAGGCAGAACCTGATGTGTAAAACGTGTGTTTTGCTCAAATCTTTTACTTTCCAGACACCGTCATGTCTCATTGTGATTCCTAATTAACCGCACCAAACATCTGACATTAATGAAGGTACCAAGTACGCTATTCAACTCTGCAGATTTTCAGGCTTACGGAGAAGCTAAGCTGCTTTGCATAAAAGCACCTGTAAAGGAAATAAAGTCATCAAGCCATTTCCATCCACAAGGCTTCACTGCTTGTAGTACCCTTGTAGTAATGGCAGGGGGCGCTACTCAAAATGTTAACTGAAAGCCTCAGAAATGACATTATAAATGCTTATAAACGTGTGAAGTGTTCCGACATCAAAGAGAGGGACAGTAGTTCACCAAGCGGTCCCCCAGTCTTTACCTCATCAGAGCATGGGGGATGCTTATTTTAGAGGAGCCCAGAAAGAGCTTAATCAGCTGGCAGGGTAACAGCACTGTGTAACAGATTATTCTATTATTCTAGACACTGTTTGTGTATAAAGAGGCCAGCCAATCAGATCCTTTCTCACAAACCAGCCAATGAGCATACTGCTTACTGCGATGCCAAGAACAGTAGCTGAATGGCGGCTTGGTGACAGACCTACAGTGTCATAATGTTACGCAGATAAATCCTGCTGATCAATACCCCATGAAAATCTGCACACGTTTGACAATAACCCTGTAGCATGCATCTCCAGCTTCTTCCTGCTCCAGTAAAACGGCACCATGTCACTAAACAGAAACCGCAGGGCAACAGAAGTGGTGAAAGTGATCAGTCCTGACGGATGCTGGCCTGCCTGAGGGAGAAGCTAGAAAAAATCAGGAGAAACACGCAGTGCCTCAGACAGCCCCTCTGCACAGACTAGCTAACTAACAGGGACTCGCTGACAAACAACAGCCCCTCTACAGAGACTCACTAACACACAGCCCCTCTACAGAGACTCACTAACAAACAGCCCCTCTACAGAGACTCACTAACAAACAGCCCCTCTGCATGGACTCGGTAACAAACAGCCCCTCTACAGAGACTCACTAACAAACAGCCCCTCTACAGAGACTCGCTAACAAACAGCCCCTCTGCATGGACTCACTTACAAACAGCCCCTCTACAGAGACTCACTAACAAACAGCCCCTCTACAGAGACTCACTAACAAATAACCCCTCTACAGAGACTCACTAACACATAGCCCCTCTACAGAGACTCACTAACATACAGCCCCTCTACAGAGACTCACTAACAAACAGCCCCTCTATAGAGACTCACTAACAAACAGCCCCTCTGCATGGACTCGCTAACAAACAGCCCCTCTACAGAGACTCGCTAACAAACAGCCCCTCTGCATGGACTCGCTAACAAACAGCCCCTCTGCATGGACTCGCTAACAAACAGCCCCTCTACAGAGACTCGCTAACAAACAGCCCCTCTACAGAGACTCGCTAACAAACAGCCCCTCTACAGAGACTCGCTAACAAACTGCCCCTCTACAGAGACTCACTAACAAACAGCCCCTCTACAGAGACTCACTAACAAACAGCCCCTCTACATGGACTCGCTATCAAACAGCCCCTCCGCACAGATTTGTCTTTGTCTTTGACTCGCTAACAAACACAGACTCGCTAAGTCAGTCAACAGTTAACCATCTGTGATGATCAGTTTCCACTTTCATTTCATAGAATTACCTGAAATATGAAAATCACATGTACTCGATTGGAATTATTCAAAAACACTTCACTGGGCCTGACCCACAAATAGGCCTGGTGTAATTTCACCTTATAGAACTGGTCCCAACACATTTAGCTGCAAGTCCTCTCACTTTAGAGGAAAAATACAGCAAAAATAACCAGACCTCCAGCAGACAGACTCTGGCGAAGTTAAAAAGATGTGAATAATTTCTATATCCCTAAATATAGCTCTCTCTCTCTCTCTCTCTTTCTCTCTCTATCTCGCTCACATTATTTTGGCTGGCGCGCACCTCTGGGATGGGACCAGGCCATGGAGTCCTTTACCTGGTCATGTCCTCCTGTATGTACAGCTTGAGGAGCTGTTTCGGTATGTGGAAGGACAGGGTACACTCTGCCATCTTCTCCCGCACCAGCATCCACTTGCTGTCCATCGTCTGAAACCTGTACACCTTACACACAGGGTTCCTGAATACTGTAAGGCATAAACAATGCAGGAATGCAAAGTGTTAAGTATGACATAATGTAATGCAGAGATACATTGTTGCCTAAATGGCAAGTAATAGCTGACTGTGATCGGAAGGTTGCTGGTTCGATTCCCATCCACAGCAGAACAGTCACATGTCCATTGGGCCTTTAAGCAAGGCCCTTAACCCCCCCGAAATGCTCCAGGGACCCACACAAACAGCCGACCCGGTGCTCAGACCCCAAGCTTCACTCTCACCTCCATATGTGTGTGTGTGTGTGTGTTCATCTCGAAGGAGAGCAAGGTGGGATAAATACACCAATGTATCTGTGCTTGTGCAAATGGAAAATAAAATATAATTTATTTACCAACTTAACCATCATACTGTAAGGTTACAATGGCCATTAGTTTTACACCAAAGGGCTAATGTGACGTCTGGGCTAAATTCACCTGTTAGTTAATGCTGCACTCCTGCAAAGGGCCAGTAAGTTAAAAGGTCACGCATTAACAAAGTACTTTCTAGTTCTGTATACAGTCATTTAGAGAGAACCAACACCCACACAGGAGAACAGCAAGCAGCCGTAACCCGAGGCGGAAATAAGGCCAATAAGTTTCAACCAACCGGTTGAGTCCTCTGTGACTGTAACTCTTTACACTCAATTGGTTGGTTGAAACAAAATCTTGGTTTGGATCTTTACTTTCTGGACCCCAACTATCTACCTTTGGCCGTAACTCCCTGAGCTTTTCGAAGTGAGCTGCCATTTAAAATGCTAAGCTGTTAAGCTTCGACAACCCCCGGCACACACGTGAGTGAGCATGTCAAATCACAGACCAAAGATCGATTCACAGCAGGAGCAAAGCCTAATAACAGAGATTACAATGAAAAGGCGATAGGAAGAAATAGACCCAGGTACGTAGCCAGTGGTACGGAAAGGAGTGTCAATGTGATCCTGAAACTCAGCAGACTGTAACGCAACATTATTTAAGGCTGAGGCGACAAGTGTGGCACATTAATTTACAGTCGCGTTTCCCAATCCGGTCCTCAGGGACCTGCAGACGGTCTGGCAGGGATCCCTGAGGGCTGGGTGGGGAAACACTAATCTACAGCATCAGAAGACGTATGGATACGCTTAGGATGCCTGTTATACATGTGGATACATTATTGGTGTACAAACTTGCATTTTTACATGCTATTGTTGTGATGGATAATATATGAAAATGCACTGATATAAAATCACCCTTGTGCAGGGTTGTTAGACGTCTCCCCCTTATACTGTACCTTAAGAGATCTTGAAATTACTGCATGACTCAGTTGGCCGCCGGACAGCAAAGCATCTCAGCTGAGTCAGTTAATCAATAGACACAATTATGTAATTATCTTTAGCTTTTGCATTATTTATTTCTGCAAAGGCAAATGTTGGATAAATAATTGATATGTACTTCACTCACATATGTTATATCTAGTTATATATATATATATATATATTTCCAGTATAAAATTACTAATTTGAGCTGCAAAAAAGCTTTATGAAAATACATCTCATCGTAATACCCAATGCCCATCAGTCCATTATGACTTTAATGTCAACATTTCAAAAGGTGTTAATAAAAAATTAAATACATCACACAGAAATGTGGCTTCAAGCACGTCCTTCAAGGTAACACAATGGTGGAGCCACATCTCACTAGACCATCACTTTGAAACGAAGCTATTGCCGTTTGTATGCATTCCGCTACAGCATGTTTGTCTTCCCATCTTGTTCTCGTTTGTAAGACACACACACTGTGTTGAGAGCAAAGCTTGGGGTCTGAGCTCAGGGTCCCTGGAATATTTTGTAGGGCTAAGGGCCTTCCTTAAGGCAGCTTCTCTGCCAAGTAGGGGATTCGAACCAACAAACCCCTGATCCCAGACACAGACGCCAAACCCACAGAGCAATACAGTTCAGCAGACCCAGCGGGGGCTCTGCCCCCCTCCCTTTTACTGTGGGAGTCCGCAGCGCCCAGCAGCTTGAAAGTATTTAAGAGCGGGACATACATCAGCAGTTAAGGTGGGGGGATCCAGCAGCCCCCCTCAACATAAATCGTGAAACATAAAATACAGTGAGTATCAAACATCCAGTCCATGGCCCCGGGGGAGGAAGAGTCAGCGCCGGTGCCATAAAGAGTGGGACGACCTCGAACCTGCACACACCATTAAGCTGGCGGCCAATCACCTCCCTCAATCTCTGCGGAGGCTGTCGAGCGGGCGACCTCGAACATTCCTGCGGGCCGTGGGTCAGAGCACGGGCGAGCGACGTGTGCGATCAAGTGAAGTACCAACACAATGTCACACAGAGGACAATACCACAGCCCACTGTGCAGGTTACTGTTATTCAGCAGAGTTAACGTTCATCCAAAGCAACATACATTTTTGGGACAGCAGGGATAGACAGTCCCTGGAGCAGCTGAGAATGAAAGGCTTTGCTCACGGCCCGAATGGTGAAAATACTCTGCCAACCCTGGGTTTTGAACTAACACCCTTCTGATTACAGGTAAAGCAGTAGAACCCGCACAACTACACCTGGGAAGAGTCCTAAGGAAACCGCAGGAGCGCTCAGACCCGCAGACTGATCAGCGTTACCGGCCTCCGGCGGGGGTGCCTCAGCGTGCAGATAAAGCGACAATCATGCTAGGAAGTTCTCATTCCTCTTTAGTTTAGCCGAAGGGGGGTACAATAAATGATAAATAAATTACTTGTGAGAGAAATCAATCTGAGGTTGGGCTGTTTCTAGGTGCTCTGCTCCCCCGCGTTATTGTGGATGAAGATCAAAAGTGTTTTTATAGAATGAATATTTAAAATTATTTCCAGATTGAGATTGAGATGTGTTTTTTTTAAACTCTCCCTCTTTGTTATCAGCCATGAAGTGTAGGTATGCAGCAGGAGAATCCACCCTTGTCCCTGTGGACCGTCGCGGTGACGTCCCCTCACCTGCATTCATCAGCTGGCCGCTGTCTTTGTCTCGCATGGACCCCTCTGGTGATTCGCAGACCACCGTGTGCTGAACACAGAAACAAAAGACACAGGGTGGGATTTTTCAACACGCGTCAGACATTAATCTACACGCTCCACTGACAAAGAGGCACCAAAGCTTTGTTTTCCATTAGTACAGGTACAGAAACTTTGCACTGTGTTAATTTCCACATAACCCATCTTGTTCTCCTTTTAACACACCTGGGTGGGGACTGGCAGAGACCAATTCAGTACATTTCAGCAAAGACAAGGGCTATAATTGTATACATATTTGTGTGTGGTTTGGTTACATGATTTGCACTTCGGAACGTGCACTGAAATCGATTGAATACATTTCATACTGAGTGACACCTATATAACAAGTACATGCTGAACATGGAAAACATTATGCTAATTGTGGATTTGAGTTGGTTACAGCTTCACCGCCAGGGCCCCCTGTCTGAGACAAAGTAAAATCAGCTGGCTAGGTCGGCACCGCCTCGCCTATGTTGCCTAATGGTTTGACCAGTACTGTCAGAAGTTGAATGGAAAACTCTCCTTTATAATGTTTGTGACGGTCCCTGATCTACTTTGCATGTAATCCAGATCAGGGAAGTCAAACGCACACAGTAGCAGCATACGCACACAGGTAGACGTGCAGCTTTTAATTAAGGCACCGGTGACGGAGAGCCTTTCATCCCTACAGGATCGCCGTCCGTCACATGTGAAGCCGCCTCGTTTCCCGTCTGCTCCGCGGTGCCATTAATCAGTGAAAGCGATGAGCTAGATGGCTGACGTGAGTTATCGGTGTAATTACGGGCAAGTCTCCCCCGACACGGCAGACTTCCCAGTGGCCGGCTGACGCGAGGCAGTGCTGGCAGCTTCCTGTAGGGGGCGTGGGTGTGTCACATGCATGAACCAAAGGCTAAAAATGGGCCAGATGCATTCAGATTCAACTACGCGTTTCACTGTCCAGAAATGTCAGATTTAATCATTTTTTTCCAAGAAAATAAAGGATATTTTCTACTCTTTTTGCAAAGCTATGGCTTGCCATTTCCTGTTTCAAAAACTGTGCTCAAATTATCCATTCAAACGTACTGATTATTCAATCCTCAAAACTCATCCTCAATCAATTTCATCCTCAAATTGAAGACGTTTTTGGGAGATTCATAGTGAAAACCTACAATCAATGGTGGAAACAGGAGTGAGGTCCCCACTCTTCAGGTCCCGGGGTACCGCAGGAGCTGCATTTCGAAAACCCTTAAAGATAATCACTTTAAATTTTCGGTGTCACATTATGTCTTATTAAATGTAGCACAGGCAAATTTTCAGTTTTTACCCGCTGGGATCATGCTGAGTCGTATTTTAGGGTGCAGCGCCTTCTGAGCCTGAACAAGACAGCCAGCTAGCAGCTTTAAATACAGGCTGGGCATACAAAAGCAGGATAGCGCCTCCCGATGACGCGGGACAGATCCACAGGAGAAACCTCTCCAGCCCCCACCGCACAATGGCAGCTATGTTCCACCAGTATTGACCTTCCCCTCATGGGGGTGGTGACTGACCTCAGGGCACGCTGACTGGTTCCTGACCCCCCCAGGTAATAAATCGATGTGTACATGCTGGTTCCAGTCCTGCAGGGGAGGGGGGGCACGATGTCACCCACTCCTGTAAAACACCTGCCTTCCCGAGTGTGGGATCAAAACGGAGGAGCCGTGACCGTCCCAAGAAGAGGCCACATGGGGAGGGGGACAAGGAGGATATATATTCCTGGAGATACCCCTAGAGGGTGAGGCCGGGAATGCGGCCGCAGTAGGTCGCTTAATGTAACAGACGCAAGAGAATGGGAGGTACAGTGCACCCAGCTTAATAATGACCTACTGCCCATATCTAACCTGAAATCCAATGCATGTACACTGTACACATGTACAGTACAGCAATGCCCGCTGCAGTAACTAACTCACTGTACGTAGAATATTGTTTTTTACACACTGTTCTTATTCCTACATTCCCTGTACTGACATGCACTTTTCACACAATCATCACATGCACGTTGTATGTATCAGCCAGCCTGCATGTGAGCCCTGTCTCATGTGTGTATGTACAGGAGACACTGACAGACAGAGACAGATTCCCTGTGTGTGTATGTACAGGAGACACTGACAGACAGAGACAGATTCCCTGTGTGTGTATGTACAGGAGACACTGACAGACAGAAACAGATTGCCTGTGTGTGTATGTACAGGAGACACTGAGACACAGAGACAGATTCCCTGTGTGTGAATGTACAGGAGACACTGACA
>JAODKC010000016.1:4867071-4877313 GCA_026777985.1 Mormyrops attenuatus
AGGGACTCTAGTTCTAGCTTTAGCTAATTGTTCACCCCCAGTTTGATCTGTAGTGTGAGGTGTAGAGCTGGGTGGGGTGGGGTGGGGGGATCGGTGCCACTGGCTTTGGATAAACTGAACTGTCAGTGTCACTGAACTGTCACTCTAGCTTCACCCCCCCTTGTGGAATTGGAGTGCTAACATTTCAGGGACTCCCCATGCCTGCGTTCCCACCTGCTTACGCTACCATTGCCATAAATGCCGGAGCTTACATACTCCACTCCCCTAACTGTTTGCACTGTCTCCAGTCTCCCCTACAAAGTCTACTTTGGCTATTAATATATTCTGCCTACCTTGCTGCCTGCAACGCCTCTATTCTCTGTGATGTCCTTTCAGCCTGCTCCCCCTTCTACCTGTGACATCTCTCCTGCCTGCCTGCTCTTCTGCCTGTGAAGTCATGCCTGTGATATCCGTCCTGCCTGTGACGTCCTCCCTGTGACACCTGTCCTGTGACAGCCTTCCTGCCTGTGACATCCTGCCTGTGACATCTGTCCTGTAACATCCTTCCTGCCTGTGAAGTCCTGTCTGTGATGTCTGTCCTGCCTGTGACGTCCGTCTTGCCTGTGATGTCCTGCCTGTGACACCTGCCCCGTGGCATCCTTCCTGCCTGTAACGTCCTGCCTGTGACATCCTTCCTGACTGTGAAGTCCTGCCTGTGACATCCTGTCTGCCCTCCTGTCTGTGATGTCCTGTCTGTGATTTCCTGTCTGTGATGTCCTGCCCACCCTCCTGTCTGTGATGTCCTGTCTGTGATGTCCTGCCCGCCCTCCTGTCTGTGATGTCCTGTCTGTGATGTCCTGCCCGCCCTCCTGTCTGTGATGTCCTGCCTGTGACATACTGTCTGTGACGTCCTGCCCACCCTCCTGCCTGTGATTGGGACATCATCAATGTCATTACGATACGAGCTAACGCACACTCTGCTGTGTGCTGGGTTGACTTCGGCAAAGGCCGACTGAACCTGATCACTTCTTCTTCGTTTCAGGGCTACTGTCCATTCCTCGCGAAAACGTCAAATTTTCATCAAACTGAACACAAATGATAAGCAGAAAATATGTTCTGACTAGATAAATTAGAAGAAAATACACTCCACTGTCCCCATGAGCCAAGCCACGCTCTGCTGTACGAAACATAACTGAAAAGTCTGTCACTATGGTTCCTTGAGGGATGTGACATCCTACTGAACAGGAAACTGCTGAGTTATAAGTCCCAAACAGGAGAGCAGCTCGCTTTTTATAACTGAATGCAAATGAAATTCAGAATCCTTTCATGAAGGGAAACACTTTCCGCATCACTCCTCCATCACGGTTCGTGGGCGGCTCTTCTACCAGCAGGTCTCTGTCTACCTGTCACGATATTTTAGATCCCCAAACTTCAGTTCCGTAACTTCATCACCAAGACGGCATGTTCTGTAGAGGGGAGTTGATCCAAACTTCAACTCAATTTTGGCATCTAATACCTGCAGCACAGCCCCCCGACCCTCCAGCGAGTCGCCGTGTTTCGTTAGGTGGCTGACACTGCAGAAATTAGCACACGGTCTATTCTGTTGACGCGACCCAACTTTTCCCTCACAGTAAACACAGTTAATCGGCAGCGGGCCCGGCGAAACTTCCGATGGGTCAGCTGGCAGATATGACCCCCCCTCCCCCGTTTGAGGTCCGGGGCAGCACAAGGTCAGCAGCGGCAGCGTCCCGGTTCCCGAGCTCCATGGCACCCGGTCGGCTTCTACTGCCAGCTCCGCCATCCATCCTGAACCCCCCCCCACGCCGTCACCTTCACCTTGGCCGGCTGTTCCTCTGTCCAGAGGGGTGCAGGAGGGCCGTGCCAGGGCACATAGCTCATAGGCCCAAGGTGAGCAGTAAATGAAGCCTGCGGAGCAGACGCCCATTCCCTTTTGTAAAAAAAAAAAAAAAGGATCTGAGTTCTGAGAGTTTCCACCGGGGTCAGTGACAGAGAGGCAGCTGGTGACGCAATCAAGCGGTAAAAAACAGCCTAGCATGTGGGGTCACGCATACAGGCCTCGCCCTATGCAGCGATTCTCAAGCCAGTCCTTACGGACCCCCAGTGTTTTTTCTCCCTCCCAACGCGCAGCCAAACATGAACACCAAACATCTGGTACCTGGACTTGAGAGCTGGGAGGGAGTAACAATGTGGGCTGTCAATATATAGCCTGTGAATGATGCTACGTCTCTGTTAGCATAGCAGTGATGATCCCACCTGTTAGCTGGAACACTGGAGTTTAACCTTTTTTCCAGGAATCTCCACCAGGATCAATAAAGTTAATCGTATCTTATCCTATCTCATCTCATCTCATCTCGTCTTTCTGTCTGTCATCTATCCATCCATCCATCCATCCATCTATGTCACAGGTGTCAGACTCCAGTCCTGGGGGTCAGAGCCCTGCACATTTTTGGTTTTCCCCTCGTTTAACACACCTGATTCAACTTCTTGTGCTAATTACCACATAGCTGTTGAGCTGAATCATTTGTGGTGGAACAGGGAAAGAACTAAGCTACACAGGGCTCCGGCCCCCCAGGACTGCAGTTTGACACTCCTGATCTATGTAGTCCATTATCACATAGGTCTTAACGGCCCTCAAAGACATCCACGGTACTCGGAGCAGCTCTGGCTGTCTCACGTGACTGAGGTCTGCAGCTCATGTCTATACCATCTAAAGAGAGAGGCTTTGAAAAATCAGTCCATTTCCATTACTCTCTCAGACTTCACTGCAGTCTCAGGCAATCCTGATTTTTCTCCAAATATAATTAGGTTTGAATCTCAGACTGCTGACTGAATGCACCCTAATCGCTCTTAATTTTATTGTTGGCACAGTCCAGCCAATGTACAGCCCAGCCAACACACAGCCGACACACAGCCAACACACACCCCAGCCAATACACAGCTGGCGAACAGCCCAGCCGACACACGGCCCAGCCGATACGCAGCACAGTCGACGCACAGCCCAGCCTGCTGTGGGTGTAAGCACAGCACTGTCATCCACTGCGGCCACACCTTGCTTTACCAAAAGCAGCACCTCCACTATGATAGCAGGCAGCCCGCAAAGATGAATCAGGAGAGAAGGCCGCTTTACTCACGGTCTCCGTGAAGCGGTCTCTCACGTCATAGACCGTCAGCTTCAGCACCGTCTCCTCGCAGAGCGGATAGTCTGGGGGGAAGGTCACCCCCGTCAGGAAGAGCGGGTCCCTGGTTCCCTGAGAGAGGGAGGCAAACAGGGCAGCGGCTGAGGTGGGGTAATGACTGGGGCGGGTGGGGTTTGTCACATGTCAGAGAACCAAACACCCGAAAACAGGAGGTGTCAGAGCTCAGGGGACACATGCACCTCTAATCACTCTCTGCTCTTAAATAAATAGCTTTATTTATTTTTGGGGGTGTCATCATTAACTGAGTCATCCTAAGTAAGCACCCCTGCCCAGGATAGTGATTAACATTCAGAGTCTTCACCCTCTCAGTCGATTGAAAATACGAGTAAAATAATCAAATAAAATAATCTTATTCTGCAACACAGGAGTCACTGACCTGGGGACCTACAAGCAGTAACGGCCTGTGGTTTTGCATTCGGGGCGAGTACCTCTACATTTTCCCCCAGGTTTGTAATTAGCCTCATCTCGTTAATGGGACTAATTATGTTTTATGGGCAGAGTAAGTGCCACAGAGATGGGTGCTTTGGAGACCCCGATTTCCAGCACATTCAGGCCCCACCTCCAACTCCTCCCACTCTGCCCTTATCCCACCCTAACTCCGCCTTAGTCCAGCATGACCCCGCCCTAGTCCAGCATGACTCCGCCTTAGTCCAGCATGACTCCGCACCTGAGCCTGCCCCCATGCCCCTCATAGTTCCACAGCAATTACAGGTTGTTCTGATGTTTATTTACTTGTGTTGCTTATGATGATGACACCAACTGTCCTCCGGGATGAGCCCCCTCCCCCACCTTGGTAAACACCTTCACAAACAGGAGTATCTTTGTGGTAGATGACAATTGAAACTGGGAAACTGGGTTTCACAGTCTGTGGCTCAGTGGGTTAGGCCTCTGTGCTTATAACCAGAAGGTTACTGGTTTGAATCATGCAGTTAGTAGGCCATTAATTCTCCCAAAAAAGGCTCCAGGGTAGCCAGATAAGATAACAGGCCCCATACTTGAACCCCAAACCTTACCTGTCCCTAAAATGGAGAAAATGTTGGGATATGCAAAAAGGACAGAATTCCGGTGCACTCTGGCAAATAAACCATCATCTGATTCACTGTATGAAAGGTAGAATGATCAGTCAGACAAAAAGTTCTTCTGTTATTCCCAGACTATCCCATGAAGCACATTAAACACCAAAGCTTTCCATTTGTGTGGATGTCTAGCAGAAACCCAGCCCTACCTGCGGGGGGAGCCACACTCTCTTTGTGGGTAAGTGTGGTTTGCTCAGAGCAGGACCATCGCGCGAGGGCAGCGGCGAGTGGACCCCGCGCCTGGCGAAGCGCATGCACCAGTCCAGTTTGCCGGGCATTAGTGCGGGTCCTCGGTCCACGGGCAGAAATCAAAGCTTGATCATTTCAGACTCAGAGCAAAGACAGGGATCCTGGGCATCCCGGCGGGTGCGGAGAACGGAGTAAGCCGTGTTCCAAGAGGAGCGCAGTTTAAATGAAAAAACAAGCAAAAAACACTCTGGAAAATTAAACCGGGGAAAAAAGTCCGTCTTTGTCAGAGTGGAAATGAGTTAAACTCCGCCTGCCTGGCAAATTTAATCTTGACAGGAAAAGCGGTTTCCAAGCAGGGAGGTATTCCCAGCCGGGGGGGGGGGGCGGTGTGCTGCTCCCCCTGAATGCCTGTGGTCTGGGCGGTTGCTGGCAGAACGGGGGCTGAAGCAGAACAGCAGAGGGGTGCCCTGGGTGGGGGGGCAGGTTGAGGGCTTACCTCGACGATCTCCGTGCAGGAATAGGCAGCCAGGCTCCGCTCTAGTGTGTTTACGACCGAGACCTGCAGGATGCTGCTAGGCTTCCGGTCCCGTGCTGGGCTGGGCAGGTCCTGACATGCTGAAAGACACAGGACACCGGGGAGGTGAGTAAAGCAGCCCTTAGTGCAGCCAGGGCTGGGGGGGGGTCCTCAGTCAGATCTGAAAAATAGGAAGTGACATGTTGGACATGTGAGGAAAAAGCAGAGCGCAGCACCACACCATCAGGGCCGCCTCGCTCTGCCTGCTGCGTCTTCCTAACCCTCTCGCAGTAAAGGTGCCATCTTTATTATTGTTTAATCTCGTCAGCAGGACTGGCCTTGCCTTCCAGAGCTTCCTATTACAGGAAAGGCCCGCTGCAGCTGGCTCTGGAGAGGAAGCCGGCATTTCCTTCTCAGTGCCGATGTACTCAGCACACTATCCGAGCTTGGAGCCCATGCGGAGAGCCCTGTCTGCAGAGCCCGCACGCACACAGAGAGCCCTGTCTGCAGAGCCTGTACGCACACAGAGAGCCCTGACCTCAGAGCCCGCACGCACACAGAGAGCCCTGTCTGCAGAGCCTGTACGCACACAGAGAGCCCTGACCACAGAGCCCGCACGCACACGGACAGCCCTGACTGTAGAGTCTGTACACACACAGAGAGCCCTGTCTGCAGAGCCTGTACGCACACGGAGAGCCCTGACCGTAGAGTCTGTACGCACACAGAGAGCCCTGACCGTTGAGTCTGTACGCACACAGAGAGCCCTGACCGTAGAGTCTGTACGCACACAGAGAGCCCTGACCGTTGAGTCTGTACGCACACAGACAGCCCTGACCGTAGAGTCTGTGTGCACATGGAGATCCCTGCTCCTAGACTGCTAAAAGTCTTCTTTAGCTACAGTCCCCTTATTAAAAAGCTAGTACAGTTGGGTACAGCTAGTACCCAAAAAACAGGGCAGCAATCAGATGAGACGTATTTTAGTGTCTTTTGACTGAACTTCAACCATCAGAAGCTTCAGGATGCAACAGAAAATGTCAGGAACCTTGAGAACTTTTAAATCAATCGTCAGTTTCTGGACTGCCTCAAATTTATACACCAAGCACCATGCACTGATTACAACATGTACTGCCTTCACCTACAAATCGAGAAAACCGGACTGATCAGGCAAGACCCGGGCGTCTTGTTTTAACAATTTGTCATATTTTCATCTGATGATTATTTAGATATCAAGCAAACAAAAACATGTTACCTGAACAAAAAGGTCATGCAGTTTCCTTAAAAGTTAAACCGGGCAACATGGTCCTTGTTTGAACCACCCTGCAACATCTGTCAGTCAATTAAAACGTCAAGGTTCTACTGACTTCAAATGAAGCACTAGAAAAACTTAAATTTACAAGCAATATCTGAAAGCCTGTTGTTTGTGACACGCTGTACCTTTGGGGGTTAATTAAAATTTCCCAGAAAGGCACATCACCTTGTAACTTTTGACGGGGATCTCTACCACCGTCTTGATGCCTGCAGACAGGCTTCTCTGCCTACAGTTCCTGTCCATAAGACCATCTCATGCATGTCTCTCTCTGCGCAGTAAATTAATAATGACAGAGGGAGAACTGATTATTTGTTGTCCAGTTTCTCACAACTTAAATGTATTTTCTATATTTTATGCACGGTGTCAGAGCTGCATGTAGACATTCAGAAGTCAGATGATGCCTGGTGTAGAAAGTGCAGGAAGATCAGGCACAGATGATGAGGTCACTATCATGGCTGAATAACATACTAGCGTAATGTACAGCACTGTGCCATTGAACCAAGATTTGTTTGTGGTTGTTCAAAGAAAACTACATCAATGGTAAGCATAACAGACAGTTACGAGCAGGATAATCACAATTTGACATCAATATTTGCATTCTAATGAACAGTGAATTGCTTGGAGAGAGAGTCAAAGTATGGCTTTATTGCACTCCTGCACTCCGCACAAAAGTCAGACCACCACTTATTTTCACATCTTTGCCAAGAGTATGCCGGAAAGCACCTGCACACAGCAAAAAAGTGTCCCAAGGCTCTATCCTTGGTCAGGTAATAGTCTGAAAGTCTGAAGGGACTCTGGAGACAGAACACTGAAAAGAGGATCAGGGAGGCAACCTGACTACATCTGTGAAAGGATGCCAGCCCACTTTGAGCAGTGCAGAAACAACTTTGAAAGGAATTCCCCTTACCAGCCTCATTATATGTCCAGGAAACCCAGTTACCAAGCAGTATTGTCAATGATTGACTCAACCTGGTAAATTATTTTCCGGTAAAATTGTCATGAATAAATCCCACCCTGATGACATAAAGGACAGGAGGGCTGTTTGTAACCTGATCTACACAAATTGAATAATTCATTCGTCAGATGTGCATCCCTGAGTCCCAACAACATCTTGACATTTTCAAATTGTCCTGTTTGTGTTATGATGACAAAAGGCAGTTTGCTTTTTGTTACAGCGGCTTCCAAATCAGCCTAATTAATCCTGCATTTAAAGCCCCTGTCTGCCAGGCGCATTCCAGCTCCTATTACAGCCAAGCTCACCTAGTGATCCACAAACAGAGAGGTAACCCTGAAACAAACACACGTTATGATGCAACTCTTCGTAAAAGGCGGCTCCGCAACCCCCAAGCTAAAAGGCGACGCTATTAAAAGCAGAAAGACTCCATTGAAATGTGTTTCCTGTGCTAACTCTGTAGGAACCTGGTCAGAAATGCAGGTGGGGCCCTTTGGTGAATTATTCAGGCTCTCCACTATGGTCGTATTGCCTTTCTGAACTTCCAGAACATATCCATCCATCCATCCATCCATCCATCCATCCATCCTCTCTGTACCCTAGTTAGGGTACACCTTTTAAATAGAGTATTTGAATATTTGAGTGCGCATTTATTTATGTTATTCAGATAATTCTGTGATACCATTTTGGCCCCGAATCCTGCTGACATCTCCATCTTGAACATCTCCTTTTGTCACTGGTCCTGTTTAGAGGGTTTGCTGAGGGTCTTTAGATACACATGAATATATACATGAAGTCGGCCGTAAACGTCAACGGTAACCAAAGCTGTGCCACCTTACAAAGAATCCAAAGAAGTCTGTTGAATATTACGAACAAACGGTCTATGTATTGCAAGCAGGCGCTAAGGCGGCGTTTCTTACTCACAAGTGACGTGACGCTACAAAGCGGAAAAAGCTCCGCCGTGACAAACCCCGCCAGGAAAGGAGTGAAACGGCGTCACTGGGTCATCGTCACGAAACGCCCCTCACAGAAGGACAGCAGCCCTGGGAATCTCATTAAATCCGGAGAGATTGGATTCAGACAGTGACTCTCTCATCACGGGAGAGTTTCTGCCATGGCGGGCTCACGGACATGCCAGCCAGATTCCTTTCTTTTTCTGGCACTAAGAGTGAACCTGGTCTGGAGGCGGCGGGGGGCGCCTGGGGTCCATATTGGCTGCATGTGCATAACAGACTAATATACTAATATTAGAACTGGACCTGGAGTTCTTACCGCTGGAGCTGCTGCTAACTGCTACGAAATACACAGCGGCGGAGTTAAGGCCCTGGACTCCTTCACAGAAGAGGTGACGGCACGGACCACGGCCCTCAAAACAAAAAGGCGGGCACAGCACCAGAGTTAAAGCCCTGGACTCCTTCACGGAGGAGGTAAAGGCATGGACCACAGCCCTCAAAACGACAAGATGGGCACAGCGACAGAGTTAAAGCCCTGGACTCCTTCACAGAGGAGGTGAAGGCACGGACCACAGCCCTCAAAACGACAAGACGGGCACAGCGACAGAGTTAAAGCCCTGGACTCCTTCACGGAGTAGGCGAAGGCAAGGAGCAGAGCCCTCAAAATGACAAGAGGGGCACAGCGATGGAGTTAAAACCCTAGACTCCTTCACGGAGAAGGTGAAGGCACGGACCACAGCCCTCAAAACGACAAGATGGGCACAGTGCAGAGGACAGGGGGCTGGGGAGCAGAGAACTAGAATTACAGAGAATAGAGATGCGTAAAAACTAATTATGCGATCATTTAATTAGCTATTACACGTGTGTATTTGACAGCTAATTAAACCTAAAGCTAGAACTGAATGATCTAATAAACGACGTTGTGAATCTCAATAAAATGTGGCTGACAGCCACTAATATTTCCAAGGTTACAAACAGCTAGCTGGAATACATTACAGAAAGACCTCCATCCTAGGAAAAAGGGCAGAGGTGGATCTAAGGGGTGACCAGGGGCAGACATGGCCACCCTCAGTAAATACACCACCAGGGGCGGGGCAGAAGAGGGGCCAAAATTCATACAGAGTGGCCAACCTTATCATTAGCCAGTGATGTGTTTTGAATCAGCAGGTGACAGGGGAGGGGGCATTCCAGGGGCCAATCAGCTTTTAGCTCAGGCCAGTGCCCATGTAACCCCGCCCCTGCATACACTGTTGCAACCCACACCACAGCAATACACTGAAAATGTGGATTATTTTATTTATGTAAACCATATGGGGTGGTGCTTACCGCCGAGTTCTGAGAACGTAAGCTCATACAGTTCAGATTTACATGCGGCAAAGTCAAATGAATATACTGTTAACAGCATTTATATCCAGATTAGCTGCCTTACCTGTGTTATAGACACAGCTCTTATCAGCTTACCAAACATCCCAGTTGATCAGTACCATTTTGTTTTATGGCACCACCATAAATATAATTCACCCCCATCAAAATTTTCTGCGAGGGGGTGTCACTTAGTTCCTCTTTGGGGGTGATCGGTCGGTTCCTGATGAGATGACTGCAGCAGATGTTTAAACAGAGCTGATGGCAGGTCCATCGGTGCTCAGTGACATCAAGATGAGGTTATAACGCTCTGCTTCAGCTAATTAGTCCACACCGTGAAAAAATGACCAGGAACTCGGGACACATTGTTGGGCTTAAGGTCATTAATTAGCGATAAGCACCACGGGATCCTTAACGATTTCCCAGACTCGGGGTTTGGGAGAAAGGCTCTTGTGCGAGCTTCACAACTCAGGACAAAAAGAGGTGATGAGAATGACCTGCCTGCTGGCTCACCTGGAGAAACAGACCTTCAGTGGCCGATCTGTCATAGAAGATGGGTGGACAGGGATCTAAGAGGAACCCAGGAATGTAACAGGTCAGTCTGTCAGGGCTGGTAAATGTGCTAGTGTGACAAATATCCGGTAGGCCATACTGTACTGTAAATGTGCTAGTGTGACAAATATCCGGTAG
>JAODKC010000016.1:4878156-4896025 GCA_026777985.1 Mormyrops attenuatus
TACTGTACTGTAAATGTGCTAGTGTGACAAATTTCCATTAGGCCATACTGTACTGTAAATGTGCTAGTGTGACAAATTTCCATTAGGCCATACTGTACTGTAAATGTGCTAGTGTGACAAATTTCCATTAGGCCATACTGTACTGTAAATGTGCTAGTGTGACAAATATCCGGTAGGCCATACTGTACTCCATTTTTACATCAAACATTTGTTTTTTTAAAGGTAATGTATTAAGCCAACCTTTAAATGAAATTTGGGAGCATGACCGGGTCATATTTAGGGTTTAAACTATAGAAATAAGCACATATCACCATTTTTAGCGACTCCACGAAACATCTGCAAATCCTCCTGATTCGCGACGGATTCTGGGACCGAACCTCGCGAATGTCCAAGGTCTGACTGTATATAGTTTAGCATGATACAGAATCTAATGGAATTACATTTCATCCATCCACTCTTTAATTCTGTTCAGGAGATTCAGAGGTCTGCTTTTAAGTTTCCTTCAGAAAACTATTTACCCAACCATGAATACATATTTGCTTTAATACAAGTTAATTTGTTAATTTTTTTTTATTGAGCAATTTTAAATAAACATTTCATTTTCTGTAGTCCTGTTTACATAAAATCCAATTTTCTTCTGCTTCTTGAAACAGATTAATTAGTATTAGAGCTTAGTCATCTTTAAGGACCAATAAAAACCTATTCAGACTACAAAAGATTTATTTAAAGTCATCATTAAGAAAATCATTGGTTGTTTTGTGTTTTCGTAGCACGGAGAACAATGAGCACAGGCAATGAGTCAAAGGATTTTAGTGGTGCCTACGTGATGTAAAGTTCTGACTGGTTTATGTATTAGGATTACCTCCCAAAACTCCACAAACGGGTGGAATTTCATCTTTGCTAGTATCTGACTGAAACAACCCTAACCCTAAGCCTAAGCCTAAGCCTAACCCTAACCCTAACCCACTAGCCCAGATTAATTGTCATTAGCCCATAATGAACAATGTAATTTTCATAGTTTTTTTCAGTTTCTTCTTTATATATCCAACATCTCCAGTAATTCTTTGCTCTACAAAATGGAGAATCTAATGCTGAATACAGAATGATCAGGGCCCTTCAAAGCCAATTGGTTAACTGGGACGTGAGTGAAACTGGGATTGACCAAGGAGACCCTGCATGTAATCACCAAAGAGAACCTCTATGTACCTGTGCCAAGAAAGGAATTACCCAACATGCTATTTTCAGGCTTGTCAGCTTCGGTCAGCTGGCTGGCATGAGATTTTCAATTTGAGACGGTCTGCACACACCTGTACACGCATATACATGTATGTAGCAGTTTAATTACCTTGTAAATAGTCTGTAGGGTTTGCAAACTACGCCAGTGCTTTTGATGTAGCTAATTTTAGGTTCATAATGGAATAATATAGATTTAGCGTAAGATTTCTTGCGTGAGTGTGAGAATCTGAACGCGTGAGAGTTAGTAATCAGGTTTTTTTTTTTAATTAGTCAGTGGGCTAGTGTTCAGTGTAACTTTCTTGCTTGAGAGTGTCCCCTCAGTGCAAGCTAACCCTCATCCGTGCTGGGGCATCGCCGCCCTTCCCCCCTGCGATTCGGGAGCTGGTCTGTCGTGGTGCTCCCTTCATGAATAAGTCTCTAGCTATTTTCCATGTGGGAGAACAGTCCTGTACAGCTGCGGAATCACAGGCAGAGAGAGAAACTCAGCTCCGTGTTTAACTAACGGAAGAAGAGTCTGCTTGCATAATGACGTGGATTTTAGCCACTCATTTTTATAGCTGAGCATGAGAAGCAGGACTACAGGAGCCAAGTGGGGCTGTATACAAAGAGCACTACCAGTACATATCATATGTATTTTTTCTGCTTTGTTCTGGAGGTGGGCAAATGACTTCGACGCAGCACAATAATGCCAAATTGAGCCTAATTGGCCTGGTGGATGAGGACGTGCATGTGATTACATTCTGCGATAGATTAAAGCAAAGAGTGTGTGATACGAAATCACAGCAAAGAGAGCAGCTAGGAGGATGTGCCTGGGGGGGGGGGCGTTGAAAGAATTTGACCAAAGAGCATCAGAGATTCGACCAATGGGCATCACGTGGGATGAGGGCCTCCACCCAGGCTAATGACTTGACATGGAGGAAGGTCACTTCTGCCGAACTCTGAGCCAAAATGAACCTTGCGGGCAAGACTGAATGGAAAAAAGCACCGGCTAGTGTCACTAACAGTCTGCAGGCATCACCACAGGTGTGGCTACATAGATCCAAGATGGCACAGATCAGGAACCCACCCATCCATCTGCATAACCCCTTGTCTCACCTGCAGTAATCTGGAATGTGCCCTAGAAGTCAAAGGATGTGAAGAACCCACCCTGCGAGGGGGCAGTCACACGCTTCACTGACCACACGGGTTAAGGTTATGGTCACGCTTAGGGTTAAGCCTAGGAGCAATGGTCATAGGACGAGTAAGGAAAGGCAAACTCACCGAGGCTGAATTCCACCAATGGTAGCTCAGGAACCAGAATGGCGCCTGCAGAGAGAGTAAAACATCCAGCTGTCAAAATAACCTACTGGGTGAGCAGCAAAACGATGGCATTGAGAAGAAGAGCTGCAATAAGAAGTCGCTTGGTGTCTAGGGCATACAGGGAGTCCCGCGTGGCGGCACGCGCGTATCTGCTGTTTGCTGACACAGAGTGCTGACACGGGGCACGTAAAGCCCCAAGCAGGCTGTGATTGATATGTATAGGCTGTCGAGGACTTCCATAAGGCTGTTATTTATTCAACCGCCTGCCAAGGCAAGGGCTCTCCTAAGTCCAAGAGCGCCAAGGACTGGCGCGTGCAGTGAACACTGCCCGCACGTCTGCCATCTGCCTGGGTTTCTGCTCCTCCAACAGCCATGGGCTCATTAATCCTTAAAGACCGAGCCGCGGCAAACCGCTCGCCAGCCTGCTTGGTACCGCCCAGTCGCATGGTACCGCCTGAATCCCAGTCCCATGTCCGCGGGTAAATGTCCCATTGCAGCTAACGGGCAAACGGGGATGTTTAACAGGCACCGAAGATGCGTCCCCATAATGGACCTGCAAGTTCTGCTTCTTGTTCTGACGGTCCAAGCTGGAGTGAGACATGTTTCTAATGCCTGGGTAGATTTACCTGACGGCACATGAAATGAAGCATCGCTACATAAAGAAGGAGAGTCACCTTCCAATCCATCAGTCTGCGGGCGAGTTGGGACATGTGCTGATTTCATCAAGGCAGCTGTGTTAATGGACGCCTCAGCAAATGCTGTCTGACTTGCTCAAATATTCGGAGAGCGATGTGAGCTGCGTAAAGCTTTTGGCTGCGTCATGCTGACAGATTCATCATTAGGCTGCATTATCGTAAACTAAACCAGCAGCAACATCTGCAACACGTCGGGTTCCCTTGTCATACAATAACTGTTTACCAGCACATCCAGTATTAATCAGATACTCTGACTGGCATTCTCCTTTTCTAGTAATGCTGTTAAGGTTCTTAAAGTTGCCTCTGATCCCTCCAGAGTCCATAAAAATGTCAAATTTTGTCTCAGTGTCTAATACCAATTTATACTGGGTTGTGCTGCCAATCAATGAAAAATTAAACATCTTACAAATGCCCCCTAACCATCAAGGCAAATGCCCATAGTGACCTGTGGCTATGCTATATAATGCAAGAGTAAGAATCAAATTTTGCTTTAAACATGCCTTAAACATTTAATAGGTATTTATGTCTGAGTGCACAGTAGCACAGCAGTGTGTAGATCAGTGTGTAATAACGCTGTGCTGGTGAGCAGGACTGTCTGCTTTCTCCACTGTACCTAATTTTGGATAAAAGTATCTGCACACTTGTAAACTCCTTTCTCCTTCTGAGAAAGTGAACTGTCTGATCGCTGTCTCTCACTTTGAGGTTCACTTTGGTCTGACTCACAGTGGGTCAACACAGAGCTCACAATTCTTTCATGCCATGATTATCTAATTAAAATAATTTGTTTAATAAAAAAAAACACATCTCCTTTCCCCAATAACAACTGTTCACTTTCTCTTCTGCGCCAGTCAGCTGAAATACAGTGAATATAATCTGCTAATATAATCTGATATTGTCTTGATGTGTAGTAAAGTTCCTGTTTTGCTATATTTAGTTTAATAGCGGAAAGTGACAGAAACTCAAATTTCACCTGCAAGTGCCTGCTCACCCGCCTGCTTGCCTGCGGCCATCACCCAGGTGCTTCCCACCTGCCCACCCATGGCCATTGCCTCGACGGCTTCTGCCCCGTCTGTTTCAGCCTACTCGCTGTGGTCAATGCCCCGTACGCTCCCACAGGAATGCCACCTCCTCCCTTCAATGCTGGTAGCCTGTCCTGGGGGGGGGGGGGGGTCTGGAGAGTATGAGAACTCTCTGTTACTGGGCCCCTCACCAGAGTCCACCGTGTCCCAGAGCCCTTTGCAGTATGGCTGGTAGTCACATTATCAGCCTCTTCTACTGGCCTGTTCCAGACACAACAGTAGCCGATAACTCAGCTGGCATGCCAGCCTCTCACGACCCGGAAGAGACAGACCCAGAGGAGGAACTTGAGTGGGTCCATCCTAAGTTATGAGTCAGGGGGCCCTGCCCAGGACTTAAAACACACCAGTCCTCGACACTGAAAATGTCCCCTGTACTGCCCAGCCTCCTGCCTCAGTCCTTGTCTGGCATTATCTTCATAAGTATAGTCTGCCCTGTCCTGATTTTTTAATTCTGTTTTGTCTCCCTAGGTCTCCAGTTATGAGTCTGAGCATCTGTTGTCTAACCCTGTCCAGCGTCCCTTGTCCAGCCCCAAGTGCCCATTCTCTAATCTGATCCCTTGGGCCCCCTCCTCGGCTTGCTTAGTCTGCCCAGAGTGTGCGCCTTTGGAGGGGGGCACTGTCACGTCCAGCCCCGCCCTGCTTCTCTGGTCCCAGCATTTCCCCTGGCTGTGTCTGCGTCTTACCTCTTCTTCCTGCCCTCTTATTAACCAGTCACAGCTGCCTTGTGTTCACTCCTCTGTTAATGATGTATAAAAGTGTCTTCTAGTCCTGTGCTCCCTGTTCAGTATTATTCTCTGTCTGTGTGTGCTGCCCCGCCCAGTCTCCATAATAAACTCCCCTGCTAGGGGTTTCACTTGCTAACAGACTGCCTTTACTTCTCTTGCCATATCATGACATATGTGACAATATAACATCCCTTATGACATTTTATTTTGAATCTGACCAGATATTTTATTTTGATGTGTGGAGTCAGTTACATAATCCATGCAATATTAGTGCGTGCTAAGCGGGAATCCGTGTATGCTCAGACTGCTTTAGCGCCATCCCCCTCAGCTGCGTGCTAAACGGGAATCCGCGTATACGCTCGGAGTGCTTTAGCGCCATCCCCCTCAGCTGCGTGCTAAACGGGAATCCGCGTATACGCTCGGAGTGCTTTAGCACCATCCCCCTGAGCTGCGTGCTAAGCGGGAATCCGCGTATACGCTCGGAATGCTTTAGCGCCATCCCACTCAGCTGTGTGCTAAGCGGGAATCCGCGTATACGCTCGGAGTGCTTTAGCGCCATCCCCCTCAGCTGCGTACTAAGCGGGAATCCGCGTATACGCTCGGAGTGCTTTAGCGCCATCCCCCTCAGCTACGTGCTAAGCGGGAATTTGCATATACGCTCGGAATGCTTTAGCGCCATCCCCCGAAGCTGCGTGCTAAGCGGGAATCCGCGTATACGCTCGGAATGCTTTAGCGCCATCCCCCTCAACTGCGTGCTAAGCGGGAATCCGCGTATACGCTCGGAATGCTTTAGCGCCATCCCCCTCAGCTATGTGCTAAGCGGGAATTTGCATATACGCTCGGAGTGCTTTAGCGCCATCCCCCTCAGCTGTGTGCTAAGCGGGAATCCGCGTATACGCTCGGAATGCTTTAGCGCCATCCCCCTCAGCTGCGTGCTAAGCGGGAATCCGCGTATACGCTCGGAATGCTTTAGCGCCATCCCCCTCAGCTGTGTGCTAAGCGGGAATCCGCGAATACGCGTGTATGTGGGCGTTACCTTTGAATAGCCTATAAAGTAATAATGGTTAGTTTCACATTAGCTGTTGTATGTGAGTTAATGTAATTCCTAATGCTTGTGCTAGTCGTCAGTCATGTGTTATGTACATTTACTTAATATAAGAAATATTAAATGGCAAATTGATAAATTTTATTTCTATTCAAAATGTAACTGTTTTGCTTGGTTTAATAATTTAAGCTATAACACGGGATTAACAAGAGTTTGCTACTTAATAAGTGTAGTCAAACATAATCTACAAATTTTTGTCATTTCATTATGCCTGAATTATACGAGTTATCCTAAACCAAATTTTAAAAATGCCAAAAAATCGATCATGTAAATAAGTGTCATTAGGGCCAAAAGGAAGAGTATAGCAGGAGCAAACCAGCTGCACCCAGCTATCAGTTCCACCATCCTGGTTCGCTGGCGCGTTAAGAGGCTGTTGGAGACCTAAGTCATTACCCCCTTACAAAACGCCTGCAATTCCCCGATCTTTCCCCGAGCATTCATCATTCTCGTCCATGACAGGCTTGTCTCACCTGGCTTAAAGCACTGAGAACGCCTGCAATATGCAGCCATGACCAGAATTAAAAATCACCCCCTGGGAGGGGTTGGGGGGGGGGTGCAAACCAAATTGTGTACAAGATCAACTGGGCCAAGCAAAACAATTGGATCTGACACTTACAGACCCCCCACCACAAGTGTATACCCCCCCCATCTATTCTACTTTAAGTGATGAGCTCCAAGCACAAGGTATGACAGACATCAGCTCAGGACCACCGGGGACCCTGCCCAGGCAGGCAGGTGCGACGTGAGACACTGGCCCACATATCACTTAGGAACAGCCCTACAGGATATCACCTGGAAAGTGTGAAATACTTTTTCCTAGTGGGGGGTGTGTATCACACCATCACCATGCTTTGGTAGCCTGATGGTAGTTATTCCCTGTTTTAACATTTAGGGCAGGATCCAGACCCCCACCACCCTGCATAGGACAAGCAGGTACAGAGAATGGATGGATGCATGGATGCATGGATGGATGGATGGATGGATGGCTACAAGATCAACACATGCCACTAAGCTAGTGGTGTGATTGGGCCAGACATCTTTATACTGTAGGAGACTAAAAGGTGTTTCCCAAAGAAAGACCTGTTCGCTTTTCCCATAACACTACAACACTTTGGGCTTCAACATTCATGATGCTTCCATCATTGAAAACGATGTTTCGCATATCTGCAGTAAATAAAAGCTCACAGTATGAAGATGGCGTTCTGTACCCGGGACCCGCTCTCGGCATGAAGATGCCGTTCTGTACCCGGGACCCGCTCTCGGCAAAAAAGATGGCGTTCAGTACCCGGGACCCAATCTCGGCATGAAGATGGCGTTCTGTACCCGGGACCCGCTCTCAGCATGAAGATGGCATTCTGTACCCAAGACCCATTCTCGGCATGAAGATGGGGTTCTGTACCCGGGACCAGCTCTCGGCATGAAGATGGCGTTCTGTACCCGGGACCCACCGTCGGCATGAAGATGACGTTCTGTACCCGGGACCCGCTCTCGGCATGAAGATGGCGTTCTGTACCTGGGACCCATTCTCGGCATGAAGATGGGGTTCTGTACCTGGGACCAGCTCTCAGCATGAAGATGGCGTTCTGTTCCCGGGACCAGCTCTCAGCATGAAGATGGCGTTCTGTACCCAGGACCCACCCCCTGGGACTCGTACATCGGCAGTACAAAGTAGGTACTGCTATGGTACTTCAGCTACTTTAAAATCTCCAGATAAGGCTGTAAGTCTCTAATAATATAATCATGTAATGATCATATAATCATATAATAATAACCAGAATAATAATCATAATCATAATAAAAATAATTATATGGAATGGGTGGACAGCACAGAATTTATTTCAGTACATGGCTAATATTTTAATTTAACAAGACTTTGCTAATCTTTAAAAGACACATAATATATATATATATATATAAACTGTACACATTTATGTCCTGGGAGTGACGTGTTGGTGAGATATCCTGACCCAGGACTTTTATAGTCTGGGAATCTATGTGAAATTAAATTATAAAAACAAATCCAGCAATGACATTATGCCAGTGCAACAGAATACACATATCCATCCATCCATCCATCCATCTTCTAACCGCTTACCCTAGTCAGGGTCATGGGATATTACCCGACATAACGGTGTGTTTCCTGGAGCAAGGTCCCCCAGCCTGAGTCTGTCCCCACATGCCTGAATGGCTCATTATATTGATTATTATTGAACTGTGTGAGATTTTCCCCTTCTAGCCATACATTAATCCAGCAGGATGCCTATACAAATATGTTGAAAATGGATGCAAAATCACTGGAATGCTTGTAGACTTTGTTTGAGATGTACAATAAACCAACAGGATAATCACCACCAATGTTTACTTCCATGTGGCTGCTCTTCAGCGGCATCTGAGAGAACCTGGGCTGTTTACTCAATGACTTTATAGCATCAAGTCCCCATTGAATGGAGGGTAAAATCTTCACATTTCAGCAATGCAGGGATGTCACTACTCTTGTCATTGAGAGCAAGGCACTGCATTTTCTGGGTATGTTAATTACATGTTAATTGCTACTATTTTCATTCCTGCCTTTGCATCAATCGGTGTGTGTGTGTGGTACATCTGAAGAAAGCACTGGAAGTTAAGTACAGGTCAGGAACATTCACCTCTCCTACAACTATGTGAAACTCATCCATCCATCCATCCATTTCCAAGCACTGCTTGTTCTGGGACCATGGCTGAGACTTATCCAATGGGGCATGGGGTGGTGATCAGGAGCCGGTACTCACACAAAAACAAAGGCAGCAATCAGCGCCACATGAAGGAGACGTGAACATGGAAGGAGCTCACAAGTCCTACTGGAGACAGATTCAGCCTGACAGCTCACGAAGCACAAGTATACAGCACAATGAACCACCGTGTCATTCCCCGGCAAGGACACCAAGCTCCAGGTTCAGAGCACAGCCAAGGCCCACCCACTTCTATCCCTGAGGAATCCGGGGTTGCGAGCGCCGGTTCCCATTTCTGTGTTACACAGACGCTGCTTTCCTGCAGCCTTCAAGATAACACTGTAAAGACTCACGAGTGCGCGGTGAGTGAGGGAGAGGCTGGAACTCACCTGCTCTGGCTCCGCCCGCCGTGGGGCTGTCCGCCTGCATGCTCCCGGTCATCGCCATCAGGAGTCGTTGGAGGTGCAGGATCCTATTCCGCAAGCTTTCAGAGTTCGCTTCCCGCAGCACCGCAATCCAGGACTGCAAGGCTGATGCCGTGTCGGCTTCTAGACAGAGATCCGTCTCTCCGCTTTCGAACTCTGTGTGTGAGAAGCACAGGGGCACCTTTAGGGAAGTCTGAAGGGGACAGGGCACTGGAAGGTGCGGGGATTACGGCTGTGGGGGCTGGCTGAGCCGATCATTTAAGAGAAGACGGATATTATGCATGATACAGACCTTCATCAATCCATCTTCTCTGTCACAGAATCCAGTAACCTAATAGTCCAGAATCAGACCCCCGTCGGTTTCCGATTTAGCCTGCTGCTTCATCCTGGCAGTGCAGCGGTCCGTCTGCCCCCTCCCAAACGTAATAAATGTGCCACAAAGCTCAGCACAGAGAGGATCAAGCCACGACACTCAGCGGAAAGCGTCCTACTCAGTGGGGCTGCCCGCTTCAGCCAGGATCCAATTCATTAAAGGTGCTGAGCTTAGCCGTGCCAGCAGAGAAGAGACAGACACGCGAGCGGCACCAGCAGCGATGTGGCGATGAGCGCTCCGCTCGAGGGGACCGCCGGGATTCGCTGAGCTAGAGGTGTCCGTCATCGTTCGGCAGAGACCCTCCCTCTGTGCGGCCCGCCCCCTGTCCCAGGCAGAGGCGGAGACAGCTCACAAAGACGACAGTCTACATTTGGCATCAACAGGTGGCTTCTCATTAAAGGGGACTCATCTGTGTGGGGGATGGGAGAGAGAGTGTGTGTGCGACATGGGGAGGGGGACATGCGGAAGAAGCTTGGGGAGAGATACGCTGCTTCATTTTCAAAATATCTAAGTTAAGTGATGTGAACCATGTTTCAGCCAAAGCTATAAAAATGTGTCTCCTGTTCTGTAATGAGCAGGCCATATAGGGGATGAGATCAGCAGAACAAATTAATGCGTTTCAGCGCAAGAGATTAAGTTTACATAATTAGACACGACAGCCACATTATGCACTCTGGCGCCCCCCCACCCCCCATTTTATTTCTTTAGTTATCAGCACCGTCTGGTCGTAAGCAGAGCACCGAGTCTAAGTGAGATGGACGGTTCCCACTGACCGCCGAAACAATAAAAAAAAGACGAATACATTTTCTCCGTGGATATTCAACTTGCCTGTTCTCCAAAGAAGAAAACTCACCTCACGTGTGATGAATGTTTCGTCACTCCACCTTAACGAAGAGTGCAAATAGGCAGCGACTGGCCCATTAAAGTGTGGGAAGAGGAGGACGTGGCGATGCAGGCGAAAGCCACTTAATGTGCTCATTTTAACACACTGAACGCAGCCTTATTATGCCGATTTATGAGAGCTGCTCAAAAAATCGATAGAGATAGAGCAAAGGCAACGGAGCATGGCTCTTTCCGATGCTTTGTTCAAATACAGCACCTGCATGTATTAGTCACATGACATATTGACGTGGCCAGACGCGATTGTTGCCTTTACATCTAGCTATAGGACCTGAGCCCTGCTGGACACTCATCTTATCCATTTTCCTCTGCACTCTGTAGTTTCCCATTTCGTATTTTCAGCATTTTCCGGTAAAATTCCAGTGTCTGACTTGGTCGGTGATCTCTTACTGATTACGTGCTTGTCCTGCAGGCGCTGACCCGCCACCCACTCTGGGGAAAAATCGTTGGTCAGATAAATGAGAGAGAGTGTAAACTCTGAGTCACCAGCACACCCTGCCCCCCACTCTCGAGAATTGAGAAAGAATGTGGCGCGGCGATGGCGTTTTGGTACCACCCCGACAAACCAAGACTGATGAGAAGCAGAAACAAGAGCTGACATGCAGGAAGCACCTGAGCTTTGAGGGTTTGTGTTGACCACCCCTTCGTGTTGACCACCCGTTTCACATTTTTTTTAGCAATATACATTTATTTTTTTGAGAAAGCGGGGTTAGATAATGCTTGTGGTTTAGGCCCTTACTGTGAAATCACCCTGCCAACCTTGGGATTCTAACCAATGACCTTCTGGTCACAAGCACAGCATCCTAACCCTGTGCACCGCAGACTACCTCATTCCACACCCCTTTCCCATCACCTCTCTGACTGGAGACGCCCGTATCAGGGCCGAGATGCAGTTGTTGGAGCTCACAGTGCCATTGTGCTAGACTGAGTGGCAGTTAGGCTTATTTCTGTGTGCATTTTCACTGCACTGTACATATGTTGGATATACTGTAATAAGATGTGGGGGTTCGGGCCTCCTAGGTGTATCAACTTCGCTGTCAGTTATCCAACAAAAAGTCCTGTACTCTAAATTATTTCTTGATTCTGATTAAGTCAATCTTTCTTGTTATTATAGCATGTGGCTCTATTATGTTTGAGTATCCTGCTGACAAGAGGGCGGGGCCACATACAGCGGCAGCTCACGGGGGCATAGACCCGCGCTGAAAGATTATAGGCCCCCTGAGTGTCCCCCTCCCCTGTCACTCGCCTATTCGAAACATACCACTGGTTAATGATAATATTAGTGCATTATGGTCCCTCCTGTGTCACCCACCTTCATCAATCCGAGAATCACTGCCAAAAGAGACACACCTACACGACTGGCCAACACCCTGGAGGGACAGGCGGCTCCCTTCACCGTGGATGGTGGAATTCTAAGCTAAAAGCTGAATCACGCTATCTATCTAGAAAGGTAACCTCTGAAACATATCCCAGTCTGCATCGTCTAATATGCACCACATCCTATTCGGGATGCACGTATAATGACCAATACAGTTGTCAGCTGACTCTCCCCAATACCGACTGCCCCCCCCAGCCCAGCAGCACTGCATCAGACCCCAGCTCGACACTTCAGCCCAACAGATGCCTCAGACCTCCATTCACACCACTCTACCACTTGACCCCTTGGTTGTCTCCCCTGTTGCTGTAAGTATCTCCTCCCTGCACACTGGGAAAATGCACCTTCAACCACAGCTAGTCAGTTTCCATTCTGGCCTTTCAATCCAGTTGTGCTAATATCAATCAGCTTCCTCTCTCCCTCTGTTCCTCTCTTGGAATGAATGCTTTCACCAGCAAGAAGTTCAACAGTACTAGGTATCTCTGAGGTTCTCTGCCTCCCCGCCCCTCGGATCTAGTTTATTACACTTTATTGTCCAGCCCTGCTTTGATTTTCACCTCTTGGGTAGGTTGTCCTGAGCTGGCAGAACTCTACAGCCATAGGCCTTAAGACCAAGTTGAAAAGGTTTTTGTGCTGGATCTCCTGTTTACTCCAGATCTCAAAGCTCTTATGCTGAACACACTCAACCCTGTGTCCTCACCCCCCTTGGACACACTGCTCTCCATCTCCCATATATCTAATCTCTCCAGCTGGATGACTGACCACCAACAGAATGCTGGATGGAATTCTTTCTCATGCCCATCTGTGCCTCACTTCACAAAGATCTCTGGTCAACAAAACTGTATTTTCATCAAGAACCACCACAGGCTACCTACAATGAAGGCTACAGTCTCTCAGCCTAAGGTTTTGAAGACTCTGCATCATCTGAAGGCCCTTACCTGCCACACGATGGGATTTTCCCAGCTGGCAGCCCACTCTGTGATCACATCCTGGATCGACTCTGATGCAGCTCTTCTGTTGTTTAAAATGCCTACCTGCTTATTCCATGAAACCACCAACTCATCGGAAACCCAGCTGCACACTTCGCCTCTGAATGTCTCACACACACGCATGGGCTGAGCCCTTTAGCAATTTCCAATCCTTAGTTCTGACACATGGGCTTGATAAAAGAACATCAGTATCTGACATTCCAAACTTCATCAAAGTCCTTTCAAGATTCCGAAACAATCGCATGGTTGGCTGTCTGTCCTGAGCAAAGGTCAGGAATCAGCTATAGAACAAATTTTCCACGTCACTCCGGATAACAGGATTTTTTTCCCTCTTCTCTTTAAACGTCACCTTCCCATCAAAACACATCACTTCAAAATGCCCTTCATCCACACACCCTGGGCCCTTTTGTGTTTGTTTCACTACACGGACACTACTTGCACATGTGCCGCACCTTATATTCAGTTCCTTGAAAACTTTCCGAAAGGCAAATAAAACACATTTTTAAAAATCATGCATACATTCATTGTTAAGAATAGGACGGTGCATTTCTACATTGGCAAAAAGTCAGTCATTTTCACCTAAAGATGCCAAAATATAAAATACAGTAACAACACTGAAATATGTGTAATTTACAGCACTACTTATTTAATGACTATGCCAATTTGCAATTCCCCTTATGCTGTTTATTAATTACCTATTAAAATGAAGTAGTAAGTAAATAAATAAGCAAAAAGACAACAAATGGTTAAAAAATCTGTAAGAAATACAGACGATTAGCATGGTATCCGATTAATAGAGTAAAAAAATAAAGGCTATGGTTCTCTTTAAAGCACTTACCAGAAGTAAAAGAGAGTGACTGAATGTGATGTGCCGCGCTGCCTTGGATAAGTGCCTCCCAGACTTTGTGCTATCATGCTTGCTATATAGAGGATTATATTCATAATTGAAAAAAGGCAGTCCATCAGGTAAAGAATAAGAACAGATCACTAATGAATGACAAAGCAAAGCTTGTACTGTGAGGCTGGGGCATATACCGTTTCAGTATGCTGAAGATAAAGATACTGAAATTGATTATGTATTACTTTATGTCTGCGATCCGGCATCGAATTCAGCTTCACATCCTAAATATCTTTCTGAACTGATGATCACAATTCTGATACACGGATGTAATTCAGTGTAACAGTACATCAGGGTGCAGAGGCGGGACAAACCCAGCATGTAAAGGTCATACGAGAAGACACAATAACTGGGGCTGCATGTATGAACCACCGAAAAACACAAGCAGCGCATCGTGGGGAAGCGCAAGAGGAAGTGAGAGGAGAAAGCCGCGCGGAAAGGGGAAGAGCGCGCCACGATGGGCCGGAGCAGGGGCAAAAAGCAGCAGGGAGTTCAGAGAAACTTCTCCATTTTCATAAGAGCGCAGGCTGACTAGATGCAGCTTATGGGAAACAGCTATGAAGAAAAACACTAGATGTGGCCTAGATGTGGCCTAGCCAAACTACACAGCTACTCCCCGATATTCCAGACTGAGCATTGCACATCTTTTTGTCATTAAAACAAAATGCAACAATCGGCTTCAGGGGACAATAATGAAACAGACAGGCTCCCACTTAACTCTCACTTTTGTTTTCCTGTGCGCCGGCTCTACAGCCACCGCGGAGTATTCCCGCGCACTCGGCCACATGCTACACACTGGTAAAAATACAAAATGCAAACAGATTCATCCATGTGGCAGTACTTACTGATGCGTAATGCAGAATGGTTATCTCCACTCTCCACGACGTGACATCGTTCCAGGACGATAACCTCCACTGGATCAGACTGCTGCAGGGACAGAGAATGGAATCAGGAGGAGGGTAGACGCCTTGGGGAGCTGTCGGGGCTAATTGCTGATTGACAGCTGGAGAGACGCACGGACCCATGCATCTGAGAGAAAATGATCTCCATGTGGCCGAAGAGGAAGAGAAGGGAGACAGAAGGGCAGAAAAAAATAACACAAAGTCCTCAATTTGCCTCTTGGTACCACATAGCTTTTGCTCCTGCCTGATGGGACGCATTCTCTCCTTGATTAGTGAATAGCGGCACTTATTCACAGCCCATTGAGCACTGATTGAACCCAACACAACAATGCTGGTTCTTGCTGTATTGAAGAAGAACAATCAGGCCTTCATCAGAGGTAAATATGCTAGGGTTAGAGAGTTCATATTTGCAGCCATTGTCATTCCTAATTCTTTTTGGCAATGCAGGCTAATTAAATGGCTCTCTCTTGCCCATCTTCTGTCACTCTGCTGCAGAGTATTCAGTTTGTGTTTTCACAAAGACCTTGGTGAAGCCTGCCTTTGTTGAGGGACTTCTCAGACATTGAAGTACAGGAAGTGCTCTACATGAAATCATTCATTCACCGAAACCTTTAGTTATACATTTTATTCAAGCGTTCATCTCACAAAAATCTTTTTACTGTGAATTACAGTAGCACAGGAAAACTTGAAACCTTTTATAATATGCAGTAAATATCCATCAAATAACATGGCATATGTAAATCAAATATCACACTGACCCAAATGCTCTACCAACCGCGACATTAGGGAAATAAGCATCTTGGACAGGAAATGATCTCTCATACTTAGGGAATGTCCAGGGTTTGTGCCATTCTTACACAAGTCAAGTGCACTCAGACCCGGACATTTCAAGCCCAGAAAGTAAAAATCCAAACCAGGATTTTGTTTCAACCAACCAGTTGAGCATAAAGAGCCACAGTCACAGAGAACTCAGCTGGTTGGTTTCTGGGCCTGAAATGTCCGGCTCTGAGTGCAGTGCCTTTATTATTGTATCGCCCATATATAAACATATAGCAGCATGAAATAATGTTCCCCCAGGACCACGGTGTAACAGGACTTATAGTACAAAACACATGGGGGCTGTTCACAGGGGTGCATATACATATTTCCAAAGAAGTAATAATAATAATAATAGATACTTTATTAATCCCCGTAGGGAAATTGTCTTTACGCCTCCCTCAACTTGCTCTTTCCAGAGTAAGTTGTCCGCGAAGGGCTGCCACCTGTAGCGGCGCCCAGGGAGCTGGGGGTTGAGGGTCTTGCTCAAGGACCCGCAGACGTGCTGAGGCTGGGTTTGAACCAGCGACTTACAAGCACACAGGCTTAGCCCACTGAGCCACACACCCCAAGTAAGACAGCAGTATAACAGGGTGGAATAAACTAACAATAAACAGAGAAATAAGGATATGTTAAAGGCTCCGGATCAGCACAAGAACACATCATCAAATATCAAATGATCTATTTAAAGAAGTTCCTGTTCTTATGAGACCTAGATGTAATTACAGCATGAAAAAAAGCCCTTTTCTGGGGCAGATGTAACCTCTCATGGACCCTACAGGCAGACAAGCTCTCATAATGGAAGCTTTTAGCTGCAGGGATCTGCACAGAGGGAATGTGTTAAGGTCAGGCTTTCCCACAAAGTCTAAGTGATATGGGAGTCTGAGTCAACAATGCTATTCTTTGAGAGGGTAGCTCTACTGTCAAGGCCATATCTACTGGGATAGGACAGTATGAACTGTCAGCACAGTCAGCCAAATGGAGCCAGCTGCTGCCCTTAGGGAGTCAAGAGCCCACACGGAGTTCTGTAGATGAGAGTCACTGACCTTGGTTCTCTTCTGGAAAACACTCAGGAACTCTTCTCATATAGTGGTATTACTGCATGATTTACAGTAGAAAGATGTAACTTGAATGACATGTTACGCCATTTGCTGTGAAACCTATGTGTGATATGCCTATCTGGGTTCAGGATCTAGTTATCGAGTTTGATGCATTGATAGACGAGCATGTGTTTGGACTGCTGATGCCAGGCCTCGGAAGTATAACCGGGGTGTCAGTCATGTGGTTTGCACATTCAACCACTTCACCGCGATCTTCCTCCCAGTCATACAAGGCTGCCTTTTGTTCATTCTCTTGGTTCTACCGAACGCACCCATGCTGCGATGGCATCTTCGAGCACCTGCCTTGTGGCTGTTTTTTGGTCTCCCTCCGCCCCCCCCTCCCCCCATTTCGTTAATCCCCCTCTCCACCCCCACTTAATGTCCCTCTTCCCTTCCTTCCACTCCTGTCTCATGCAGCCAGTTTTACTCGCACAGACCTGGGGCCCGACTCAGACCCATTTGTCAGGTGTCAGCATGGAAAACTTTGAAAGCAGGGGAATTGTATTTAAAAAAAAAACACCCATGAACATCAATTTGTCAAAGGCAGCACTGGGGACCAAGCTGGGAAAATGACAAAGAAAACACCCACAATGGGGGGGGTGTAGGCTTAACTGTCCTCTGGAGAGCTGGTCCATACGAGGTGAATGGTGCACGCGGGGTGAAGAGCATGCTGAGAAGTAACTACAGTGACCCGGAGGAGACGCGATTAAAGCCCCTCAGAGCGGCCGCACTGCGCTCTAAATGGAATTCCGATCCAGCCGATGGGCTTAGAATGAACTATTGAATGTCTTGTGTGGCTTTGGAGGAGCTAGCCTCAGCTATCAGACTGATGGTATCACACTTGGCGTAAGTGATGGATGAAAAATTCTATTTGAATTTTATAGATTGGGTACAAATTCTGTTATTTAGTTCCCTGCAATTAGTCAGTTATGGCAAATGGCAGTTTTTTTTTTCTTTCGTCAACTGAGTTATTCATTCCGGCCACTGGGCAATTTTTACAGGACAAAAAAAAACATGTTGATCAGAGGCTCAGCTGTCAGCAGGACTCAGCTGGGAGGCAAGTCAGGATCATAAGTAGGGCCGCCTCTTCTCAGCTTGGAGGCGAGTCAGGATCATAAGCAGAGCTGCCTCTTCTCAGCTGGGAGGCAAGTCAGGATCATAAGCAGGGCCGCCTCTTCTCAGCTTGGAGGCGAGTCAGGATCATAAGCAGAGCCGCCTCTTCTCAGCTTGGAGGCGAGTCAGGA
>JAODKC010000016.1:4896125-4926287 GCA_026777985.1 Mormyrops attenuatus
AGGCGAGTCAGGATCATAAGCAGAGCCGCCTCTTCTCAGCTTGGAGGCGAGTCAGGATCATAAGCAGAGCCGCCTCTTCTCAGCTGGGAGGCAAGTCAGGATCAGTCTCCTCTTCTCAGCTGGGAGGCGAGTCAGGATCATAAGCAGTCTCCTCTACTCAGCTGGGAGGCGAGTCAGGACCATAAGCAGAGCCGCCTCTTCTCAGCTGGGAGACGAGTCAGGGTCATAAGCAGAGCCGCCTCTTCTCAGCTGGGAGGTGAGTCAGGATCAGCCGCCTCTACTCAGCTGGGAGGTGAGTCAGGATCATAAGCAGCCGCCTCTTCTCAGCTGGGAGGCGAGTCAGGATCATAAGCAGCCTCCTCTACTCAGCTGGGAGGCGAGTCAGGATCATAAGCAGAGCCGCCTCTTCTCAGCTGGGAGGCGAGTCAGGATCAGCTGCCTCTTCTCAGCGACAGGAGGGAGTTAAAAAGCTGCAATTTAGTTGGGCCCTCGATTCCAGTATTATGCTCCAAGCCAAGTGCCCCCAGCTTTCGATGTGTTTTTCTGCATCCATGCACCTGATGAAATTTGCCCCAACGGCATGACACTGAAGCCCACCCCCACAGTAAGGCACCAACAACGCCCTCGGCCATGAAAACCACACCGTGCTGCATCCAGGGAAGAGACAGTGACGCGATCTGTGCGTAAGGAACGCTAGCATGTAAGGCGATCTGTGACCACATAAGGAACACGACCGCGTAAGGCGATCTGTGACCGCATGGAGATGAGACTACTCTCCGTTAAGAAGGTAATCACGGGAGAGTATGGTACTAAACCATCCACTTCACACTCCAATCTGCCCCCATTTGGGCGAGCGAAGCCTGGGGCATTCCGGATTTTTCCGTCTCACAACAGCTGACATATGGACCAGCCTCGCGGGCCCAAGGGCCGCACATTTCCAATTTAAGACATGTCATTTACTCTAATGGAGCACGTTACCAGTGTCAGCAGCTCCTTGCCAGTTTCGAACCACTTGGCATTTGGGGAGATGATAAATTAGGTCACCCCCAGGCGGCTGGACGTCCACTCTCAAGCTATGGAAGACCCCCACAGCAGGCAGATTTGACAGACTGATTCCTTCTGTGGAGTACCTCAGTGAGAGTGGAAACCCCAATACTCACCCACTCCCCCATTTATGTCCATAGTCAGGGTGCGATGAGGACTCCACTGGAATTATTTATCACAAACTACAAAGAGGAAGCAGGAGTTTAGCAAAGGTGACTGAAGCGCTGGAAGGTGAGCACATCTTTCAGCCAGACTGCGACAAAGCAGAAGCTCTACAAGACTCACACCACGTTAAACGGTTCTACACTTCAGAATATCGGTGAGAAGCCCCTGATTCCATGTGTCGGTACAAAAGAATGTGCATTATGGTCCTTTCACTGATTGGATTGTACTGCTAAGATTTCCACTCTGTCATCTGGCCTACAGGTAGAGCGCGTCAGTGACAGATGACTACCCCCTGGTTCACTTCCCACTGCTCTGCAAAGCGCTTTCCCATTTTCGCCTCACAACAACACACCTCAGTGCCTCAAAGTTTTCAGCCACGCTTTGGTTTTCTGACTTATAAAACTTCCTTGTTTCGAATAATAGGAGCTTTCATAATCGGGACTTTTTATTTGCCTAGCAACCATACAGATTACATTTTCAGATAAGACAAATGTATCTTCCTCATATTTTAAAGCATTTGTTTATATAGGAATGTGTGCGCACTACCACCAACCGAAACCTGAAAGTCAGGAAGGTACAATCCCTGCTGCCCTTAAATAATGAACAAAAGGAGGCTAAATCTAATAATGACCATCACCCAGTTGATGCTGCATATTTATATAAATGAAGCTGGTTTTTTCCAAAAGAAAAGTCTACAGAGCTTTCAGCTTGTCCTTGTTGCTATGGAGCTTATGTCACATGAACAAACCAAAGTCAAGTCAAAGTTTTTTTTGTTTTCTTGTCACATGTAGTCATACAGTGAAATGTTTATCTGGCAGGTTCGCTGACTGTGCCTAATAAAAGCAGAGGAATTGTAATCATGTGTACTGATGTCTAATCAGTTATTGAGAATGATGCTCAACATGTCTGAAAAATGTATCCGAAATCCATCCGCATGCTTCCTTAGAGCTCAAGGAACCTTCCGGAAACGTGTACTGTGAAACACAGGGTGTGCAGGTAACAGTAATTTACGACTCATATAAGCACCGTCTCCTTGTCTCTCCAGTAAGAACAGTCTGGTAACCATCAGCACAAACAGCAGTATAGGAGAGTCGTGGCACCATTAACATCTGCAGAGGTGTTTTGGTAAATAGCCGAAGATCTTTGGAGTTCTCTTAGGCTAATGATGATGGACTGCGTACACATCAACTAGAGATAGCAGCACTAGGCGTCCTCAAGACCCTCACTACGATTTCATGGGTTTTAACTCCCAAGACTTTGATATTCATAATAAATGACTATAAATAGTAGCTGCTCAACACCAAACCTTCCGGGGCTGCCCTTTACAGCGTGGCTCAAGAAAAACATCAAAATAAATTCCCTATTAATGTGTCCTAGCAGTCATGGGTTCCATCTCTCCAATCCAATCAGATATAAGACCATCAAGTCTGTGCAGCCACGTAAACCACCTCCCCAGGACGGGTCGGCTTGTACATCAACGTCATAGCAAATAGGATGAGCTCCAATGTAATGGATCTCTGAGGCCCCAGTCAGACTTGTGTTTCCCATATTTATGTATGCATTTCTTGCATAATGTGTGTGTGTGTGTTCGTGTGTGTGTGTGTGTGTCTGTCTGTCTGTCTGTCTGTCTGTCTGTGGGGGGGGGGGGGGGAGTTGGGTAGCCAGTCGTTCCACAGGGTTTTTTTTTTCCTTCTCAGTTTTTGGTTTCTCTCTTTTCTCTCTTTTCCTCTGTCTTCTGGCTTTCTTTCTTTCATTCTTTCTTTCTCTCTTCCCTTTTTCCCTTTTTCATGCACTATTTTATATGATGGATTGTTACACACCTTGTCAAGCACCTTTGGGCGAGACTGTTGTAAAAGGCGCCATTTAAAAATGAATTGAATTGAATAGTAACATGTCCTAGTGAGATGCATCTTGTGTGTCCGTCGCGTGCCGCAATACACCGGTAATAAATCCTGTCATAAATATGTGCACAAGCGTATGGCATGTGATCCACACTCTGCCTCGAATGGAAAACCCGAGACTCACTATTAAAAAGTCCCATGGAAAGATCATTAAGGAATGTTCACTGACATCTCCTTTCAGAAGAAAAGTCAAACATTTAAAAATAGACTTTGTGCCATTTTTCATTTGCACAGCACATGGGATACAGATCTTGGCACGTCACCGGTGTTGGCCAGAGTAAACAGGCCGGCCCAGGCCTGGTGTTCCCACTGCACGGTGGGCAGACCCCGACACTCAGGGGCTACACAGCAGAAGGCAGAAGGACCCGTGATCATACATAACTGGCAAAGGAAACGGAACTCGCCTGGCTTCCCCGCCTGCCTTGGAAACTTTGCTTATAAAATATTGAGGCCCCTCCCTGATTAAGGACAGCTTCACCTTTTGACATATAGCGTGTTAATGGAGGGGACAAGATAAAGCGAGACATGGAAGAAAAGAGGTTTTACATCTGCATCCTCACAGCGAGGTGCCAGGAGGCTGAGAATGCTGACCTACCCTAAAATAAATCTCTTCTGCTACCCACCAATAAATGTGACGCCAATCAAAAATGCTGAAAGAGGTAAGAGAGGCGGCATTGTTGAAGAGCAAATTAAAAAGCGCCGCTTTGGAAAAAAATAATGAGCCTGGTCCAGAAGGATTTGATTGCTGCGGTTTAATTAGCCCAGAACAGTCATGAAACAACTCGTCTTGTTACAATCTCCTCCAAAGATGCTGTCGTGGAGCCCCACTCAGTCATTCCTGGCCGTCACCCCCCGCCCCCCCCCCAATTCCGTAAATTTATCACACAGTGCTCCCACCCACCGGCAGCACCCTGACAGCGGCACGGGGCCAATGCGCATTCATTACACCCGGAGCCCTGCAACAAAAGGGACAGTCACAGTGCAGTAAACACGGCTCTATATTTCAGGGCCATTTCTTACTGATGGGGTCTCAACAAGCGGCATGTGCTTAATATAGAGGATCAGGCATCAAAAAAATAAAGATACATGGCGAGATTCGCTCCGGACAGGACGCCGAAGGAGCCGTCTGACACGGCGATGGTTAGAACGCTGGTTAGGGATTCAGTTTTCATGGTTTTTCCAGAACAGAGCTGGAAACTCATTGGAAATATGAGACCTTATCAGGGAATAATAACGACTGGTGAGGAAGACAGACATGGGGGTCTGGTCAGATGTGCAATGGGTGAGAAAGAAAGCAGGTGGAAGGTCGGAAGGCCTAATTGGAGACACCGCCCTCCCCCAAGAGCGAAAGACAGAGCTTTCAGTCACTCAGACAGAGGTGGGTGTTTCAGGTCCTGAAAATAAAAATCTAGACCAAGATATTGTTTGAACCAACCAGTTGAATGTAAAGAGTCACAACCACAGAGTGCTCAACTGGCTGGTTGAAACAAAGTCTTGGTCTGGACTTGAAGTGCCTCCTTCTGCACATAATCATAAACTACATAAAATTTAGAAACACCAGTTCAACATAACAGTGTGGCTTTGGACTGTAAGAAGCCCTCACAATGTGGGGAAAACAAGCACGTGCAGAGAAATAATGTGATACTAAAACTAATTTATCGTCACAGAATACATTCCCTTTATCCACAAGGCCGTGAACACGTCACTCAGTGCATGTGCTCCTGCATTCCTTCGTTAAAAAAAAAAAAAATGGAAACAGCCGTTTTCTGAAGTGTCCTGCTCTTATAACACACGATTTAAACACCCGGATTCTTATTATTCTGTAGAGTTGCACTTTCCTTGGGAAATGAATATAAATTTTCGAAACGCATCCATTACACAAAACAAAGAACTGCACCGAAATAAATGTACTGGCTGCACCTGTGAGAAATTCAAGCATTAACACTCTGACACACTCCATTAAGCACATTTTCATTTCATCCACTGGCAGATTTATGCCCAAATGAGTTTAAATCCTTATACTTGTCTATGCTGTGTCTAAGACAAACTTTACATTGTAGCTCCTCTTATCAGATAATCTTGGATGATTCTGTGAGGGCACATTCTCTTACTACTATTATCAGACACTGCTGCATTCTATTTTTGGATCATGCAAAACTTGTTTATTTTTCATTGAGCAGGTATTCAGTACCAGGAACTGCCTCTTCCACTCTTTTTAACAACCCGGGCTCTTCGTCACAGCCATGTCAATGGCATCCTTCCCTCCTGACATTTTCCTGACTGGCCACCATAATAAACTAGGCAATGGTTTAGTCGATATCACAGTGCAGGAGTGACAGCGTGGTTTGTCTTTAGGTAGGGGGTCTGAGCGCTTGCTTCTGTACCCACTTAGCCTGGACCAGATATTTATAGTCATTTATAAACACATTCATAACAAATAATGATGCATTCATAAAGCTTTATAAACATGGCTATAAATATTTTTTAAAAGGCACAACACATTATAACCATGTTTATTTTGCATTATGAATGCCTTATGAAGCTCTCATCTATAATGCACTATAGATATTTTATAATGCATTATAATGGTTGGTATAAGCATTAAGGATGCTTTGTACTGCATTATAAAGGTATCTATAGTGCATTATAGATAAGGCAGTCGATACATAATAAACATGGACATAATGTGTTATGCCTTTTTATAAATATTTATACCCATGTTTATAATGCTTTATAAATGCATTATAATGCATTACGGATGTGTTTATAAATCACTAAAAACATGAAAGCGTTACTAAATAATTAACTAAAATATTATAAACAAAGGATATATTTTCTCTATTTAGGAAACCTTAAATGGTTATTAACATTAACAAGCCTTAAAGGCATAAGGATGAACTCATAACAGATACATTAATAAAAAATTAACTCGACAGATGCAACAGAGACATTAGTATGAATTTACAGTAGAGACACTAATTAGGGTGAATGCATAGCAAATACATCAGGAGGAGAAACTCACAGCACACACATAAAACAGACACTGAAACGACTCAAATGGTTAATATGACACAGCTGAAAGATGGCAAATGGATTGGATTTATATAGCGCATTTTTGCTACTCTTCTGAGCACTCAAAGCACTTCACAGTTATGCCTCACATTCACACACTGGTGGCGAAGACTGCCATGCAAGGCGTCAACCTGCACACCGGGCACAACTTGGGGTTCGGTGTCTTGCTCAAGGACACTTTAATGGGATCAGGAGAAACTAAGGCTTGAACCTGCACCCCTCCGGTTGCCAAACGATAGCACTCCCTCCTGCACCACCATCTTCCCCGAAGATATACTCTGGAAACATATAGGGTTCTATATATTATAAACTCTTAACATATGTTATTGAATGAGCGGATGTTTTAATCATCACTGTTCCGTTGTAGTGCTTTACCTACTGATCTGAGAAACACCACAGCATTTACAGACCCATTGAATCCAGTCACTGGAAAAAGATACTAATGACGCTGAATGAGGCAAATATAGTTTGTGTGAGCGCTGCAGTTTTGCAGAGAATAACTGGGTCAACATAATCAACTCCTAGTTTTTCCACTTTTTTGGCAAAGCAAACAGACGCGTATAGATTTCCACAGTACAGCCTCACAGCACGATCCAGCTCCAAGCAAATGTACGCATGTATGATGACATTACTTTGCAGGCTTACGAACTTACGATCACTTAACCGAAGAAAAGATCTGTGGTCCCTACGTCTGTGGTCACAAGTTCCAAAAAACAATTAGGAAGTGTATAGGAGTACCTTTCAGAATAATCAGGGCAGTGAAATTTTCAATGAAGTTGTTATAGTCGACAAAAATGTTAATTTGATCCAAGAACCGATCATAACATTAGAGGTTTAAAGACGGTAGGCGTAACCCTGCCATTGCAATGCTCTCGGAAGTCAATCAGCACTTCACTTTTAAGCAGCTGAGAAATGACTGAGCCAAATTTTTTTTATCATTTTTTACATTCCATTTAAGAAACAAGTGCTTTTGCTTTGCTTGTCAGCTATTAGTCAACACAAATTTTTGCGGAAGAAAGTACGGCAGAGATATGACAGCAAAAATGATGGGGCATGTGATGAGAATGTTCTAAGCGCTTAATGAGCGCTGTTGTTCTAATCACTTTCGTGTAACAGCTAATTAGACTGGCTGTCCCAAACTCAGTCGGATGTAATGCTCTATTTGCTGAAACACACACAGTCCGTCACTACCATGAATGCAAAGATCTGACACACAGCAATACAAGCTTGATTATGCTTGTCATCCTTTTGTTCCGCTTGCTGTTTATCTGTAATAATTCAGGTTGCACAGAGTATTCTCCCTAAGAACTGTATTCCTTAACTAATTTGTGTTAGTGGGGGACAGAGAACTGGCCCTACATGAGTAGATATATACTTACCGTGTCACATTTCCCAAACTTCACTAACTCTCCTGTGGAAGTTGAGTGCCAGCTATGGGTAATTATATAGTATCTTTGCCAGATGGGCTGAGTAAACCATCCAGCAGTGATGCGATTACCTCCTGGAGTTCAGCTCTGCCTAAATTCATCTTTCAACTCGACGCGTTCCTGCTGGGAGGAATACCTCAGCCCAAGATGCTGTGTCCGTTCCAAATCGGCTTTGATCTCACAGACACAGATTTTCAGCTACGGAGTCCAACTACGATCCCTTGCGGATACCCTCACAACATCATCCAAGGATGCAGAGGGGGAAGGCGAGAGAATGCATACAGACTCCCAGAATATGAGGGCAACGGCAGCCGAACATTATAAAACTACCATGCAGCGCCGAAGTGAGTATACTGCCATATTCACGCAAAGTCTGAAAGTAATTCGATATATACATTCCTTAGTATATTGACAAACTAAATTTTAAAAAAACCTGCACTGCATTCAAACAAGCCGATATTTGAAAATGAGAAAGAGTGATTTCTGAGCTCTGCCTTTTAATTAATGCCAACTAAGTGGCTTGTGAAATCTGCAGCATCCTATTTAATCAGTCTCCAGAGAAGAGGGAGCTGCACTGATCCTGCCCAGACGGTAAGAACAGCTCGCCAGTAAGGGATCCGCTTTGTGTGGTTTTACTGCACGTGGTCGACCTCAGCCGGCAAGCTAACATGCATACTGCGCACCGCACACAAACATGCATGCTGCACACCGCACACAAACATGCATGCTGCACACCGCACACAAACAGACATGCACAGACATGCACAGACATGCCCGCGGAGTGCCCCCTCCCCTGTCTCCCATTGATCCAAAACATATACCTGGTTGGCAGTCTGTATGAACTATGGCCCCTCTAATGTCCCCACCTTAAAAAAACTGAAATTGCCCCTAACAACCAAACCCCTGTGATATAATCAAGGGTGCGACAAACTTCTCTTTGGGGGCGAAGCCTGCCCCACTATCCTGCCACGTGCCTTTCTGGCCCTGCCAGGGAACATCTCCCTGCTCTCCTGGGCTGCTCCTAGAGGCTTTAGTGTGTTGGGTTTTTACTTTGTGCTATGGAGGTAATGGAGACCCCTGGATAAAAAGCTCATGTGGGCTACAGAGCTTCAGTGTCCTGACCTTGTTAATCGTTCCCCTCTGCTACTAGGCTGACATCAGCTCAAAAACAAGTTATTCCAGTTCACCTCAGCATGTTTTTGGACTGTTGGGGGAAACCGCAGTACGTGGTGGAATCCCCATATCAGCACAGGGTGAACATGCAAACTCCACACACATGGGGCCTGAATGAGAGTTGGGCCCAGGGTCCAGAGGTGTGAGGCAACAGTGCTAACCACCGTACCACTGCACTTCCCCCACTGAGCAGACGATTTTGTCCAAAGTGGTACATTGAGAAAATGGGGTCAAGACAATCCCTGAGGAAGCTGGAGTTGCAAACCACACTGAAAAGCCCAATGGTTAAATCACTCTGCCGATGCTGGGATTTGAACTGGCAACCGTCCAGTCATGAGCAGAGTGTCCTAACCCACTGTGACACATACCGACTGTGGGGTTTCCTCCCGCAGTCCAAAGACATCTAGTTAGAGTAACTTGCATCTCTGTATTGCGCATAGTATATGATTGTGTGTATGTGCCCTGTGATGGACCGGCATTCCGTCCAGGGCGTACCCCAGCCCCGTGCCCTGTAATGGACCGGCATCCCGTCCAGGGTGTACCCCAGCCCCGTGCCCAGCACTGCCCGAAGCTCCAGGATCCCCTGTGACTCTGCCCTAAATAAGTGGTTAGCTGACAGATGTAGTAAGATCAAGGAGAAACAGGAAACACTGTCTACTCTGACTTAACTTCATTCGTCTTGTTTTCAGCCCCTGAGCTTCTACTGAACTGAGAAAACCCCAAACAGGCCACTTAAACAGGCCCTGTACAAACGTTTATGATGTGAGCCCAGATTAATGGCGGCACCGCGCCCGTCGCTGACGACTACGTCTGACAAATGTGGCCAGCCGGAGAACGAGTCACGTGGCACCTTCTCCCCAAGGTCACTCACATCGCCTTTACAGTAGATCCATATCCATTTATAAACATTCAATTACCCTAAATATCCACACGTAAGCGACTGCATTTAAGGAGAGGAAGGGCGCGCAGGAGAGGGAGGTCTCTCTGGGTGACTCGGCCCGCTACCTTTTGGCTGATATTAACGACATGACAGTAAAGCAGCCAGTGCCGTCTCACCAGGGAACCTCAACACGCTTCTGTGGTCCAGGACAGCCACAGTGCTCCCCCAAACCACCCACCATACATACAAATTACCTCGTCTCCACAGGATGGGGTTCCGTGATTGCATTGTCACACAGACCTCCTGAAACAGCTGCCACTGGCCTTAATTAGCCCAGGTTTGCACTTTCCCTTAATTAAAGACCACAAGCCGTCATGTAATTTGCATATAGTACGTCAATCAGCAATGACAGACCCTTCCCACCGTGATGCGCGCGCTTTAAGGACAGGCAAAGGTCTACCTGCTGTACATTTTACTATAAATGTTTCTCTGGTGAAGATACATGTTACATGCATGTCACTGACACGGAAGTGCTCCCCCAGCCCTGGGGAAGAGGCACAGGCAAACATAGAGAAACACCTGCTCGCCGATTCAAGACGGGCTCCTTCCCAAACACGGCCGAATCAGTTTGGCTGCGTGAAAGGCGTTCCTTATCAAAAAGCCCGACTGTTCAGATTAAACAGATTACAGTGCTGTTATCTTTCCAATCCTGAAATGTTTGCTCACACGGCGTATCACGGCAGAAACACGGCTCCGATTTATCAGCCTCGCTATGATATAATACTTCACAGATGGTGGAGATGAAAATGAAAGCTGTAATGTACAAAAATAAAATACAGCAAGAATATTACTATATTCCAGTGAGCGTACAAATGAACCAGGTCAAAGCAGTCATGTTCTTCCTTTCACCTGCCAGCAATAGTTTATTTGAAAAGGTATGTGTGTGTGTGTTTCTTTAGACAGAAGATCCTAGGATCAGTATGCTGCCTCCTATGGGAGGCTCCTTTAATTACAGGGAAACACATTTAGACTGTCTTCTCACATGTGGATTTTCATCCAACACGTGGGAAGCAGCAACAAGACTCAAAACCTGGTCTTCCACAGAGAAGGAGGCAACCTTAATGTCAATGAGAGTCCCCTCAGAGAAGACCCTTGAAAATGGCCTTGGAGAAGATCTTTGGAAAGCTGAATTCCACCTCAGAGCTAACCTTTGGATTCCTGAACTTAGGTTTCCACAGCAGCTGCAGGAATATATGTAAATAAGATGGGAAAATGCCCTGCCTGCAATGCCAAGACTGTCTGGCTTCTCCTCAGTAACCGAACGGCATCTGTACAGCTGAAGCTGCGAGGGATCATGCCAGGATGGGAGACACTTCATACTTATCCATAAGCAAGCGTGCTGCTCTGCTGCTGAGACATCCAGGGAATTACCCCCCCCCCCCCTCACCCCCACTCACCTTTCCTAAATAACACTGCTTGTTTTCTCTACACTTCAATCTCAAGTTGCTTCCCAAACAACAGGTTCTGAATTAAATCACTGCAGTTTCCAGAGGCAGGGGGTGCATTTCCAGGAAACAGGGCCGGCTTGTGAAGGGGGGTGTCCTCATGATGGGGATGTAAGGCTGACCTTCTGGCCTTTTTCAGCCCCTGTGTCTCGCAAAACTAGCCACATTACGTTTGAAGATGCTGAATTGACAGGACAGTGGAACAAAAATGAAAAGCAGATTGAACTGCATCTCAGCTGTTCTGCCACCTATCGCCGTACCGGCCTGCAAAATACCGAAGAAAGAGAGAGAGAGTGAACAGCAGTATTAGCCCAGATAAAACAGATGTACTTAGGCCTCTCTGTCCTGCAGTAACTACAGGGGTGGCACCGCAGGGAGCCAGAAAAGTTATCCTGCTAACGTCGCCTTTGGAACCAGAATCACCCGGGGGGGTGAAAAGGCACATGACCGTAGTTTAGTTAACGCATGAATGTGCTCCAACACGCTGAACTGCTCTGAAAAAACAAATATGGAAGGTCCCTCCCAGCCCGGTCCGGTCTGGCCCGGCACCAGCAGGACTCACACGGCACAGAGGACTTACTCAGCCGTCCAGAGTGATCGCAGGTTGGTCCCCAGGTCGAGGCCGACCACAGCTGAGACAATCTGGTAAAGTGTCCGGGCTTCAACCCACACCAGGCAGCCATTGTTTATGGGTTTAATTTATTATTGCTTGTAATGACTGATTTGCACTATTGCTCATATTTTTTAAACTATGTATTCATTATTATTATTATCATTATTGTTATTATTATTGCTCTTGATCTTGTTCTTTTAATTTACGTTCTAGGTGGTCCATGAATGCATGCTCCAACACTGTCAAGAAAGAGACCTACAACTTGTTGATATTCCTGGTCAATAAAGTGAATTTTGATTCTGATGTCTGGTTCCATGTGAGTAGCATGTCACCTCTCCCCAGGGATGTGTCCTCTCCCCAGGGATGTGTCCTCGCCAGTAACTTCTACACCACGTCATGGAATCCGTCCTGTGTACATCCGTCACGGTCTGGTTTGGAGCACCACGAAACAGGATATGAATGCAGCAAACAGTAAGGTCAGCAGAAACAAATCACCGGTGTTCCTCTGCCCACCCTCTAAGACTTGTACTCTTCAAGAACCAGGAAACAGGCAGAGAAAATCACTACAGATTCCTCACACCCTGGATGCAAACCAGTCCTCCACTCCGGCAGACGTTATAGAAACCTGTGTAGCAAGACTTCTCAACACAATCTTATTCCCATATGTGAAGCTCATTATTGCTGTTGGCACTTTATGTATCACTTGTCTTCTATTTAATCTGTATATGACTCATATATTATGTATTTTTCTTTAAATTATATGTTTATTGTCTGTCTAACTTGAGAGTCACCGTCGGCTGGAACCAAATTCCTTGTGTGACTTAACATGATTGGCCAATAAATCTAATTCAGATTCTGATTCAGCTCTGAGTACTGTGACCCATGATTTATGCGACCTGTAAGGGTCGTACGCCCTTCCCAGGACACGGCTGGACAGAAAATGCCGCAAACAGTTCCATACGTCGCCCTTTGCCCCAGGATAAATGCCATTTCCACTCAGAGTGACATGGATTATATGACACGTAAAATCTCCTCGTGCTGCAGGTCACCCCCAAGCTAACTGCAGACTGTAAATCCAAAGGAAAGAGCATCACAGATTTTGTGTAACTAGCACAGAGCAAAAGAAAAAATACATAAAATATACATAACAATATTTGCACCTTCACATATATGAATCATCTTAATCTCTTATCCTGGAACCAGTGCATCGCAGACCAAATTAATATCGACTCATTTATCTTTTGAAACTGTCCGGAAACCATGACGTGGACCTCTGATGTATCACAGATATCCGTCATCTTTCCTGCACGCACACTTCAGGTCCCGTTGCAGTAATTAAGACATAAACACACTGTTTGGCTGCTTTGAACTGGATTACCTACAATGATGTCACACGGGGCAGACACTGCGGCACAGTGCTCGCAGGAGAAGCTCATTTCCATCTGCTGAGAGCTCGGGCGTGGAAACAGGCCTGCTGTAGGGAATGTGCCACAAATGCAATGCAGGCCGCATTCCTTGGTGGAGCTGACAGCGCGCCCCCTGACAGGAGCCGGCTCCATCCCTGCAGCACCTTCACCCAGCCCGTCACTGCAGCACCGGGACCAGTGCTGCTACCGCCTTCTGCTTCCCCTTTCATTTTATGGAAATTCTAGCATTTCAGTCATTGAAAGGCAGGGCCGCGCTCGGAAGACCGGCTGGGCCACTGAGATATACTAGTCTGGGGGGATTCAGTGAGATGATGCGGGGTTTGCTGGAGAAAATGGCATTTAAGACGGGCTGGGGGGGGGGGGGTGCATGTGTTTAAAATCAAAATCAGAAAGTTGGCAAGAAAATGTCAAAGCTTCTAGGCTGTCGGCGGGCTGAATACCTCAAGATTCATCCTGGTGACAGAGCGGAATAATGGAGGCAGAGATAAGTCACCGCGCCTGACCTGGGCACCCCAACTCTGCGATTGTTTGCTGAGGTCCCCCACAGCACCAAATAGTACGAGAAGCCTACAGGCCTGAGGCTCCACAGCACAACTGAACCTTGAGGCTTCAGGAATAGCCCGGTAGCTGACGAGGGCGTGGCGGTAATTCTACAAATGTCACTTTCTTCGAATCAGTCAGAAATCAATCCCTTTCTCAGCTCCATTATAAAACATTTCTTAAATTTGCTAGAAAGTCATTTCAAATCCTCAGGGAGATATCAACAGCATCGGCAAGATGCCACCGCGAAAGTGTGATGGAAACTGTCAGTCAGCACATTTACGACGTCATGTTCGCTAAAGGCTGCATCCTTGTTAGTTGGTTCTGAAATTCTCATTTCAAGCAGCTTTGTTACGATACTAAAACTATTCCATTTCATTCTCTCGCTATGAAACAGGAAATCACTGCAGTAATGCAGTTCACAGCAAACACTAATATATCTGCAATTTCCTTCAGATTTAACAAACTGCCTGCCTGCCTGTATGTCTCTCAGGCTACCTGTATATCTCTCTGCCTGCCTGCCTGCCTATATGATTCTCTGCCTGCTTGCCTGTATGTCTCTCTTCCTGCCTGTATCTCTCTCTGCCTGCCTGCCTGTATGTCTCTCTGCCTGCCTGTCTCTCAGGCTACCTGTATATCTCTCTGCCTGCCTGCCTATATGATTCTCTGCCTGCCTGCCTGCCGGTATGTCTCTCTTCCTGCCTGTATCTCTCTGTCTGCCTGCCTGTATGTCTCTCAGGCTACCTGTATATCTCTCTGCCTGCCTGCCTAAGATTCTCTGCCTGCCTGCCTGCATGTCTCTCTTCCTGCCTGTATCTCTCTCTGCCTGCCTGCCTGTATGTCTCTCTTCCTGCCTGTATCTCTCTCTGCCAGCTTGCCTGTATGTCTCTCTGCCTGCCTGTCTGTCTGTCCATCCATCCATCCACCCATCAGTCCATGCTAATCTGTCCTTTCATCCATGTGTCTGTCTGTCTGCATTTCCATCCATCTGTTTGTTTTTCTGTCAGTCAGTCACACATGGTGCCCCCCCACAATGTTACTGCAACAGAAAGGCTGCTCTGGCATGGAGGAGGTGCAGCGGGTGAAAATCAATCGCTTTGCCTTCCTCCTCCTCCCCCTAGCACCTGCCCATCACGGGGGTGGGAGGGGAGGCAGTGCCTGGCTAATGAAGGGGGCTGCCAGTCTGAGGGGACACAGACAAATGGCCACCAATCAGTACCAGAGCCCCACCTCCAAAGCTGGGACCCCTTCCCCCCACTCACTGCTGAACAGGCCCTCGTAGAACCCATGATGCATCCTGGTGACTTGGAGCGCCTGCCACTAATCAGCCATTTGCCCATTTTTATTGAACAGCAGGTAAGGGCACCTTTAGCGAGCTGTAAAATGCTGGGGGAGGAAGGGGCTCTGTTTAGCGGCCGAATGGGAGAGCAACACCGAGCTTATCACCGAATCACTGACACAGTCACATCCCCGCCCTGCAGACTGCGCTTGATTACTGTATGCTGAGAACTTCTGCTGCGACAAACAAAGAGAAGTGTGTTTGACAAAAATAAAACTGTCAAAACATTCCTGCACAAGAAAAGGAAAGCAGAGCGTGTGGGGGGGGGGGGTGCCCCCCTTGGCAGGTGATGCCGCACTTGCGGTAATGACTGAGAATCACAATTCTGAGGTGCAATATGTTTTTTTTTTTCTGAAAAGGCAATGATTCCATTGCGGAAGCGTCTTCAATCAGAGAGAGCACAAAGCCCTGCCGGTTCCCATTCCTCTGTTTGTCTCCTGTTGGACAAACACTTTGTACTGCTTTTGGGCTGAGGATGAAAACCCATTACTCTACAAATAAGCTCACTGCAGCCCGGAATGGGGAACCAGGAGCACCTCTGCTCTGCTGCAGAGTAAATGAACCGGCAGCGGCCCTCGGCAAATTGCTCCTTCTCCAGGTCTCTGCGCCTTTCGGGCTGTGAGGTGCAGAAGTGGAGAGCAGCAGTGTGGTCCGCTCAGTGCCGGCCGGGGTGAGCTACAGCAGCTTTTCACCGCAGACAATGCACTGTATGAATTTAATGTTTTTTATTGCACATATACCATCTGCTAAAATATGTTATTTTATAAGTATAGTGGAAACCGCTTATAGTGATCATGGTTGTAGTGATCAACCTCTTATATGGATCAAAACGTTTGGGACAGAATCATTCCTGTACAAATACTGTTTAAATAATTCACTTATAGTAATCAAGTAATCCGCTTACAGCGTTCATTTTGGGGTTTTTTTAAAACATAACAACATATGGAAAAAATTAAAACCACGTTTTTTTTTCTTTGGTCGCCCTACTTTGCCTTGCTGTAGCCCGTGTGCTTCTGACTAACTATCTGAGGCTAATACTGTGTGCACAGAAAACATGACGGGAAAAAGAAAATCATTTTCTCTCAATGACAAATGTAGACTCATTCATCAAAGTTTATGATAAACTGCCAAAAACGAGCCACTGTGATGCAGCAGGGAAACTACAATAAGCTGTATTTTATGTACAGTACTGTACCATATTATAGCGAATTTGAATTATACACAGTTCAGTAATTTAATTTGTGCGGTACTATACTTTGTAAAGCGTTTGAAACGGTTGTACTGTATTTTGAAAGAGTCAATAACAGTCAGTAAATAGCGACGCTGTCCATTTTATTACCTTATATTCTTGTAATAAATATACAAATGTCAATTAGATGGTCTCCCTGAAAAATCTGTTATAATGATAGTGATCAATCTCGCCCAGACAGACCTGATCACGATAAGCGGATTCCACTGCATTTATATAATTATTTGTCCCTTAATTCCCCATAATATTCTGTTTTTCAGGATTCTGCTTGTGTGCTGTGTACGTCTTATTTGCTTGCACTACATTTGCTTGTTTGCACTGTCTGTTTACTCTGCTTTAGCGCTACATGAAGGCCCACCAAGCTTATCTAATCTAATCTAAGATTATCTAATCTAAGCTTATCTAATCTAATCTAATCTAATCTGATCTGATCTGATCAAACGGAGGATGTGCACGGGGTCACGGGGAGGCCTTGCGATGGGAAAGGGAAGGAACTTCACAATCACAATATAACACAGCATATGGCATATCACACTATAATGCCTGAGAATACAGTGATGCAGCTCCTTGTCAAAACATTGCTCTGTGGTTCACTGAACTGCTTGTTTTGAGAAATAAACAATGTTTTAAGAAACCGAGGTTATCTGTAAAATTTTAATGTACATGTTTTCCCACAGACCTTAACATTATGTAAATCTTTGACAGCGAGGGGAATCTGGCAAAGGCTGTAGCAGCCAAGACGGCCTGTGAGGAGTATGTCTGTCTGACACACACATACACACACACACACACACACACACACACACACTCCCCCGCTGAGGGTGTCACCGCTAACTCATCAGGAAACGGTTTTGCTCTCTAATATTTTTTTCCATCCAGTGAGACAGTTATTCGGTAAAAAATAACAGTGATTCTGAAATCCCGTAGCAGTGTACAACAAGATTTTGCACCTGAGAGCAGCTCTGATGTTTCTCCCAGTGTGAAAAAGCTCTATAACATCCAGAGAAGCAGGACACTGTCTCATGAGGGCAGGTGAACATCATTGTTCTCATTGACTGGATCCATCTGGCCTCTCTGTGTCTTTGTAGTGTATTCAGAGTTTTACAGAAAGGGTCGGATACACTGTATACCAGATCATAAACTTATTGCTGTTTTTCTCCAGAAACATTTATTCTATGTTCCAGTATCAAAAAGAGACTCGCCTATCCCCCTGAATTCTCCGGATGTATCTGGAAGCCATCCACAACTCCACATATCATACGGCTCTCTTCACCAATTTGGACCCTTTGGTCACCTAAACATTCATGAAGCGGTGCAGCGACCGCCTCTCTTACATGAGCGCAACGGGGCCACAGCCTGACTCTCATTCGTGCTTTGGATCATGCTCGTAATCCGAGTTCTCGGTTTACTGAATAGTAATATTTACCAGCCATTCTCCAGTCCTTTTCTACACCCAGCTGGTCCACACTGAGCAAAAATAAACACAAACTCTACACAGTAAATGCTGAAAAGCTACATGATGCTGCTTCACTGGATAATGTTATACATGAGCTCTACACAATGAATTCATTACTAAATAGGGCAAAAATCAGTAATAATAGATAAATAGGATCTACTTGTGTGTATGTTATCTTCTATCACTCACTGGTAGCGTAGCTAGCGTAGCAGGGGGTAGAAACAAATTAAGAAAGCAGCAGTACGTCAACCCACCTGTCTCCGGCCGCATGCGCTCATTGGCTGCCCATGATTGATGTCATCACTGAGTCGCCATGTTGAATTATGGGGATTTCAGCGATGGCCTCTTTTAAATTAGTTAATTGCTTGATTTTATGTGATTAACTTTTGTCAGTTCTCAGTAAATGTGCGTTGGAATATAAAAGAGATGGAGGGACCTTCCCGTCTTGGAAAGGTGACATCTGGAGGAGGCTTCACTGGTACCTAGTGACAGGTGAGGTGGGGCTTTGCAATACACTTCCAGCACACCATGACTCAGCCGCCTGTGAGCCAATGGGAATCCAGGATGTGGCCAAGCCTCGTTTCTCCTGTTGACAGTTAGACACTGGCTGCGCGTCTGTGGGAACATCCCATTCTGACTGGGTGCCACGTCCAGGACACGCCCCAACACTCTTAGCAGGGAGGCCCAACCCACCCAACCAAGCCCATCCTGCTGTGGGTCAGGAGGAAGGACCTAAAAAGAGGCGTTTGTCCCCATGGCCTCTCGACATCAGCCATCAGCTGTGCCTGTCTGGAGCCTTACTGGTTCCAAGGGTCTTATTTATAACTGCCTTGCGGAAAAGGAATCAGCGGAAAGCGCACAGCGCTTAACCCAAGAAGCCCCTTACACCTGAGCAGTCTCACAAGACTCTTGACATGGGCAGTGGTGTAACATCAGAGTGTACAGATGGTGATCTGTGGCCATGACTTGATGACTTAATGCTCTCTAGAAAACCAAACTACATTATCCTGAGATGTCTGCTGTCCTGCTCAGCTTCACCCAGGGCAAAATGATATCAGCGTAGCCCTGCTTCTCATTCCTCACACTCTTCCCCGCCTAAAAGCTTATTTGTCCTTTACTTGTCCTCTTTAATCTCTTTTATTCACCATTTATATCTCCAATAACAATTTCAGGATTAATAATTCAGACACCAAAAATACTTCCCTGGGCTCAAACTGAGTTCTTTCTCCTGCTGAAATAAATCCTACAAGACCAAATTCTTTACAATAACTAACCCTTATTATAAAATGAAGGTTTCAGTCTAAATGTTACTCTTGGATACAAACTCCAAAAGACATGCATTTTGCTTTTCTATATGAAAACATGAAAATGTTCAATACAATGTCTGTCAAAACACTTGATAACATCCAAATAGATCATGAAAGTAAGTCAACCTGCGAGTTGTGTTTGAGACATGAAAGTACCTGAAATGTTAAATGCCTCGATCCTGGCATTGTATTTGTATTTGTATTTGTATTTGTACTTATTTTTCTGTAATCTGTGGTATGCTTTAAACTCCACAATAGCAAAATAATTGAATCGCTCCTATATATTTTACTGAAACTGCTAATTTATCTCTGAACTGGGGGTAAAATAACTATTGAGTTCATCTGGAAAATGATTTTCTTAATTAAATTGCATCTGGCAAATAAACATATTTGTCTGCTTGCAAAATGTAATTACTCAGTGCAGCACAGATTCTGTCTTTCTACTTCCCTGAATGTAAAAAAAATCCCAGCTGTCACTGGTTTTTAACCATCATGGATAAGAGATTTTCATGGAAAGAGAGAAGCCCCTTTTCTTATATTAAGTATGTCTCCATTCCACCCAGAACGTGTCACAGCTCTGATCACACGTGTATTTATCTTCGTTCCCATTGGAGGATCCCTAGATCTCTGCTCTTTAGGTACTGCTGCTACTGTTTGCACACAAAGCGTTCGGAATGAGAAAATAGCCTGATGCAACTCACAGAAAGTGATTGGAACAATCAATTCAGGGGGTTTGAATTGAAATAAACAGGCACAGAGGTGGCTCTATGTTACTGAGGAGGCCTGCTCCGATTCATTCTGAAAAACAGATCAAAGCAAGTCGATTTGTACATCGTTCTTGGTCAGACCTTGGGAATCATGCTGCCAGACTCTGGGAATCAGGCTGTGAGACTGTGAGAATCAGACCGTCAGACTGCGGGAATCAGACAGCGGGAATCAGGCCGTCAGACTGCGGGAATCAGACAGCGGGAATCAGGCCGCCAGACTGCGGGAATCAGACAGCGGGAATCAGGCCGTCAGACTGCGGGAATCAGACAGCGGGAATCAGGCCATCAGACTGCGGGAATCAGGCCGCCAGACTGTGAGAATCCGACCGTCAGACTGCGGGAATCAGGCCATCAGACTGCGGGAATCAGTCCATCAGACTCCGGGAATCAGACAGCGGGAATCAGGCCGCCAGACTCCGGGAATCAGGCTGCCAGACTGCAAGAATCCGACCATCAGACTGCAGGAATCAGGCCGTCAGACTGCGGGAATCAGGCCGCCAGACTGCGGGAATCAGGCAGCGGGAATCAGGCCATCAGACAGCGGGAATCAGGCAGTCAGACTGCTGGAATCAGGCATCATACTGCAAGAATCAGGCGGCAAGTCTGCGAGAATCAGACCATCAGGAATAAGGCTGCCAGACCTCAGGAATCAGACTGTGGGGATCAGACCATCAGACTGCGGGAATCAGGCCACCAGACTGCGAGAATCAGGAGGCGAGACTGCAGGAATCAGGCTGCCAGACTGCGAGAATCAGGTGGCCAGACTGCGAGAATCAGGCGGTGAGACTGCGAGAATCAAACCATCAGACTCCAGGAATGAGGCTGTCAGACCTCAGGAATCAGATGGTCAGACCCCAGGAATCAGACTGTGGGGATCAGACTATCAGACTGCGAGAATCAGACCGTCAGACAATGGGAATCAGGCTGTCAGACTGCAGGAATCAGGCCGCCAGACTGCGAGAAACAAGGGGCCAGACTGCGAGAATCAGACCATCAGACTGTGTACCCCCTGCATCCACCATAGTGGTGTGTACCTTCCAAGACAGGCAGTGAAGCTTGCTGGGGGCAGGTCCAGCGGTGTGCAAGGCCCGCGCCTCCTCAGAAGATGCCACCCAAGGAGGCTGCCTATGTGGCCTATAGGACTGACCAGCCCTGATGCCAAGTCACATATTCTACTGAACCTCCATGACAGTCTAATGGCAGCTATTCCTCACTGAGCTCGGCCATGCTTTTCTGAGGAGTCGCATGCAGAAGCTGAACGTTAGCGTGACAAATGAGGTATCATCATTCAGGCATCTAAAACATCCCAATTTCTCATGCACCCATATTTATGAAGCTGTGATGGACTGGCGTCCCACCCAGGAAGCACACCAGCCCTGTGCCCTATGCCGCCTGGGGCTCTGACCAGGATAGGTGCTTTGAAGATGGATGTATTAATCGGCTGGCCTGGACATCCGCCAATCCTTGTGTGATCCATGGACGCTCTCCCCCATTTCCTGAAACCTATTTAAATATGTTCAAGTTCCTGTACAAAAGAGTCATAATTTGATTCATGTTAAGAAATGCCCCTCCCCACACAAAGGTTTTAGGCAGATCCTCTGTATAGTTTCATTAAACTTGCAAACAACTTCCCAAAGCCCCCCCGAAAATATGACAGTAGGAATGACATGATAAAAATTAGGGATGCTATGATTGTTCTGCACCTTTTGGAGGGAAAACACGGAAACAAAAACAAGAATCAGACAAGGATTTGATAGTGGTGCTGCTCTCCTGGTGTGAATAAGCGGGATGTGCTGTATCGATCCACAGTGAGCTTCCAGATCCATTCAGCCTACCTGTTATTTCATGCCATGTGCAGAGTGTTTCCACAGAAATACCTCTGCTTTTTATCACTGATTCAAATAGCCTTGAAAGTGCAGAGAGAAGAAAAGGCGCGACAAATAGATCTTTAGTGTTAGCGGCGGAAAGGCTGAAAGGAATGCTTTCAGCTAGGGAATCGATAAAGTCTTAGGCCAGCAGTAAAAGCACTGGGGATTATCCAAAGGCGGATCTGAGCGCTAGAGGGCCGGTCGAGCGCCTTTACACTCATCACGGGGTCACCGGGCCACACAGCACCAAGCGGACCTCCTCTCCCTCTCTGTTTTACGCAGCATTATTCCCCTGAAGTTTTATAGCTCAGCTGATAAAAAGCTGAGGACTGAGAAGAGGAAAATTTAAATAGCTATGGCCGACATTCTTTTGATTTGTATGACAGGTATAAGAAAGCCAGAAAACACCGCGGATGGTACTGAGGGTCTGTTTCAGCAGCAAGGTACCTTTAGCTTCGCCATTGGCCGTGAGGACAGCGGGGGGGTGGGGCGGTACTCAGTCAGGTCTGCGGTCATCCTTGATGTCTGCAAGGTCATTTTGTAATGAGAGGTAAAGAAAGAACAACCACACTGATCTTTCCACTATCCAGCCACACAGAGTCCTTCAGCAGGGTCACTTGTCTGGTTCTCAAGAGCCACTGACCCTACCGTACATAAGCGTCAGTGCCGCCGCAGACCGCACCGTACATAAGCGTCAGTGCCGCCGCAGACCGCACCGTATATAAACGTCAGTGCCGCCGCCAACTGCACCGTACATAAGCGTCAGTGCTGCCGCCAACTGCACTGTACATAAGCGTCAGTGTCGCCGCCGAACGTACCGTACATAGGCATCAGTGCCGCCGCAGACCTACGTACATCAGCGTCAGTGCCGCCGCAGACCGCACCATACATCAGCGTCAGTACCGCCGCAGACCGCACCATACATCAGCATCAGTGCCACCACAGACCGCACCATACATCAGCGTCAGTACCGCCGCAGACCACACCATACATCAGCGTCAGTGCCGCTGTCCAACCGCACCGTACATCAGCATCAGTACCGCCACAGACCGCACCGTACATCAGCATCAGTGCCGCCGCAGACCGCACCGTACATCAGCGTCAGTACCGCCGCAGACCGCACCGTACATCAGCGTCAGTACCGCCGCAGACCGCACCGTACATCAGCATCAGTGCCGTTGTCCAACCGCACTGTACATCAGCATCAGTGCCGCCGCAGACCACACCGTACATCAGCGTCAGTACCGCCGCAGATCGCACCGTACATCAGCGTCAGTACCGCCACAGACCGCACCGTACATCAACGTCAGTGCCGCTGTCCAACCGCACCGTACTGTCACAACACAGATTCACAACTATGCAAAAAAGTCCACAGAAGCCATGAAAGGGTTTGTTTGAGACCTTTTCATTCAACTAATGAGTGGAAATGCCTCAAATGAGCACCAGGTTAAATCATCTGTACTAGGTTACTTTAAAAGGACCAGTTAAGTCAAAGCAATTAACTATCCTAACTGAAATATATTAATGGAAAACAGTGGTCAGGGGAGATATATATTACCAGACAAGAAAGACGTGTCTTTCTTGGACCCACAGATAATTGGCACCTCTGGGAATTAAAAGGCAGAAAGCAAAGGCAGATGAAGACCTGAAAAGCACAAACAGCAGGACAGCCGAGGGCCGGCATCCCACCTGCAGCCGCGCTCCGGCCGCATCCCGCCTGCAGCCGCGCTCCAGCCGCATCTTGTCTGGCTCATTTCATTTTACATTTTAATCCTAGGTCCTGGTTCCGTAAAGCGCTTTGAGTGTCTTGAAAAAGCGCTACGTAAATGCAGCATTCATTCTTTCTGTCCTTCAGGTTACACGTTTGCTGTGAGTATCACAGAGTGCCTCTGCTCTGATTAGGGATTTTGGGATGATGAGAATTTCTAGAAAGTACATTGACCTGCAGTTTTCAAAGCTGGCCAGATCTCTTGAAAGTTGTCCCATCTTCCGCTGTGACAGTGAAATCGACACAGGGAAGCATTCAGTCCATTAAGACAAACATAGCTGTCCTCGGAGCAAATCTGTGAACGTCTCACAGGATACAGCACCGTGAAGCCACTACTGTGAGGAATGTTCCGGACACGTGAAACCTCCAAGATCAAGAAAAATGGGGAGAGCTAGACTGCCGGTTGTCCAAATATGACACACATTTACATTTGATTTATTTAGCATACACTTTTTTTAAGCGAGATATGCTTTTTGAGGGTCAGATGGTCTCTGGAGCACCCAAGTGTCACGGTACAGGTACAGGCAGAGGTCTAGACAGAAGGCTTACTCCGATAGGGCTTCAGCTATCAGAGGGCGGTGTACCATAACCGGCTCTCCCGGTTCCCGGAGCCGGCGGGGAGTAAGCAGTCCAGCTGCTGCTACACTCCCTTCTCGGGAAACCCTGAGGGCGTGACAGGGAAGCCCTACGTGACCTCGAAGGCACTTCCTCTGTACGATCCATGACACTGAGGGCTATGGACCTTGCCCAGGGGCATAACAGGATAATTACACCGACCCTAGGATACAAACTAGCAACCTTCTGATCACCCCCCCCCCCACTTGAGCTGGCCTACTGTCCCCAAACGGGGCCCCCTGGAGTGGCTGGTGTGAGGGCAGGAGCCCATCCCCGCAAGCGCAACATGGGCCATTGCCCAGGGCGTCATCTTCTGAGGGGACACCGACTAAACCAGCCGCTGCCACCCCCCACTGAGGGCCCCACATGGGCTTACAGCGGCCCTGCATCTGAGGTGGGAGAACTGAGGGAAGAGAAACAGAGAGAGAAGACATGTCACCACTGATCACGCGCGTGGAAACAATGGAGAAGATGAAGAGAAACTGGCTCATTTCACTTTGCAGTTTGATATGATTAAAAAGGAAAAGATCTTATCAGTGTTCCTTCTGAGATTACGGAAGGCAGTATTTCACATCCTGTGTGTCCTTCAGGACTTACAGCACAGGACACCCAGACAATTACATACAAATGCCAGTTTGCTTGGTTTCCTGATCACACAAACAGGGCAAATTTACTGGTCTTTCAATTTTAGCTACATCATTAAACAATAAAATTACCATTCATCTCACAAAGGAGATGTGGAACGATTTACTGTATCTGAATTCAAAAGTGGCAGATAACATAGGGGTGTTCCTAAATCAGCGAGGAGAACACCGGAATGCGATGGAGTACTCATAAACCATGGGGCCACACTGACCCCACAGCAGGCACCACAACACCTCCACTGAATTTTGAACAGATTTGGTCAAATTCCCTAAGACCCCTACTAGCTGCCAGTAGTGAGGAATGAGATCCTGTAATTATGCACACGTACACCTAACTAAGAGGGGCCATCGCTAAACTGCTAAAAGGCAGGTCCAGGTAGCGCTTAACCAAACCTTAACTCTCCACAGCACTCCTTATCCAATGCATTTATCTGTCATCTTTGAATTGGACCTATCAGGATATTTTTCAGACCCATAAGGGGATGGTGTACATGTGACTCTGGGGGCTACGCCTCTTTGTCCGTGATCAGAAGGTCACTGGTTCAAGTCCTGCCCTCAACAGAATAATCACATGTCTGTGGACCCAAAGCCCCTAACCCTAACCCCAGCTCCTGGGGGGGTACATGCTGGCTATCATCAGGATGGAGTGGAGTGACAATATCCCCACAGGGATTAATGAAGCGTCACCATTCTATGAAGTACATGGCTTAAGAAAAAAAAGTGCACAGTCACTCCAAAGACAGGAACCCCCGTCTTTGACTTCCTAACCATTATCACTGGTGAATTCTGAGTTGCCCTTCTTCACAACAGCCAGGGGCAAAGTCAGAATGTCTAACAGAGAGGATGTGTGGAAACCGACAACATCACGTCTTCCTGGTCTAAGGTTCCCTCCATGGCTCTAAGGATCTGGCACACGACCTGGTTCACCGCCAAAAAAAGGCAGAGACAGTGGGAAGAACGTCCATGACCCCCCCAGACATAAAATACATCCTCAGAGGCAAAGCAGAGAGCTTATCAAATTGGGGTCGAATGAAATTAGATTTTAAATTTTAGTTCTGCAATGCAAAGTAATCATTTGTTTTTTTTTACTGGACAAATCTCATCAATCAGGGATGCAATCAGAACAGGTAAGTTTGCCCGAAAAGCAAACTTAGTGGCGGTGGAAACTAGATGAGTGTGCGGGGGGGGGTGTGTTTTTTGTATTCACCTGATTTAATATCTACAGTGAACTTAAAAAATCATCTTTATGAAGGCAAACTCCTTACCCTCCTGAAAAAGACGAGAAGGCTGTTATCAAATATGAAATATTCCCTAAAATCAGTCACTGGGGGAATGGAATGTCACATTTCAAATGTTCATTAAAATTTTTAAAGTAGCCACAAATCACCCCAAACCAGCAGCTAATGTATGAAGATGATCTAGTGTTGGTAGGGGGGGTGTGTGGGTGAAGCTTACTAATGACCATTAAAATACCGCTTACGAAAATTGTCAGAACTCAATTTTGTGTGAAGAAAATGTAAATGACTGGAAAGGAAATGTTTAGATATTACATTCAAGCTATCTCAAAATATCTTTGAAAAGTAATCAAGCTCACGTTTTCATTTTAATAAGACTTAACCATTCTCCCTTTGATGAAATGCCAGCAAAATTACATTTTAAAACTTCCATGCTACTTAAAAGTTATCATTTCATCTCTCTTATATGCTTACAGTCCTGCAAAATAAATAAAGTATTCCAAATTTCCTTTTGATATCCTTTTCATTTTCAATTTCAAATGTGGGGTCACTTACTTGATATGAAGCTTTGGTTTGTATGGCGAACTGTCATTTAAAATGTAGCTGGAAAGTCCCGCAAGTAGATGCCATACTGAAATATTCACAGCTGCTCTGCTACTCTGGTTAGGGGCGGCGCGGGGCCCGGCCGGTTAGGGGCGGCCTGGGGCCCGGCCGGTTAGGGGCGGCGCGATGCCCGGCCGGTTAGGGACGGCGTTGGGCCCAGCCGGTTAGGGTTCACCCAGAGAGCCACACACCTCCTAAATCAATACCTATTCTAAGCAACGGTGATCGCCTAGTCTAGAATGTGATGAGGTCACACATCTTCTTAATGACTGACTCACCAAAGGCACCCCACGTCAGAACCAGCTCTTAGGTTACTTCTCTAAAGGAGCTGAAAGGACATCATTAAACAGAGCGGCGCCAAGGAAGACCCGCTATTTCCGCGGGTGGCCGTCACGGCACGCCTACGAACCACGGTATCCTTTGTGCAGAAGTGACTGCAGATCAATCGCGGAAGAGAAAGACGGAATAAAAAAGTACCGTCCGACTAACGCCTGCGTATATAAAGGGTGGAATTCCATGAGAATGTGATGGTACCAGAAGGAACACGTGACAGGCGGCCATTAGATCCATCAGCACAATGAAGCACCAGCCCACTTACACAGAAGGATGTGTTAGACTCTCACCAAAAAAACTGAAAGGCTTTTGAATATCTACTTACCTTGAAAAGACTCTTTCAGCCATCAAAGTGCTCTACTGAAAGTCAGCAATCCAGACAGAGAGACAGGGCACTGCAAGAGGCTGCCTGCATCTTACGTTTCTAGGTTTACGCTTACTCAGGATTTTGGGTAATTTCAGAGAGAATAGCTCCACCAATCTACCTTTCAACAGCTTGTCCTGGTCGGAGTCACTAACCGGAAAGAATTTAAAATTTACGTCTGGAGCCCAGAGCCAGCCTATCCGAGCCTGAACTAAGAACAGGCCTGGTAAACATTAATATATAAAGCGGGGTCCAACAGGGGGCCACCGAACGTCGGGTGCCCCAGGGGCCCCACCTAGTGCAGTGACTGATCGTGGTCAGCAGGGGGCCACCGAACATCGGGTGCCCCAGACCACAGCCAACACACACACACACATTGCAAAATACACAATTTTCACGGCCATCTCAACTGACATCTTTCAAAAAAATAAAATGACTAAACTTCACATGGGAATGAAACCAATAAAAGATGTGCACTTTCCCCAGCAGCGGCCGTCTTCCCAGCAACCATAATGAAACAAGAGAAGCCTTTTGATCAGAGCTTTCAGAAGTTATTGTGGAAACTCTGCCTGAACCTCACTGGGTGAAGCTCGCTTGACAACCACACACTCGTGGGGATTATGGGTTGTCCCCCCCCCCCCACACACAGTAAACAAACATTTCAAGGCTCTTTTTTTGGGAAACCATAAGTCGTGTAAAATGTGACTTTGCAAGATGCCTTCATAACATCCTGCCTGTTTTGACAGAAGAAAAGAAGACCTATCCAGGACAGAATAGGTAAAGACGCCTTTTCAGTATGTTATGCCGTGTTAAAGAGAAACGCAGTTTCCTTGAAGGCAAGATAAAGCAGAATGGTGATATTACAGAGGAAGGTCTATTGCTATTCAGAGTAACAAACAGCGAAAACACACAACTATGATGCACGAGTCCAGTGGGAACAAAACAGCCAAGGCTTTTCCTCCTTCAGAAAAATCAACACCCTCTGCATGTAAATCTTTTTTTATAAACATAATTTGGGACGCTGATAAAATTGAAGGGCGCATAAGCTCTTTCAAAGCAGACCCTTATAAACCCATAAGACGATAATCACGGCAGGATGTGAGACTGATCAGAATCCAAGTCGGCACATAGCTCAGGAGGTTTGTCTTTGCTTTAGGTAAAATAAGATCCTATTCGTTCCACATGCGCCTCACAGGAAAAATTTTCATGGCCTCCATACCTCCTAAAATGAACTGTTACTGCTTACAATGTCTGCACTAAAAACAAACCCTGCTCTATAACAAGGTTCACTTTCCTGTTATAGTCGGTTTCAAGAGCAGAACAGGAGTATTCAAATATCCTTAGTGCTTACAGAGACCTCTCATAAACCTTTCTTAATGTCACGTACGCCTGAATTTAGATGTTTACAGGCGTGAACATGCACCCATCAAAAGTCGTGATGAATACACGCATCGTTCTGCCAGAGTTAGGCGAGAGAGCAGTCTTCCATTACTAAATGAAATTAATTAATTACTTAATTAAAGCCAGGAGCTCAAAGTTTATTATCCCTCAATATTCTTCTGCCAGGGGCTACGGCAGAGGAAAACACTTCAGCTGAATCCACACTGGGTTTATTGTTTCGTATTTGCATAAAAATACTATAAGATCCAAGAATTCCACAGTACACCATTTTCAATATGCTTCAGGAGACACGTATTGTGTATGTGCAACAGGAGTGTCCCAGCACTTTCTTGAAACCTTCCCACTTAGATAATATCTAAAAATATGAAACTGGCACACGCCGGATATGAATGACGTTTGTATCACTTATCAAAGCTAGGAGGTTTCACAATGACCCGAGGCAGCAGTCTGGTAGAGTGCATATGACAGCACACGTCACCTGCCGCTGCTGTGAAGCGTCCCTCCCAAAGCTGTGTGATAAGGACAACAGAGTCACCCATTTGCAAGGACCAGGATGTTTTCTGTAGATCGGCAGCCTGCCTTTCAGAGTAATTTGTGCCATTTCGCGATGACCACGGATCAGTCCCAGAGTCCTGGTGTTCAATCAGGCCATTATCCACAGCCTGCAGGTCCGATTTTAACAGTTTATAAGCAAACAGAATCTCAATGCTGTTGTAACCTCAATCAATGTCGTTACCCAGAACTGTCTTACAATCCATTCGGCTAATTAAATAGACTTGTAGATTTCTTTGTACAATAAAAACGAATTATTTGAGGGATTTTAAGTGAAAGAAATGTTTATACTCAGAGGGGAATGAATCCCTATGAAAGTTTTACCACGTTAACAGCAGCCATTAATAGATGCAATTTAGAGAAATACATTAAACAAAGAAAATTACATTATTTAGAGACTTTCCCGAAGGGACACAGCCAGAGAAACATTAGTTCATTTTCTCAGCTACACAGCAAAATATTGAAACAAATTCAAGTTAAACTGCTTTCAGAAGAGTACCACGGCACTTCTGGCATTGATTTCAAACCTCTTGTTGGGCTGCTGCACCACCTGCCACAGACGTTGACACATTACTGCCATGCGACCTAAGTCACTCACCTCAGTGCTCAGCGTGTCTGACAAATGAATCATGAGCAAACAGGTGTGGAGTGGAGCTTTTCTGAGATATACAGCCCACAGATTTTCCTAAGGGGCACAGAAACAAATGGAGCCACATCCACCTTGCAAGAGAGAAGATGCGCTCAGACTCTAAGACTTTTTCCTGAATGCAAACCTATAAACCGAACTTTGGCAGTGTAAACAAACTTGATGAACTCTGAAGCGATCTCTGTGGAAATGCGCAAGAACCGGTGTGGAGATCTCTGTGGAAACGCGCAAGAACCGGTGTGGAGATCTCTGTGGAAACGCGCAAGAA
>JAODKC010000016.1:4928814-4950574 GCA_026777985.1 Mormyrops attenuatus
AGGCTCATTTTAACATACCCAATACTGTACGCTAAGGTGAGTAAGCACAGGCTCATTTTAGCATACTCAACACTGTATGCTGATGTGAGTAGCACAGGCTCATTTTAGCATACTCAACACTGTATGCTGAGGTGAATAAGCACAGGCTCATTTTAGCATACTCAACACTGTATGCTGATGTGAGTAGCACAGGCTCATTTTAGCATACTCAACACTGTATGCTGAGGTGAATAAGCACAGGCTCATTTTAGCATACTCAACACTGTACGCTAAGGTGAGTAAGCACAGGCTCATTTTAGCATACTCAACACTGTATGCTGAGGTGAATAAGCACAGGCTCATTTTAGCACACTCAACACTGTATGCTAAGGTGAGTAACCACAGGTTCATCTTAACATAAGATAGTTAGTACCAGGAGAGGAAACAGGTCCTTCACTAGCTTACTAGTACTGTTCTTTTGTCTATTCATTCATGTGTAACAGATTTTTCAGAAATGGCATTAATCATTATTAAACTGCAGCGATATTTTGGACTGTTCGGGCTGAACGTTGTAGGCTACTGATCATCATTTGACATATCACCCAAAAGGCACAAGAAGGACCACGTACTCCCGACTGTGAAAAGAGAATGTCCTAAAGACCTTCTCCAAACTCGCAGCCAACTCTGCAGCGCTGGCGAGTCCACGCTTTGGCCAAATATTCAAAATGCCCTTCAAAGTATCTGTGACTCTCCTGTTTGATAAACAGAATAATGACAGAAGAGCCTTTTTATCTAACGCAATGTTTCCAAACCAAGCTCTCAGGGACCCCAAGCCCGTCCACATTTTGGCTTCCTCCCAGTTCTCAACCAGACATTCCACATTTTTGCTCCCTCCAAGGTCCTGGGGGTCCCCGAGGACCGAGTTGGGAAACACTGCTTTATAGGGCAAGATTTAGAGCTGTACCAAGTCTTCCTGGTGGACTGGGGTCATCACTGTCCGATGGCACGCTGAAATATTGATTTCAAAAGTTCGGAATTGTAGTCTAGATAAACAATTAGCAGTCTCAGAAAATGAAAGTCTCTAAGGCTTTCCCCCCCTTTTATTTGTAGACTGAAATCTCTGGAATAATAACAACCCAGCAGCAATAATTAGGAAGTCAGTCTAGCAGAACGCCGGCAGCATTGGGAACAGATTGTTAAGGGCTGTGAGCCCTCAGGGCTCTGATACAATCACACACATCCACCTGACCCCTGCAGACTCTTTTCAGATGTCTTCAGCTTCCTTGCATGGACGTTGCGAGCGTGTTCTCATCCTTGCCTTATTTTCAAGATCCTCCCTGTAACATTTTCACATCTTTCATTTTTTTTAGCAGACGCTTTTATCCAAAGCACCGTACGTGTTTTGAGAAAGCAGGACCAGCTGGTCATTCGTTCACAGCCTTTGTCTCTGGCAGCTACTCGGAATCGTAAAAGGTGTTCCTCATATGGGCCCCGATGATACCGGCCCCGTGGCCCCAGAGGAGGCTGAAGGGGGCTTTCGCTCCCTCTCTGCCCTGTAGTACTGTACCTGGGGGCTTCTGAGGAATTCCAGGGGGGATCCTGTGCACCCAAAGTCTTCCTTCTTTATCAAAGTTTGCCGGAGGTCCCTGGGATAGAGATGCTAGCGCCTTCATGTTGAATCTCATCCTCTTCCAGGGGACAGGCCACCAAGCAGCGATGTTCACCTGTAACATACAGGTTACAGGTGATACAGGTTGTATTTATATGGGAAAAATGCTAACACTAACTATGACAACCTTAACCCCCACCCTGCCCTAACCATCATCATAAGTAACCAAGCAAAATACAAGACTTTTGGTATTTTTATAACACTTAATTTCCCCTTGTTGGGACCGAGAAGGTGATCACCATAGCATCAAAATAACAGGTTTTTAATCACGTTTCGGGGCCATTTGGGCCCCAGAATGTAATGTATACCGAAACCACACACACAAGGAAAGCAGCGAGTGCACCAAGAACCTGTATGAGTGTTCAAAGGCCGGAGTCACACAGCTTTCACCTGTCACAGTGAAAATAGTTCAGAAATTTAAAATACAGTGGCTAGAAAGAATGGATTTCTCTGCATTTCAATGCTCCGGAACCCTGTAATAATGAAAACCACCAAAAGGCTTAAACACTGCAAAGAGCTTACCCTGTATTAAAAACAAAATGCATGCAATTTCACAAGCATTTCCTAAGGAAGAATCGAGACTAGCTGTACACTTTAACAAGTTCCATGACACAGAAGGTTTTCTCCTGGTTTACAGTTGCAGAGCGTGACTAACCATAAAAAAAAACGGCAGTCATCTGAAAAAAACTGCACTTTTAATTCAAAACACCTCTCATGCCGAGTCGGCGCCGTGCGCCAGCACTGATAAATTATGCAGAAGTGCATTCCTGCGTTTCCAGACAGAGTCAGAGCTCAGCTTGTCCCTGATCTTCTCGCGGATTCCTGCGGAGATACCTGTGAGGAAACGGCACTACGGGGCGAGAAGGAAAGACTTAAATACAGGCGGGAAAGAGCACATTAAACGTAGGCGGCAGGGGGATTTCAGCCGGCTGTGGTGTTCCGCTAGAGGAAATGGCTGGCGGCGGTCATGGCTTACCGAAAAAGTAACCAGCAAACCCAGGCGGTACATGAACATGTGAAATAAAATCAGAGAGATAAAAATAATAAACTTCTTTGAAATTAGTATTTGCAAACTGGCAGTGATCCATAATGTTTTATGCCAAGCTCAACAGCGGTACTATGCAAGTATAAAATTAACACCACAATGTTTACTTTACGTTGCATGCAGGTTAGGGACTCAGAACCGGAAGGCTGCTGGTTCTAATCTCAAGATCCAAGTTTCCTACCTAGGCGTTCCAGTAGCCCATAAACCTACCTACTCTATGTGTATAACCATGCATCAGCTCTGTGCAAAAGGATCTGCTAAGGAGAACGTACTGCCCTCAGGCAGAGTAGGGGTGGGATTCGAACCCAACACCATATGAGGCAAAAGAGCTGAGCCACCATGCCACCTGTAGGGTATAATCAAGCTCAGTTTTATTAACATATGTATAATACAGAGGCCTATTTATACAGACAAATACACACACCAGCAAAGGTGTGAAGGCTTCTGCCTGATTTCACCTGGGGTAGTTGAACACCCTCCAGCACACAGAGGTGGTCCTCTGCCAGAGCTGTGATGCTCATTCAAGCAGAAAAACAGAAGTGAACCTTTAACATATCCACTCTCCACATATCCCGAACAAAACCTTCCAAACGCCTACATCTCGTTGACAAATATTAAAACTCATTTCAAATACATCCAGTGTCGGACAGACATCTCTCAAATTAAATTTGCCTCTACAGAGAGAATATTTCATGTGTACTTCACAAAAATCCTGAAATAAAACATACAAAAAAGTGTCAAAGTTTATTATGGTTTCTTTTAACTTTTATATTTACACCACAGGGCAAATACATTTTTAAACAGCTTTCAGAAAAGAGAATACAATATCGCTTAGCTTCATTCACCCGGTTATTATTTTACAGTAAATCTAAATTTTTGAAACGCTACTTGCTCATCAATTTCAATTGTATTTAAGTTAAAGTTACAAGTTACAAGGTATTGGTTCTTTAGCGATCATTAAAGAAATCCCTTCATGGTTACAACCTTTTTGAATATTATTATTATTATTATTATTATTATTATTATTATTATTATTAACAGACAAACAGTCTTGATAGTCATCAGAGGTTGGCTGTCTACATTCCGCTGAGCGCCAGGGATCGATCCGAGCCGCCTGGCAACACGAAACGATGGCGATTTTGGCATTGTGATGAAAACCCTCGACTGATAACACGTTCAAAAGGGCTCGGGGGACAGGCTGTCCGTCCCAGACCCGGGATGCCGCAGCCCAGTTATGCGCAGACAAAACTGCTTTGGGAGCGGCTGGTGGTGGAGCTGACCCCTAAAACGTCTGTCTGATAACCAGGAGAGCGAGATAAGAAGCAGCACATCACTCTCTTTCTGAAAAAAGATCATGCAATAACGTGATTCATCATTTTACTTTTATTTTTCCTTTAAAAATATGTAAACCCCCAACGGAATAATGACTTCACAGTCAAGGCAGAGGAGCAAGACCCCCAGATGGTGGTTCTGTAGGTGGCCGTCTATGTCGCCTAATGGGAGAGTAATGAGGCAGACTGGCTTTGGCGTTCCTTGTTGGGTGGGATTAGTGTTATATTTGAAAGGATCATGCAGTAACACAGTAATCACCAAACAATATTGCCTTTTCTTTATTCTCCTCCACCAGCACAACCAACTGAATACCCTTCATTCCACTATAATGATTGCAGCACAAATCGCTAACTCAAAGCCCACGTGCCACACAGGTGTTGTTCCAGCAGGACAGCTCCTGTTTGACGGCCAGTATCTCAGGCACCTCATGAGACCAGCCATTCCGGATGTAAGTACAGAGCTCAGAGAGAGGATAGAATCCCATTCAGAAGCTTATTTAAGCTCCTGCAGAGACACAATGGCCTGGAGGGCTGTATGTAACATCTGAATAATACCCTGTTCCACACAGACAGTGTGCCCGTGTGTGAGACTGGCGCAGAGATGAAGTCAGAGAGCATGTGGACCACATCATTGCTCCTGCCTGGGGTCAACTGCAGGTTATAGTTGTGACAGCGGTGTAGCCTCAGTGGTCTGTGACCTGTTCCTGATGTGAAGCGCGGCGGCGCCAGTGCCTGGTGATCCGTCCTGGGGGTGAAGGAGCGGCTATAGAGATTCAGGTGTCACCTTTCACAGACACAGATGCAGACTCGCGCCTCGCGCCGCCCCACTGAGTACCGCTGCTCAGGCTGGTTAAGAGCACTGGAGGCAACAGCAATGGGCTTCTCTGCGCCAGTCTGAGTCTGACACCTAATGCTGCGTCGCAGATCATGAAAGAGGTACTGGAGATGTCAATGTGAGCTAACACTGGGGGATTTGAGGGTACGCACAGCATCCGAGCATGCCTGAGACCACACACAGGGCACGTCCTATCGCAGCAGCCGGTGCAGTGGGGCTGTAGCAGGGCAGTACTGAGGAAGGAACTATGGGCCTGTCATTCCCAGTAAGGAGGCGAGCTGAGCGGCTGATCTGAGCACAGGGATGGCCTGAACGGTGTCCACGTTGGATTTGGGTGAAGTTATGTGGCCTGTTGACAGGCAGCAGCCCACATATTCTACGGCTGGCAAAGTGAAGACACATCTTCAGCGTTGGGCATTGGCCTGTGCTTGGCAAAGGCTCCGAAAATGCCGTCGTGGATCTCAGTGGTGGGCCCGTGTACAACAAGATCTTCGAGATATATGGCAGCGCCCAGTATGCCAGTCAGCACGGAGACCATGACCTTTTGGGAGCAGTTGGGGGTGGAGCTAAGGCTAAACGGCATGCAGGTGTAGCGAAACATCCCTGTTTGTAATGTAAATGCTGTAAGGTTCCCACTGCAGGTGGAGAGGCCCCTGTAAATATCCCTGTTTGAGGTTGAGTTTGGAGAACACCGCAGAGCCCTGGAACTCAGCTCTGAGCTCTTCTGAGGGTGCAGCAGACAGTTGTCTGGGACCACTGCCTTATTCACTGCATGGAAGTCACAGATACGTCTGGCCAGCACCGGGTTTGAGACCCAGGGAAAGCGTCCACTGGCTGAGTGATGCCACCATCCACTGCTGTAGCTCGGCCGAGACCCCATCGCCGCGGGGCAGCAGGGTTCAGCGAAATGATTCTGCTTACTACAGCTACAGCGAGTCTGACCATGGACTGAACAGTGCGCGGCTCTGGAGGCGCGATTACCGCAGGGCCGCTGGGCTGGATGTGGGCACATGCTGCTTACTTAGTGCAGGTACACGGCTGCACTCTCCACATGCAAAGCAGTGGTAGGTGTCCTAGACAGCAATACATCATCTGGTTCGAGTAGGAGAGTCCTGTGCACTTTCATGCTGTTGATATGTTCAATTAGCTGGTCACGGATCATCTCGTCCTGCAGCACACTGAACCCGCATGAGCTCCCCTCCCCCTATAAATTAGCTACAAATTATTGCACAGACTCAACAGGCAGCTGGTGTCAGTGATGGAATAAAATTACTGAAGAGCACTTTGTGGTGCAGCAAAATGAGAGTCATAGGTGATACTGGCACCGTTTGCTAGCGTCCTGAGCAGACGCTGACCCTCTGCTCCCAAGCAGTGTAGCAACAGTGAGTTCTTCAGAGCCACACTCACATTAGTCAACCTCAGAGCTATGAGGTAAGTTTCAAAAGACTGTAACCAGCGGGTCCAGGGTATCGGAGGTTCACTGGGCAACGCCAGGAAGAGGTAGGTGTCGGAAGCGAAATATCAGCCATCGCCAGATGTTATATTTGAAATACTGTGGACATCACATAATACTGACTTTTCTTTATTCTCCTATTTCACATGTTCCCACTCCACAGACACAACCAATCCAATACCCATTACTTACAACATAATGATTACAGCACGATCACTAGCTTAATTGCATCACCACAGATCAGCACTAAATCAATGTATCACCACAGAGCATCACTAACTCAGTGCTTCACTACAGAACAACACTAAGTCAATGCATCACCACAGAACCACCAACTCAATGCATTGTTGAGAACCCAATGTGCAGACATAACAATTAGCATGCATTGTTGGAGGATACCTGAGGTAACCTGAAGATAACGAGCAGAAGGATGAGAATCAAACCAGCCTCTGGTGGTAGTCCTAGTCAGCGTCAGTTTTAATGCCATCGGAGGCCATAACTTACGACGACAAATGATGGGGGGGTTACCAAATAAACCACAGTGCCTCCCAGTCAAAGAGGACCCTGCTGAAGACACCATGGAGGCAGTGGGAGCAGAGAAAAAGCCCCCAGAAGTAATTACCTTTAATCAGAGCTGATTTTAAATTGTTTTAGTTCCTTTCACAGCTGATTAATATCGTACTACAAGTTCAGCTAAGGGACACACAGTAAGACCAGAATTCTTAATATTAAAGCAATTAAGAAGCTGCAATGGAACAATGTTCAGATTCACTGTGTGCTCTAAACCTGAACTGCATGGAGTGTCATCAGTTTAAAGTAGCTGAGTGTCCAGGTATGTTTCAGAGCAGCCCCGTCTACATTCACACGTTACCGCTGAAGCCAAGAGGCTAATTAATATAGCTGAGATTGAGAGAACAAGCCTGTCATTAATCCACAGGTCTTTCACACTGCAATCAAATTCCTAAAGGTATTTATGAGATATGTTCATCCGCCCATTTTCCCATCAAGGCTAAGAATCACAGCCAGGAACAAATGGGCTTTTGGGAGATTATGGGGCAGGGTTACCACCAACACGGAACCAGAACAAATCTGATAGGGGGTGGGGCGGGAAAATCCTTAGCCACACCCGTGGGAGAGAGGGGGCCTGTTTGTTTTATGACAAACACCTTTATTAAAATAAAATAAAAGATGGTGTCCTTGGTGGGTTGGGTGGTATTTGGAATTAAGCCAATGCTGGCAACCACCAGGCAAGGAGACGGGGTGTTAAGTTAGTCAGAGAGCAGGTGTCAGGAGGTCGCATGGTCTGGTATGCAGTGTGGAGGAGACGGGGTGTTAAGTTAGTCAGAGAGCAGGTGTCAGGAGGTCGCATGGCCGGGTATGCAGTGTGGAGGAGACGGGGTGTTAAGTTAGTCAGAGAGCAGGTGTCAGGAGGTCACATGGCCGGGTATGCAGTGTGGAGGAGACGGGGTGTTAAGTTAGTCAGAGAGCAGGTGTCAGGAGATCACATGGTCTGGTATGCAGTGCGGAGGAGACGGGGTGTTAAGTTAGTCAGAGTTACCCATCGCACAGCACAGTCACACACCTACGGGCAATTCGGTAACTCCAATCTGCCTCAGCATGTTTTTGGAATGTTGGGGGAAACCGGAATACCCGGAGGAAACAACTCACACATATGACCAAAAAACAAAGTACAGGACCAAATCAGCCCCCAACCCCCACCCCCTAAACACACACACATACACCTCAAATTGGCTATTCAATGAATGGCCAAAGATACTAACTCAGAATTGCAGCTCTATCAGTATAACTAGACAACAGCTCTGCTAAAAATTTGTTTACTCAAAAAAGGTTTTTAAAACAAATATATTATGCAAATGTACAATAAAAATACCAAAATGCGAAAACAGGCAATAATGAATCATTTGAGGGGAAACGAAACACGTAGGCGCTTTTACATAAAACCACGACACTTTGGCAGTATGACTTGTCGCCTGCGAAGTGAGTGTTGAAGGAGACAGCGAAGGAACCTGCAGGTCGCTCACGGCTTTGCTGTCTGGGGGCGGCTGCAGCACGTCGCAAGCCTCACGCCGACCTGGTCGTTCCGGTAGTGCTTATTACTTTCCCGTCATCTCCCCCGTGAACTTTAACGATTATACTTACGAGAATGATAAGAGGCAGACGAGGAAGGGAACGAAACGCGGTTGGGACACACCCTTCATTCCGCAGGAGGTAACGTTTTGTCTTTGCATTGCTCTCTACCATGAGGATCTTAAGGTGAAAAAGTTCGGAGATCATCAACTGGTACGGACAACTCGGTACTCCCACAGTATGGACAGGGACGTGTCCCTACCCCCATACCCAAATCTACGCCCTTGTACTGTACTCCCATCCTCACACGCATCTCCCAGTCTCATTCTCACGTCTAAAATTCAGTGTGATTATCCTATTCAGACATACGTCCATTTCGACTTACGACCTGTCTGAATCGCGTCGGCACCAGGTCGCATACCGGGAGCAGTTTGTTTATTATTAAGGCTCCCTAACTACAGATAAAAGTCTGCGTAATAAACATACATGGTGTTACTCGGGCATTATTTAAAATCGGGCGCAGAAACCCCACATACACCCGTGCCCGTTATTTACCGCACTGCACCTCCACCGCCCAAAACGCAGTGAAAGAGGCGGTCCAGTGACCCACTTCATCGGTTTATCAAGCAACACCGCCACCTGCTGTTTTACTAAGGTACTTCATCAAGGGGTCTGATCGTATGAATTTAGAAGAGTTTGATAGAAAGACCCTTTGGTGTACCATCTGTCTGCAGTTGACAGAGATAATCAGGGAAAGCTGTTTACAACAATTCAGTTACAAAACCTAGATTAGGATATTTAGGTCTGCTATTCTCCCAAACTGATCATAATCTTCCTTGCTTTGTGGCAGCACTGTGTCTTAGTAGGTAGCACTGTGCTCACGTGACTCTGTGGTTGTGGGATTGGATCCCCTCCCGTATGTGTGCAGTTTGTGCATTTTCCCCATGTCATGTGGGTTTGGATCCCCTCCCGTATGTGTGCAGTTTGTGTGTGACACTGTGAACTAGCACCACACCCAAGCCCTGGTATAGTTACCTCGTTGCTTTACTTTTTAGTTATAATTAATATTATAACAACTTTAAGGGAAAAAATGTCGACTTTGCTGCCCTCAGCTTTGAAATTCACACACATTAGCAACATTCTTCTAACAGATTTATATTAAGCCGATTTGGCTGTTGATGCCTTTTTGCAAAACAGCGTACACTTTGAATTTAACCTCTTCGTTATACCACTGGATTTTTTTACTGGGGCAATTCATATTTTAAATTACATCCGTAGATTGCACCCATTTGCATACAGCTTCTGCTGGTGCAGTCCTACATATGTAGAACCATGAACATCGCACATTGAACCCTATATATTTCACAGGGTAAAGCTCATACTGGAATTCCTTATTTCGTTTCAGGTTACACTTCTGTGACATACGGAATAATATAGTTATGGATTCACTGAAAACGCGGAACACGCTGTCGTCGTCTTCAGAGAGGAGAGTAAGGTGCAATCGCTTCACTAAACCGGGCATAGACTCGATTGTTTGTGCGAAACATTAAAACACGTTAAATACTATGATAATTTTAACTTTACTGCTAAGTAAATAGCAAATGTAATGTCGCTCGAACCTCGCCGTGTGTCATTAACCAGGACGTCCTACAACTCACCCTACATCCTTAAACAAGCCGAAACTGTATAGGAAGAAGCGAGGCTTCGACCCTAACACCAACTTTAACTCTAAAATGTAATCCTAACCGGATCTCTTTCCAGGAAGTCCCGTTTAAACTGTGTTTTTGGGCAGCTCGAACTCCTGAATTACTTTCCCGCAGATGGATGCCCTTCCTTACCTTGTCAGCCGCAAGTCCTTGAGGTCTTCAGCGTATCACGAAGCATGATAAACGCACAGAGCCGTGGTGCTTTAATGAGTTTAACTTTCGATTTAAATCAAAAGCCCTTAATGTCCTAACGCCATTACGGAGACGGCGATATTATGCAAGAGCCACGCTGCCTTTGAACGTGATCGGCGACACATTTATATTTAAAACAGGTCTAAAAACACCTGCGAGTCTCCAATGAATAAACTCACTTTGGGAACACACTCATTTCTTAATGTAACGAGAAAAATCATTTTCAATTAATACTTCCCAAAAGCCCTTCATGTAGACATTAAACGTTTTATTTTCATTCAAAAAGCAACAACTTTATTTGATATTGAATTACAGATATTTGGCCCCGAAATGAAAAAAATATATAATACGATGATCTACGTATAATTTCATACACGAAAGAAGACACTTAATCACATCTAAAATGTCTTGACTTAGAAATAATAATCCTGCGTGTCCGATGGCAACGGCGGTCTGCTGGTCGTATTACTTTATATTGTTTATCTGTGTTATTTCCTTTATTAATATTTCAAATAAATGCTTAGACACACGTACGCATATAACAAACAGTGGGATATTACAAAACTAAACCACTCCCCGGATTTTACATGCAAACAGCCAGTTAAATGGCGTCTTCCAGATGTCCCTGATAAGAGACCAAAATCTCCTCTACGGAGGTTCAAAGATTGTTTCGTCGCTCATATAATTAAACTGAATGACAAGCCGATACGTACCGTACTGATACGGTAATCACTGTAACCAAATAATTAATGCTAGTGTCCTTTACGAAAATGGATAACGATTAAAAGTACTTAAAAGAAAAGCCGATGCGTGCTATAACAGGAAGGGGGCGCGCCAGCTCTTTGTTCTTGCATCCGGCAGTCCTGGCTCGCCTGGCCTCTTCGGGTGGGTCATTCCTCTGTTTATATGGGTCTGTAAGCGAGAGACCCGTGTCTGCTGTGGAAGGGCCTTGCAAGATATCACAAGTTTGGAGTGTAATTCTGAGGATAAAAGGAATTTACCGTGTTACTGAGGCTGATTTGAGGGTGCAATTGTAAATTGGCACATATAATGAGGGATGCTTACATAATAATGAATAATAATTACATATTAGTTATATTAAGGATTTACATTTGTCACCTAGACAGTCAGACTATTGCCTGCAGAGGAAAGAAGGGTGGTGAACACCAGCAAAATATAAATAATATCAAAAGAATAATGAGAAAAGAAAAATACCTATTTAATAAATATACAACAGAAGGGGCAATGCAGTGATGCAGTGGTTGGCACTGTTATCTCACATTTGTGGGAGCAGGGTTCGATTCTCCACCAGGGTTCCATGTGTGTGGAGTTTGCATCTTCTCCCCGTGTCATTGTGGGGTTTCCTCTGGGTGCTTCGGTTTCTCCCCCCAGTCCAAAATCACGCTGAGGCTAATGGGAGTTTCCAAATTCTCTGTACGTGTGATGGTGTGAGTGAATGGTGTGTGAATGAATGGTGTGTGAGTGAATGGTGCATGAGTGAATGGTGCGTGAGTGAATGGTGCATGAGTGTGCCCTGCGATGGGTTGGCACCATGTCCTAGGTTGCTCTCTGCCTCGCACCCATAGCCTCCAGGACAGGCTTCGGGCCCCCGCAACCCTGAACAGGACAAATGGTTGCAGAAACTGGAATGGTATGGTAAATGCAAGCCACATTCAGCTGCTTTATCCTCAAGTTCTGCAACATGAATAATTATTGGCTGATAAATCCTGAGTAAGTGTGTAGCTCACACATCAGACCATCTTGAGGTGTTTATATGATGCAGCTCTGATCACATGACACAGCTCTGATCACATGACACAGCTCTGAGTGGCTGCATGGCCTCAGATCTTGCATGATGCCTTTCACCCCATGAATCCAAAGACACTTGCCCCAAGTAGGATATGCTATGATCAGCTGGGTTTCGATATTTGTTACTATATTGTGTGGTAATATGACTTGTTTCTCTGTTTTGGCCAAGACAAAGAGCCTGAGGGATTTACACAAATTCCTTCATATTCATTCATTTAAAAATTGACCAAAAGCACTTTTGGGACATAGAGAAGTAACTGGAAATTTCCACTGGTATCCAAGCCTTTGCTTTATCTTTAAAGATGTCTCTGTATTGCTTTTTTCCATACTTGGCTCCAATCCCAGGTTTTTATGTCTGAAAATTATTCAGAGATGGGTCTCAAAAGGACATTAAGACAGAATGCATTCTGCATTTAGAGAGAATGAACTGGAGAGTCTGCAAACCGCTGCACCGGTTCCCAGCCACACCTATGTGACGCACTGTCTGCTGTTAAAGCCTGATCCATACTGTCCTGTAATTAATTCTAGAAAATAAACAAAATCTTGTGATTAAAGTTTGTGGCTTGGAAGCTCACTGTGTAGTGCTGTGGCCTCACACCAGCAGGATTGGGGGTTCAAATCCCTCTCCAGCTGTGTGTGTGTGTGTGCGCGCGCGCAGAGTTTGTAATAATAATGACACTGTACTCTATATAATACTGATACACATGTAGGTGAGCGCAAGCGTGGCAGCGAAGGGCAGCCCCCCACAGCGGCGCCCATGGAGCTGAGGATTAGGGGCCCACAGATGTGGCCATTCTGCCGAGGCTGGGTTCGAATCCAGAGCCACACGCGGCCCCTGTGGTTTGTATGTTTTCTCTTTGTTGTTCTTGGTTCTCCACTTTCCTCCCCAGTCCAAAGACATGAAAACCAGCCAAGTGCCATGCTGGCCCACGTGAGAACCCGTTTACCACGGCTCGCTTGGTGAAGCACCCTACAGCAGTGCCCTCTGCAGTTTACTTACCAAACAAGCGGGGGGAGTGAAGTCATCTGCAGGGATTTCTCTCAGGATGTTAAAAACATGACCCTCGAGCTCCAGAGATGTTTGAAAAAACGCCGACCTTGAGCAGCACTGCAAGGCTCATCGACGAAACCAGGGACTGTTCTGGATAATTATAAACGTGTCGCTCCCCCGTGTACCTCAACATTCAGTAGCAGTGACATTTTAAAGTGATTGTGTTTCCTCAACACTACGGAATATCTCCAAACATTTAATCATTTTATAACATATCACAGCACATCAGTTTGAGTTTAAAGCTGAAATTGATGTTATTCTACATTTTGCCATTTAAAATCTCAATTCTAATGAAATATTTTTCTTCCTAAACTAAAAGGATTGTGTCCAATTGTGGCTGTGCTGTTCAATCGAAAAGTCAACAAGACAGTCATGAACTGTATCTCTCTGGTAGCGCAATGCCTGGCATATCATTCAGCCTTTATAGGAACCTTAATATATATTTTTATAAACTTTTTCATATGTTTTTTTCCCTCTTTATGAATTTAAGTCAGACAGCCTTGGAGGTTCATGGACAATTCTAAAGATTCTGACTCAGAAAACAAACATTCTGACTGCTCTCTGTAACTGGGAATTTCATAACTGAGCTGTTGGAAACAACATGAGGGCAGGTGGGGGGCTCTAAGGACGGGGGGCTACCTATCCGCCGGGAACGTGGAGGGGGGTGGCTGCCTATCTGCCGGGAACGTGGAGGGGGGGCTGCCTATCCGCCGGGAACGTGGAGGGAGGGGCCGCCTATCCGCCGGGAACATGGAGGGGGGGGCTGCCTATCCACTGGGAACGTACGTGGAGTCTGCATTTTCTCTCTGCATGCTGACGGTAAGTTTGAATCTTCCTGGTGAAAGATTGCAAAGGGTGATCAAACAGGACAATGCTAGATAAGTCAACAAATGGTGGGTGTATGACTTCAGGAGGCAAAGGTTAGACCTGAGCAGGACCGTAGGAGACTTTTTGAGAGCTGGGTGGTCAAAGGCAGTGCCCATCAAAGCCCGTGTGCCCCCTCTTAAACTTCATTATCCATTTTCACTTTTCGTTTCAGAGGCATGAATGGTGGAGAATGAGTTACCGACAGGGGTACAGTGTCCCTAGGGGTTTTCTAAGACACACTCCCGCAAAATGGTGCCCCCTCTTCTTCTTGTCGGTATCCACCACCGCTCAAAAACGGAGCGCTCAGTACATCTAAAGGGAGCCAATGGTTCAGGCCAGGGATGCCGTTAGCAGCCCCCCCCCCCCCCCAATAAATGTGTATTTATTGGCTTAAGTCATGAATAGCGTATTATGTTATATATAAGTTTGCCATCGCCCCCGCCCCCTCCCCAGTAAAGATTCAGCCTCCTTATCTATTCATCTCTAACTACACCCCTTTTTCAGGCAAAAAGGCCTGGCCCTTGTTAACAAGCCTACTGCTCCTCCATAAAGAGCTCAATGAAAGGCATTCAGAAGTACGAGATTCCGTTTGTACGCGGTAATTGTTTTCAGGCTACCTTTACAACAAACGCATTCACCCTCTACTATGTGTTAAGCGACAGTCCTGATAGCGCAATCTAATTAACAAAACGGCCACTAGATGGCAGTAAAATACAACCATTGGAAGGGAGATGTTGCCCATACACGCTTAATGTTCTTGCCCATTGGCTTACCAATAGGTGGGTGCGTTCCCAAGCTTTCCAGGAAGGAAGTACTAGGAGACGGGTTAGGACGACTAGCTGGACCGGTCCCTTCTATTACAATGGTTGGTAGTTTGACACCAGACTTTCTCTGCATTCATGACAAATCTCTGACTAAAGATTTTTCTTTTTTTCTGCCATATAACTATCAATGTAAGTCACTTGTGGCACGTTTGAATAGTAAAGGCCTGTTTTCTGTATTGAATATGTAAGTTTTAATCACTCGCAGATCCTTACACACCATAGTTGATGCAAGCTGAACATTTCAAGCTGAACAGCCGCTGTTTGCCTTCGCTAGTTAGCACGTTTTGGATTTCCTTTTTTTTTTCGGAACAAATTAAAGTTTTGCCAGTGTTTTTGAAACCAGCGTACCCCTCGGCGGTGATACTGGGCCGTATATTTATTGTTTGTTTTAATGGTATCTATGGTCTTTAAAGTCATGATTTAACACAGTTGGATATGTTTTACTACCGTTTCAAGGTTGTCACATGGAACGCGCCAAGTGTTGTCTACATAATGAATAGTTAATATTCGGATGCATGACAAATATTAAAGCTCACCGTGAGCCAGCTGTAGCAAAAAACACATTACCTATAAATAAAACTGTCATGCTTGAATCAAATTCTTTATTTAAACGTCTCATAATAGTTTTTATTTACGTAAAAAGGGCTTTTTAAACATACACGATTTGAAAACTTCAAAAGGAACAAGGTTTTACTATGAACAAAACAGCGAAATGAATGAAACGGTGCAGGCGACGAGGATACCGTATAGTCGTGTCATGATAATAGCAACAATTATTCTGCACGTTATTAAGTGCAATGAATAAGTCCTAATCTTTTCTCTCTTTCCCTTTCTTTCTTTTTGTTCCCTCTCTCTCATTCTTCTTTTCCCACAAGGAGGTGCAAACACTGGCCTTAACTTGGAGGACAACTCAAGCGGCATTCTGGTTACTGTAGTTTGCATGGATACAGCGCTCCACCAAGTCGCCTTTTGATGCATGGAAATCTCAGTTCATATCCGTCCTGCTGTATTCTATCTTTCCCCGGGGCACTTTCACACTCCCCCTAGCATAATACAGAACTTCACACAAATACTTTCACTACAGTCCTATAGCGCAAACTTTGCGCAAGTCTGGAGTACTACTTCACAACTGGCGGAACTACAGCTCCCATAATTGTGCGCTTAGTTTCTTGAAACCGCCTTTCCCTACCTTCTTCCAAAGGAGGCTATATTGAGGGGAGGAAAAGGGACGGAGCTGCGTGAGCAGAGATCACCCTTTCTGGCTGTCACCTAGCAGAACACGCAGGAACTGAGACCGGGAGTGGGATCGGGGAAAGGGAGCGGTCCGAGTTGAACTGTAACACTGGATCCGTAAATAATAAGCTGGGAAACTGCGGGAAAGCGCACTTTGAAAGGCAGCACACACACATACAGGAGAGCTCTTCCCAGGACGCAAACTAGGCGACTTTCATTACTGCGTGCATGAACTCCGCCTGGCCAGGACGGTCTTCGGAGAGCCTCCGAGCATTTCCACCTCTCATTTATGGAATATTGTCGGCAAATCGGCCCGTGCCAGTTTGCCTTGTGCCTTTCTTGAATGTGACCAAAGGGAAAAGCTCCTGTTTTTTCCTTTTCTTGAAAAGAAGCGCAGAGTCGGATTTGGGTTGGGAGAGTTGGGGCTACGCTGTCAGCGGCTCCCAGAGAGAAGGGTGGGTATCTATCGCTTTATGTAAAAACAATCAGTGCAACAAAGGTACATTGTATTTTTCTGTTGTTTTCCCTTCTGATTACACGGCGCTTAACCAAAAGATCATATTTCGTATAGGTGATCGCAAATTGCGGCCGCACTGCGCGGAAAACGGCGACAGCATGAGCGGGGGAGATGTGGTTTGCTCGGGCTGGTTGAGAAAGTCTCCGCCTGAAAAAAAGTTGCGACGTTACGTAAGTAAAAACTGCATGGATTTGTACTAATCGCCGATTTAACAGTAAAACGTGAGGCATTTCGCTGGCCAAGTTCTCTGGAGCTGTTCGATCGCACATATTTAGTTTTGATACAAATGAAATATCCCGACTAGTGTGTTATACCCCGAAACCCCGGTATTTACAAATACTCGCAAAACAATGTTGCAAAGCCAAAATTACTGCTGTAAACTGTCACGAAAAGAGTATTTCCACTATCAAAGATCGGATCTATATCGCATCGAACGAGTCAGATCAAAGGGGCTGTTTAAGCGCATTTTGCCTGCTGCCGCATATTTACATAGGTAACACATAACCATCTGTTTTGAAGAAGAAACGCGAAGCAGGCAGCTGGCCGTCCCCGTCCAAATTGCGTCACGTCATAAATTATTAATCGCATCTATGTATCAAATCTTATTGCTCGTGTTATAGTGACGCAGTCGATCTGAAATTTCACGGAATATGTTGAAAATATAATCGTTCGATAGTTTTAATGGCAATGAAGATAGCAGTGAGTTGTGACAGTTATTCTTAAAATATATTACAAGCACTTTTCCAAAATAACGAAATCACAGTTGTTAGGAATTGCTTGTTAGTTTCACAGTAAAAGCCAAAGAGTATCATGTTTTTATATATATATATATATATATATATATATATATAGAAGGTAGTCGAGTACATAACACTAGTCTATTGTCCAAATCCATTCAGTGCACGATATACATTGAAGCTTGGTATTTTTCCGGGCTGTTATTGCATTGAACGATTGAGAGTCTAAAGGACACATGTCTCCACCGCTAGCAGATTGTGTCGCATAATATGACCTCTCAGGTCCTCAAACACATAGCACTAAGTCCCCTCGCTTACCCACGCAGACAACCGTCAGTTAGGCGTCAGGATCAGGAAATGACAGAGCAGCTGCGGCTCTAATTAGGGTCGCTTTTGGGTTGGCGGGGCCTGGCGACCGGGACACCCCGTCGCATTGTGTCCCTTCATGATACGGAGCGTCCCCCATGGTTTCCAGGAACACTGCACAAAAGCGCCAATTTTAAGAAACATCAGTATGACAGACTTCTGCTCTTAGAGGACTATATAAATCATGCATGACCGCAATAATAAGAAAGAAGTTTTAGTACTTTTACAGAGTGATATAATTTCGGGCTTCCCGAACTTGGATATGTTTGTTACTGTGATGGATTTGATTGGATCCTGGTTTGGTTTTATTATTTACTGGAAAGGGCAGGTTTCAGAATCGCATGGAGATCCTAGATTGATTGAGAGTCATTTGTGTTATAATGAAAAAGATTCACGTCTCCTCTCACTGTCAGGTGTGATCTACGTATCTGGTGATTATTTTACCGTGTGCTTTGTGCCGTTTTCACTTCTCATATGCAGTCCTCGATAAACGCTCATATTGGCTTATCTCGACTGCGACCGGGATTGTTTCCTTTGCTATTCAAGACTGCAAATGAGCCTCGATCAGAGTGACGATTGACAACACGCGTCCCCTCCCGAAGGGTCAAATCAGAAGTGCGGTGAAATGTAGTTTAGGTGAAAACAGTTCCGTATTTCTTTTTAACAAACCCACTTGCGTAAATGTACGCTGCCTTACATAGAAAAATATGTGTGGATACTGTAGCTCAGCAAAGTCAATATCAGGACCGGAAGGGTTATAAGATCGAAAAGCAATTTCCTGTTTAGCTTATTATGCTAACAGCTTTGGTTTTGATGTTATGTAATTAAATTGAATTAACATTCGAGCTAGTTCCATGAGACTAAAGCCTTTTTTCATTTCCAGCGACGTTGGCGTGTTCGTGGGTTGTTCGGGGCATGATTTGGTGCGGTACCGGGTTAATATAAGTTGAAATGGACCAGCCTCACGAACAGGACTTAAGGAATACCACGGAACAATGTTAAATTGTTTTGATATTGTTGTTGTTTGTTTTGTCATTGTTTATTATTATTATTATTATTATTATTATTATAATATTAATAATAACTTTTTAATGTTATAAACTGTAAATCTAAATGTGTATTTAAAGTACTTGTAGATCTTAAGATGAAAATATCTCATATTGGATCCCTGCATACTGACGATGGATGACGTTATGTAAAAACAGATTGTATATCATTTAATTTTAATATTGCCCCCTATTTTACCTAAGAAATGACCACATGACTTATGTTGGATTTCCACTCAATTACATACCTATAGGGGAAAAAGTACAAATACGTCCCAGAATATTTATATTTGGAAGAACCCCCCCACTGATCTACGTGTAGATTATCACATCCCACGTGAATACTGGCATCGTTAGTTTTCATATGCAGGTTGTTTGCACTGAACCTCATTCCTCTGAAGACTGTGGGGGGGAAAGTATCCTATTACTGCTTTTTTTTTCTTGTAATCCAAATATCTGCAGGTTACTTATTTTGATTTCCCACAATTCCACTCTTTCCTTTCCCAGAATTTACACCAGACATTGAGAATTTTCAGCAGTCCATCGCAGTGCAGGGAGGAGGCTTGATTGAGGTTCATCCTTGCAGTGGAGGGTGGAGGTTCAGTAAATATACCAGCTGGCAGAGCACCCTCTCAGGGGAAGGTGGAGGTCTGATGAAGTTTCAGTCTTGGGGAGCTGTGCCCGTGGTAGAGGTTTGATGAACAATCAGCCTTGGGGAGCTGTGCATCTGGTAGAGGTGCGACGAAGGTTCAGCCTTGGGGAGCTCTGCACCTAGTAGAGGTTTGATGAAGGTTCAGCCTTGGGGAGCTCTGCACCTGGTAGAGGTGTGATGAAGGTTCAGCCTTGGGGAGCTCTGCACCTGGTAGAGGTTTGATGAATGTTCAGCCTTGGGGAGCTCTGCACCTGGTAGAGGTGTGATGAATGTTCAGCCTTGGGGAGCTCTGCACCTGGTAGAGGTGTGATGAAGGTTCAGCCTTGGGGAGCTCTGGCCCTGGTAGAGGTTTGATGAACAATCAGCCTTGGGGAGCTCCGCACCTGGTAGAGGTTTGATGAATGTTCAGCCTTGGGGAGCTCCACACCTGGTAGAGGTGTGATGAAGGTTCAGCCTTGGGGAGCTCTGGCCCTGGTAGAGGTTTGATGAACAAACAGCCTTGGGGAGCTGTGCATGTGGTAGAGGTGCGATGAAGGTTCAGCCTTGGGGAGCTCTGCACCTGGTAGAGGTGCAATGAAGGTTCAGCCTTGAGGAGCTCTGCACCTGGTAGAGGTGTGATGAACGTTCAGCCTTGGGGAGCTCTGCATCTGGTAGAGGTGCGACGAAGGTTCAGCCTTGGGGAGCTCTGCCCCTGGTAGAGGTTTGATGAAGGTTCACCCTTGGGGAGCTCTGCCCCTGGTAGAGGTTTCATGAAGGTTCAGCCTTGGGGAGCTCTGCCCCTGGTAGAGGTGTGATAAAGGTTCAGCCTTGGGGAGCTCTGCACCTGGTAGTGGTCTGATGCATGTTTGGCTTTGCAGCAGGCCGATTGTTGTATGCTAGTTTTGCACACAGTGTTGACTTCATTAATGCACTAGAGTTTTGCCTTGCCACAACAAAGGATCAAAAGCTTTTAAATCCCAGTTTTCAGAAAGATTTCATGCAGATCTAAGCCTACGATGCAAACTAGGAACTGAAGTGGGCTTTGAATTTTTTAGGAACAGAGGATAATCTGTTTAAAATCTGTACTGAAATTGTTATGCATCTAGATAGAAGATTCAGTGATTGCATGCGATGGTTGTACAGGATCTCGGATATTAATCCTGAGTGTAATTATGCAAATCCACACCTTTCCATTGTAATGTTTCAGCTGTTAGGCCTGTGCATCACATACCATGTAACCGGTTCCTTCAATTTGCCAAAGAATTAGCATCAAACAAATATTGACGTCCTGATGTAACGGTTGGCTGGGGCCTGGGCAGCGTAAGCGCTGAGATCGCCTTTCACTCTGCAAAGCGGCCATGCAGATGGTCGCCACGGAGACCAGAGGCACCGCCCCATGAGGCTGTGGTCAGCGTGAGGGTGGGCAGCTGGGATGAGCGCATTTTGGGGGGGGCAGTTCAGTTATCATTTGTCGTTGTCAGAGGGCCCTTTCTACCAGACGGTCTCACATGAATGGCCAGAGATGGCACTGTCTACTTCTTGCGACTGGGCTGATGTCATGGCGATTTGACCGATCCAGCATTCTGCTGGAGCTGCCATGTGTTTGTCCTGGCTGGTTTATGCCGAACGGGGCGGCATGCGAGGACCAGCCAGAAGAGCAGACACCCCCTGACTTTGTGGAATTTCCTGTCACAAACACTCCCAGCATCTAAGCTGCCGTGTCACAGACACTCACTCTCTGCACCTTCTCCAGGGTGATGCTCCATTGTTAAATGCAAAGTTATATTTTATCTATTTAAAAAAAATGCAGGTTCCTAAATAATGATGGCGCCCCCTTTTGTTCTGGCCAGGGAAGGTCACTTCCTTCAATCTGGGAGTTATAAGTTCAGTCTTGTCATGCTATAAGTGGATGAAAGCAGGCCCTGCCCGTTAAGCATGGACACGCCCACATCCCTGCCCGTCAAGCATGGACACGCCCACACCCCTGCCCGTCAAGCATGGACACGCCCACATCCCTGCCCGTCAAGCATGGACACGCCCACATCCCTGCCCGTCAAGCACAGACACGCCCACATCCCTGCCTTTGTAAACAACGTCTCGCATGCAACCGTATCGATGTCTCTCACACGCATCCATTTAAAGCTACACAATCTCCCGGATTGTGCTGCATGCATTATGCATTAGAGTGTGTGCGACAATTCCCCTGTGCGTCTGCAATTGCGCCAAGACTCATGCATGCACTGCTCACAGGGAAATCTTCTACGGAGGGCTGGGGGGAGCTTGCGGTTTATCGCAGATCTCGTGCATCCAGCCCGATACTTCTTTGTGCTGTGAAAGATGAAGATAATCATTGGAAAAACAAGAGCGGGATGCCTCTCCTC
>JAODKC010000016.1:4950674-4994944 GCA_026777985.1 Mormyrops attenuatus
CCCCCCCCCCCCCCCCCCCCCCCCCCCCCCCCCCCCCGGGCCGGGGCGCCCGCCCTGCCCCTCTGGGTGGCGGTGGGGTGGTGGAGCCAGCCTGCTTGGCGTCTGTTCGCTCCTGATGTGCTCTGGGCCTCTGCTTCACCAGGAGGGTGGGGGCTGCTGCAAATTCAACATCATATGACGGGAGAAGCCACTCTTGGGGGCAGCAGGGAGTTCTCACCAGGAGTGGGGGTAGGGTCTCACCAGGAGTAAAGGGGGGAGGTCTCACCAGGAGTAAAAGCAGGGGTCTCACAAAGAGTTAAATGGGAGAGGGGTCTCACTAGGATGTGTAATCTCACCAGGAGTAAATGGGGGTGGGGGGCAGCATGCACTATAGCTGTTTAAGCCTATGTTGAGACTAGATGACTTAGTTGAAGTTCCCTTAATAGTTAAACTAGTTGAAATTCCCTTATTCCCGGGTCTGTTAAAGCAGGTTCATTTGATGGGGAGCCCCTCATCAGAACCACTGGGCTGTGGTCCAGAAACACAAAATCGCTATGCTTCTGAGCACCCTACACACCAACACACACACACACACCAGAAAGCCCTCTGAGCTCCTGCCGGGGGGGCAGGTCTGAATAGGAGATGTGAAATGCCCCTACCAGTCTCGGCAATCTCACACGTAGATGTGAGGGAGAATGGTCGGGGGGTGTGTGGGCGGGGCCTGTGGCAGCCGCCACTCCCCGCTGCCCCAGGACTGGGCCTCAGGTCGGTGTGCGGGAGAGGAGATGCCGCAGGAGCGAGGGAGACACACTCACCGGCCACGACTTGGTTCCTCTCCTCGCCCCAGCTGGACGCCTGAATGACACTCTTCTAACATTTCTCCTGAACCTATATGATGCTAAGAAGGTCTGTAGAAGCCTTTTTCTCACCGTTCTGTTTCCTCTGTAATGTGGGAGAAAGAGGACTTGCCAGCTCAGCGTCTCCTCAGAGAGGCCTTTTTAGATGAGGAGGTGAATGCTGGGAGGTGCTGTATGGTGCAGCCTTCGGAAAGGTGCGCGTTTGCCGTCTGACCTGCCGCTCACTTGTAGATTTTTTCTGTTCTTTCATTAGCCTAAAAGTGTGACATTTAAGCTCCGATTAATTGCTTCTGTTTTTTGACTGCAGTGCTAAAAGACTTCCATAGGGTGTGTTGGTCCGTGTTTTTAAATGTCAGGCTTAACCTTGGGTTACTCTGTCTGGTTGATCCCATTCTCCTCTGTTGTTCTAGCCCTCAGGAGCAAATGCAACTTCTTGGGGGGTTAGGGTGTGGGGGAGGGACCTGCCTCCTCTTCTCTGAGTGGAACTGCAGCAGGATGACTGTGGTGGCTGAGTGGGTCGCACCTCAAGGACTTTTAATCAAGCAATGGAGAATCCTGAGTCTGCTGGCCAGGGTTCAGCACCCCTTGAAGTCGCGGGCTAATTCATGGTGGGTTATCAGCATTAACGATCGTGAGCATGTTTCTGTAGGTGAGATCACAGCCTATGTTGGGGGGGGGGGGGGTTTCCGCCGCTGCCTGGCTGCCCAGGTGCTGCCTGTATGAACACAGGATTTGGCAGTGGGCAGGACGGGGAGGTGACATGGCGCTTAGTCAATGGTGTCCGCTTCCTGTGGGACCGGGGTCATCACAGCGAGGTCTCACACCGAGGCGGGGGAGCTACCAGGAGCCTGTGTGGCACAGATCAGCACAATGAGGCCTGCTTCTGTTTACCTTCCACAGCAGGCCTCAGCGAGCAGTCGTCGTGGTGCTGGGGGTTTCACACTGTCATGACATCAGCAGGCTTGCCCACCATTCTCGGTTTCTCAGTGATTTTTAAGCCAACCACAGCAGTCTTTCTGCCTCGTGCCTCCTGCCCCACCCGAAATCTGTGCCAGTGCCAGCCAGGCCTACCTTCACCGTCTTGCTTAGCTCAAGTATAGCATGAGGTTTGTGTAAATTGGGAACTTACAGGTCATATGGGAGACAGGAGACAGGGAAAAAACCTCCCCATGACCCAGACTACGATAAACAGTCAGAGGATGGATGGATGGATGGATGGATGGATAGATGGATGGATAGATAGATGCAGAGACTTGTATTTAAGCTGCTCTTGTTACAAAAGGTCACCACAGTGGAACCCCTTCTGAAATGCTTCCCTACATCCAAAAAGGACTCTCCTCCACTGTTATCCAGGATCTAGGTTCCTGCCCCCCCCCCCAGCAGAGTGAAACGCCTGAACCCTGACCAGACCGGGTCGTACGGCAGGGGGGCCTGTGCTCTGTAAATATTTAACATTTAACGGTAGTTTCAATTATATACTGGAAATAAACACATTCTAGTTTAACTGCCAATATAATTTCTAAGTGAGTGACTGTTGTGATAAAATGGAGTGAGAACATCCTTCCTTGTTCTGGTTTGGCGAGATGAGGGGGGATTTCCTGATGAGGATGCCCCCCCCCCCTTTGATCATGCACTGCTCCAGAAATAGCTAGTGTAGCACGTCCTGTAGCATGGCCGCCTCTGCAAAGGATGACCAGCAGCTCGCAGGGAGTCCCATTCCTGCAGGTCTGTGAGAGGCCCCGTTTCCTGCAGCGGAATATTCTAGTATTTCGGACACGAGCTCGAGCCTGTAGCCATTACAAAGGGTGCCTGCGTTTCTCTGTCAATGGCTCCGCACTGCATGAAGCTGTCGTGAAACCCTTTAGCGATCATGAATCTGGGTCTTGGTCTGGGCAGCCTGACATTTTCCTGAATGCCGTGTTAAGAACCTGCCAGGAGTCCCAGTGCGCCCCCCTCCCTCCTGCTTACCCCGATCCCTCCAAAGCCACCGCCCGCTCTCAGCTGGGGGCTTGCCTTTCGCCCAAGCCCTGATGTGAAGCCGGTTGTCCTGTTTTCTTTTAGCTGCTGTGCCCCGCCCTTATCGATCTATTTGCCACCCAATCGATGAGCAGGGAACCCCTGCCCAGCTGCCTCTCTCCCCGCCCCTGTCCCCCCACCCCACCCCACAGAAGGGGGTGTAACTTCAGCTGTGTGGCTGACCCCGCCTGCAGCCTGCCTTCCCTGCGACACTGGTCCAACTTGAGAGGGATTCAGAATTCCCTCTGAGTCGGGATGCCCCACGTTAAAAACAAGTCGACCGTTTGCAAAGAAAACTGTGGAAATTCACTTATCCGGTGACACGGACCCTGGATGCAATGTGATATGGCTTTGCTGGCTGGGGGGGCCTGACTGAAGTGGTGCTGTTCTGCCGTTGGAATCCCTGGCTGCCTGTCCTCTGTCTGAAGCTTGAAGCGTGAACCGCTCTCAGCCAGCAAGACTCTGTGGTACGTCCGTGATGCATACTCTGCTCCTGGATCAGGTGGTGAACGCCATCTACGCTGAGCTGTGATGTATGCGGAGAAAGTGTCGGCCATTATGTTGCTTGAAAGCTTTCCGGGTTAATGTCTTGGTGTGTGTGTGAGCTGTTTAGCCTCTTAGTTTGATACACGTCATACTGGTCACTTCAGGCAGATGGAGTCTTGTTAGCCAGACTGCCCTCTCTCCGCTCAGGAAAGAGGCTTTTTGTGGTGTTACTCGTGTACTTTATTAATTCTTACTTGCAGAGGAAGGTGAGACAGAGGACGGATACATGAACTTTTCAGGTCAGGAGCTCCCAGGGTTAGGCTGCGTCTGCACTGTTATGCAGGAGCGGTTTCCAGGATTTAAATTTGTAAATGCATTTTAGAAATAGTATACTTCGTTTAAATACTTAAAACAGCTGTCCCTTTTAAACGTGTTTAAATGTGGCTTTTAAATGCACTCCTGTGAATGATCTTTCTCAGGCCCAGCATGTTTGCCCCCTAACTCTTATTTCCTCCTCACTTCCTTCCCTTTTCCTCCCTCAGCTTTCTGCCTGTCTGGTCACCCCAAGGAGAGATGCTACTTTAGAAATAAGTTAGTTACTTACTGTGGAGTCGCTCCCGATTCTGGGATGCGCTGTCTGGAGCTTCAGGGAAGTCATTTGCAGGGCAGGCGTGCGGCAGTGCCCTGGCACAGGGACTTATCCTTCAAAGAGACTCTTGTAATGTGGGTAATATGTAGATAGGATGAGCTTGCCCTCTCAGGGTGTGTGGCATGAAGCAGATGTGATGAAGAGTGGTATGTCAGAAGCTCAAAAGAGAGATCAATGCATGCAGGAAAGTGGCCTCTGCAGGTTGGCTTGTCCATGTTCTGTCCAACAGGTTCTGCATAGTGATCAAAGTAAGGCGAGGTTTTCACTCATATCTCCAGCATGTAGCAGGGATGGGACAGAGCCTGTGGCTCCAGGAACATGAAGCTCTGTAGGAATAAGGCCGTTAATCCCAGGGGTGGAGTCTGAACAGCAAGATGGGAACTCCTAAGCAACGCTGTGCAGTGAAATTTACGGCAGAAAGAAGTTACAACACTAGATTTTTGTAAGATGCGTAATGCTGAAATGGTTGACATATTTGTGGTCAGGAGTGGATTTTTCTGTCTCTCTTTATTATGTGTGATCCCACATTGTTTCACCACAGCGAAAAATCTCCTAGCAGCTAATTGTGTCATTCTGTTGCGCAAGACTTTTCCGGAAGTAGATAGACATCCCAAGGAGTGCAGTCCTTCGTGTTCACGGATCGAGCAGCGCGTTTCACCTTATGGAGACTGGGGACGTGCTGGGGCTGTGTGTACCTCACCCTGCATGGTCTGTGGTCCCACCCAGCCCCCAAACAGATCTCAGGAGCACTTAGTGTATCTCTGAGGACGCTGTGGGAGAGTGGTTTGAAGTTAGAGCTTCTTGTCAATACATCTGCTCTTTATGGAGACTGTAGGTGCTGGAGATTGAATCCTCACGGCTGAAAGGTACGTGTGGGTTACCTCGCCTCTTCGACGCACTGTCAGGTTTTGTAGGTTGTTTGGGGCGAGTTTGATGTTGTGAAATTGTGCTGATTAAATTCTGGATCATTCAGTTTAGCTGTTCAGTAACTTTCCCGTAGTTTTACTGACTTATCCTGTAAAGAGGTTTCAACCCCTTGCAGGTTACGGCATTAATCAAGGTCTGCATATATATAATTAAAGAAAAACCATTTCCGATAACTTACAGAACTTTTCTTTTCTGGAACCTGCACTGAATGTCGACATCAGCAAGATTTCAGCACAAACCTTTCTGTGGAAATTCAGATAACAAGCTTCTCTAGTGAGGATGCCATACACACATGCACGCGCACATAAGTGACAACAGATACTAACAGGTTTGTCGACCGTGCCAGATCTTCCCGGCAGGGACGCACAAATCATTCTGTGCTCATCCAGATAGCACCAGTGTGCAGTCAAAATACACACCAGGCCGAGACAAAGCTGTCGTTTTCCCACTTGGCTGCTCCGTGTTTTTCTCTGGCTGTGCCGCCTGGGTGGTGCCCCAGGTATGTGTGTGGGGGCGGAGGGCAGTCAGATCTCCTTATAAACGTGACATGTCTTTATGACAAAGAAATCTTTCTACCTGGATGTGGCATATGACTGGTCATTTTAATTCATGTTACCGTTAAATAAAAATCTGAGACAGAATAAAGCTTGTAGTCATGTGACTCTCACTACTGTGAACCCACTGACAGCATGTGTTGGTATTGTTTCATTTTTAATCCGGAGAGTAGACTCTCCTGCCTCTCCCACCGTAAGACGCTCTGAAGGGCCGGACGCCGATGCCCGTGCATCTCCCGCCGTAAGACTCTCTGAAGGGCCGGACGCCGATGCCCGTGCATCTCCCGCCGTAAGACGCTCTGAAGGGCCAGAAGCCGATGCCCGTGTCTCTCCTGCCCTATGACACTTGGAAGACGCAGGAGTAATGCCCGTCCCTCAAGTCTGAGCAATGCCAACATGCCCATCGCTTGTTGTGCATGCAGGGGTCAGAGGTGATGCCGCATAACAAAGATGAATCTGTGTAATGATACAAAGAGGATCTGTTGCGATGCCCTTCCTGCCCCCCCCCCGTCTCTGTCCCCACTGTGTCCCTTTAAAGAGGTGCATTGTGGGGCTTTCCCGGCCAGCTGGGTTACATCATCACCATGCCGGCCTGGGTGTTGATCTTCAGCCTGGGGCTGGTGCCGCTCATGATTGGGGCCTGGAGCTCTTCGCCTGGAGCTCTTTGCCTGGACCACTTCGCAGCACAATTCCACCTCTCTCATAAAATAAAATACACTCTCGTTTATCCAATAACATTCGCCCTGAACGTAATCTGTTTCTTTAGGGATGCGTGCAGTGTTTCCCCTAGATGTTTACTGCTCCAGGATAGTCGCAGACTGCTCAAATTAACAACACCAAGCAGGGCTCGCTGCATTCCTGGGAAGTGTAGTTTAATGCACGTTGGGAGTGACTTTGTCTGTTTCTTTGTTTGTGTCCACTGGCCTAAAAAGCTCCTGACTTTGGATTGATTACACTGAAGCAGAATATGGGTCATGGGGCAGTAGGTTGAAGTGGACATCAGAGGATGACATGGCCTATGGGGGTGTGTGTGGTTGCCATAGTGCATCATGGGTAAAAGCTGTGGAACCTGTGGGCTGGATCTTGAAGACCTAGGGCTTGTGCACAGGGCCCATCAGGCAGTTCTGAGGTGCTGCTGTCATTGGTGTCTGTTTGGGAAGAGGAGCGGCTATGATGAACTTGGAGACACCCCCAGCTGACAGTTAAAATGCATAAAAATATATTTCCCCACCCATGTGTTCGGGGAATTTAAATACTTCTCGAACAAGTAAATTTTTGGTTGGGCGCCTGTGGGTTTGCTGATCTGGGATCAGGAGGGAAGGCCATCAAGTGAGCTCTGGCTGATATTCAAGGCTGATATTCACAGTTACAAATGATTCAAGTGTCATTTCTGAAGATCCCAGAAAAAATTGACACCTTCTGGGAAGGTGATGGGTACCTCTCCCAATCCGAGTGTAACTATAGCAACAGCCATCCATCTGCCGAGTCTCCTGATGGCTCCTGCTGATCTACGGTTCCCGGTTTGTTCCTGGTCCCTCTCTGCACACTCCACTCCACACGCCACCCACGCAACCGCCCATCTTGCGTGGGAAGCAGCGGGCGGCAAGGCCAGCTCCCCCTTTGAGACGCGTTTGGGTTGGACTGAAGCTGCTGCCAGGGCCCGAAGCTGAGCCAGATCTGTTAGCAGCCATAGCAAGGTCCGCCCCCAAACACAGGCTTTTTTATGCACTTCGCTATCGAGTGTGTTAATAAATCTGTTTCTGGGAAGTGCTGTACCCTACTGTATTTGCAGTCCATTGAGTCTGGTTGTTGTTTGAAGGGCGTAGTCAGGAGGTGATCCTGGTCCTGGTGAGGTGAAGACCTGGCAGAGTGTCCCTGCTTCGTCCCTTGTCTTTCCTGGGATAGGTACCTCACTCTATGTGGGAGCTGGATTCTGCAGTGATGGATGGAGATATGCGTGGAGTATAAGACCTTTCTGTGGGCTGGCAGGGTCCCTTAGCAGAGTGTCATTGCCCTTATAAATTGGTGAATAACTCATTCCCCTAATGGCACCTGGATGCTGCCCAGGCTTCCCCCCCCAAGCAGGAAAAGTGTTCTCCTAGTGTTTTTTCAAGTGATGCTATGGTCGCCGCATCCGAAAGCCCAGAAGTGGGCTTAGGTAGACCTCTGAGGTCTCCATGTTAAGAGAGCAATGATCATGTCACTGTATTATTCAAAGCTTTTTACTTCTCAGTGGTCTTTGCAAAGTCTCAGTGGTGGATGCCACGCCCCCTTTTTACGAGTCTGTTGGGACTGGCAGCATTGTGGAGGCAGAGCCTGTGGCCCAGGATAACCATCAGGTCTCGCCATCTGTAGGACATGGGCAGGACTGCGATAGCAGCCTTTTCCCATAATTCTGCTCCCTTTCCTTGATGCAGACCCACTGCAGGCTACTTTCCTTTTAATCCGCTCTGTAGAAACACAAGCCATCCTTATTATTAAAGCTCAGAGTTTGTTGGCTCGCTGTAGGTTAGGGTGATCAGTTTATCTGATGTAGACCAGTTTGTTTGCAGATTCTGCTGTGGTATCAGGAAGCTAGGAGCCTCTAAGACTTCTCAGAGGATCCTCACCATCTCTATAGAGAGGGGAAAGAAATCAGATTCTTTGATTTGCAGCACTGAGATGGCGTGAAGGTTTAGGGAATCTCTACATGCCCGTTTCTCTACACCAAACATAAGACAAAGGGGGCAGCAGCCTCCTTACTTCAACAACACTATTCTTTATCATTAGGTGCCATCAATAAGATATTCACCGTTCTTTTAGAACTTCTAGAAATTGCGTTCAGGGTTCCTCATCTGCCCGCCTCTGTCCATCACCTTGCATCGCTGGTCCAGTCATTGTCTGGTCTGTCGACACGTTTTGTGCTTGGATGCGTCTCCCGAGAACACACACTTTCACATGTTGCCAGTGCCTGAGTTGAACATGCTCCAAAAATGAATGAAGATAAGAAATCAGGCTCCCAGAATCTGCCCTGACATGTTCTTCCCCCTGGATATCTTCTAAAGTGCAGTCCTCAAACATTTTGTTTTTCAAAGGCTTACAGTCCTAGATTGTTTGTTTTTCCTGTCTGACTAAAGCTGTCTCTTTGGACCTGACAAACCTGGTTCAGAGGCACTTCGGGTGAGTTTAGGTAAACTTTGCCTAAAAAAAAAAATATTCCCAGAATGCAGTTCCAATCTGGCAGAGTTTTTTTCTTTTTTTTAAGCACATAGATGATATAGGTTGCCATCCTAGTTATTGCTTCTGCTATGAAACGCTCTCACTGCAGTCAGACGCTTAACTGAAATCATGGTATGTCATATTCCAAGGTTCCCAATTTTTTGTACTACGTTGCTTCTCCCGCAAACAGCTGTCTGGCACCTCCCACTGCCATCTCCTCAGGGTGGTGGTGGTGGGGAGTGCGGAGGGGCGCCCCATCAGGCCGTACTCCGCATGACAGGTTTGTTTGGCTTGGCAGCCACTTGTTTGTCATGATGCTTTTTTGGGGGAGCTTGGCTTTGTCACAAAGCCCCTGTCAATGGGGCGCATAAAGAGAATTGTGTTCCATTGTTAATACTGTTTAAACTCGAGGGACGGGGGGGGGGCAGGAGGAAAACAGAAAATGTGAAATTTGATTTTTATAAAAAAAAAGTTTAAAGAAGAATGGTTTGCTGGGGGTGTTTTTCTTGCCATCTGACAGCTACACTCGTTTTTTTTCGTCCTTTTTTCATCAATCCATCCATCTTCCTACTGCTTATCCTGGTCAGCGTTACTGGGAGCCTATGACAGGACATCACAGAGCATATACTTACACACACTGACAGAAACAGTCACACACTGTGGACTGGGAGGAGACGGGAGCCCCCCGAGGAAAACATGCAAACACACGGAGAATGGAGGCCGGATTCAAACCTTGAAGGTTTCAGGCAGCAGTACCCCCCACCCCCCCAATAAAAAAGGCAGGGAGTCCAGTTAACAGCTTCTCTCCTTCCCTCCCAAACGGCTTTGACAGTGTGGGGGCAGTCTGCCCTGTCCCCCTCTGGAATTGGACAGTGACTTACAGTAATCTCTCTTTGCCATTTAGCCTTTATTTTTAGCGTCTTTCAGCTTTCGTCTTTGTTAACTGTGTCAGGCTGTGCTGGACTTTCTCTGGACGGTCTGGCCCGCAGTGCTACTGTAAACCCCTAATTATAGGTGCCTGAGAATGGCTCTGCTTTTATCTGGCGTGCGGGTGAGTCAGAGGTGCCCATGTCACAGAGACAGTGTGCATGCAGCGGTCAGACTGCCAAAGGCCAAATTAGAAGTAAAAGTCCTGTAAACAGGCCTCTAGAAATGCCACTTGCACTCACTGTCCTGTCCCCACCCCCCCCCAGGCATGGAAGAAAAGGTGGTTTGTTCTTCGAAGTGGCCGCCTCACAGGGGACCCCGATGTGCTGGAGTACTACAAAAATGACCACGCCAAGAAGCCCATCCGCGTCATCGACCTGAACCTGTGCGAGCAGGTGGATGCCGGGCTGACCTTCAACAAGAAAGACCTGGAAAACAGCTTCATCTTTGACATCAAGACCATTGACCGCATCTTCTATCTGGTGGCTGACACTGAGGACGAGATGAACAAGTGGGTTAGGCGCATCTGCGACATCTGCGGGTTCAACCCGACCGACGAAGGTGAGTGCGGGGGGCAGCCGCGGGGCCGCCGCACGGAGTTAACTGGTCACATCTGTCCTATAAAAATGTCCTCTTTAGTTTTTGCACATAAAAATTTGCTACAGGGAAAAAAATGCAGTGTGTATGATTTATAAGTAAGATACCTTTTACTGACATGCTGTCTGTGCACTAATTTGTCTGTAGCTCGCAAGCATGAGGCAGATGCTGGCCATGCAATGGAGAGAGCTCTCCCAGAGCAGAGGTACTCGGATACTGAAAACAAGGGAAAGTCAGAAATCGAGGTCTTTTTTTAAACCGGGAAGGCAACTGGATATTAGCTTGCATGCCTGCTCCCAGTCTGGCGGAAGGAAGCCTGCAGATGGCTGGTGACTATCTGTAAATTGTGCCTCAGAGAGGCCTGGCTGTTAGATTAATCCGGGGAATACTTGGTGATGAAGAGGAAGCTTTCTCTAGTCCGCCTGAGGCTGTGACGCTATGAACCGACACCCTTGAAAGCTGTGATGTGGTCCTCATGCAGCTGGGCTCGTCAGCCGTAATCTCCCTGCGCAGATGTGACTCAGCCCTGAATAAGACAGCGTGGTGTGCTGACCGACCCACCAAACTGTGTGACCTTGAGAAGTGAGTGCCCTGAGAGTGTGGCGAACGCTGGAGAGTAACCTCGCGCCCGTGTCGTGTGGCGAACGCTGGAGAGTAACCTCGCGCCCGTGTCGTGTGTGGTGAATGCTGGAGAGTAACCTCACGCCTGCGTCGTGTGTGGCGAACGCTGGAGAGTAACCTTGCACCCGTGTCGTGTGTGGCGAACGCTGGAGAGTAACCTCGCGCTCGTGTCGTGTGTGGTGAACGCTGGAGAGTAACCTTGCGCCTGTGTCGTGTGTGGCGAACGCTGGAGAGTAACCTCACGCCTGTGTCCTGTGTGGCGAACGCTGGAGAGTAACCTCACGCCTGTGTCCTGTGTGGCGAATGCTGGAGAGTAACCTTGCGCCCGTGTCGTGTGTGGCGAACGCTGGAGAGAAACCTTGCCCCTGTGTCCTGTGTGGCGAACGCTGGAGAGTAACCTTGTGCCCGTGTCGTGTGTTTTTGGTGAAAGCTGGAGAGTAACCTTGCACCCTTGTCGTGTGTGGCGAACGCTGGTTAGTAACCTCGCGCGCGTGTCCTGTGTGGCGAACGCTGGAGAGTAACCTGGTGCCCATGTCGTGTGTGGCGAACGCTGGAGAGTAACCTGGCGCCCGTGTCGTGTGTGGCGAACGCTGGAGTGTAGCCTGGCGCCCGTGTCGTGTGGCGAACGCTGGAGAGTAACCTGGCGCCCGTGTCGTGTGTGGCGAACGCGGGAGAGTAACCTGGCGCCCGTGTCATGTGTGGCGAACGCTGGAGAGTAACCTCGCGTCCGTGTCGTGTTGTGTGTCTATGCAAGATTAGGTGGCTTTTCAAAAGAAAAAACAAAAAAAACTTCCACTGGGTCATGGAGAGGCAGGCTTCACCTTCACGTCAGAACTGCCATATTACACAAAGAGTCGTCGGCTTCTCGGGGAGGGGGGGGGGAGGGGATCAGGCTCTAGACGCCCAGATCTCTCTTTGGAGGCGTCATCTTACGCACGTAGCCTTCAGCCGCCTATTTCAGATCCACCAGTGGACAAAGGGTCCGTCAGCCCACTCCACGCCCCCACGGCCGCCTCACCTTATCTCCATGAAATGCTAAGCTGCTTCCAAAGCACCCAGGGGAATTTGCTCGTGTCTCATCTGTGAAATTTCTCATGGCTCTTGAACCCTTTTTGGCGTCTTTGAAGGAATGTGTTTCTTTGCAGATGGTGCGAGTTTAACAGAGAGGACATAATTCATTCCCAAGTGATGGATAGCAGGGTGACCTTCAATCGATATGTTGTGTTTGTTGAGACTGATACAGGTTCTCTTGGTATATGTATTGTTTTTGATCGATCGGCTGATACATTTGTGTGGCCTGTGCACGTTTTTTGTTCTCCATGTAGAGGAATGGGTCCAAACGGTTACCAGATATGGTTTTTTTGGACACCCAGCACAGAGCCCGAGGTCCTGTTACACATCAGCGGTGCTTTGGTCCCACCCTACCGGCATAAACATCCTCCCTGCTGTTATTAGGCTAGTTTCAGATCACCTATGTTCAGATGGAAAGAACTTTCCATAGGAGCCTCAATCTAAAGCTCTCTCTCAGTTCTACAGCTGAGTCATGGTGGCTGATCACGGATAAGAAGGTGAGGAGGAGTCAAACCACGATGATGATTCACTTTTATGTCCCTTCCATGCCCTGTAGATGGCACCAAACCCTCCCAGCCTGGATGCCTGGTATTGGACCCTCTGCCTAATCCAGCTCTGTCAGCCACGGCGCCATCCCCCATGAACAGTGTGCCACCCCCCTATCATCCAGTGAGCATCCGCCACCTAGAGTCCTCATCCAGCCTGGAGGAGGCTCCCGACTACCTGCTGCTGGTCAACTGTGAGAGCAAGAAGCCCACAGCGTCTAGGTGAGGCCTGGGCAGGGCCTGCTTCTGCATGAGGACGCTGAGGCGGTGTGTGTGGAAAACTGGGAGCTGGTAACCAGATGACTCCTAGAGGAAGTAGTAGTTATGAAAAAGACTGGAGTGTCTGAGGAGATGTTGCACAGGAGCTCGTTAATCTCCACAGTTCACTGTTCTTTGGCTTGCATAAATATTGTGACTGGGGTCTTGGTTATTTGTTAATGTCTAATAGTCAAAGACATTATGTTGAAGACTCACTTCTGTTGAGTCTCTGTTCTCCTCTCAACATGTTCTTCCTCATGTTTGATTCCCTCAAATGCAGGCTCCAGGGCTCCTCCAGGTCTACCTCTTCTGAGACAGACTGCAACGATAACCTCCCCTTGCACAGGCCCCTAGCATCGTCCTTCCCCAAACAGCCATCTTCCAATGGCTTCTTCCCCCAGCCCAGCTTCTACGACTCGCCGCCTGCCCGCGGGTCCTCTGTGACAGCGGACACCGCCTCGTACTGTCTGCCCCGCAGCTACTCGCAGGACACGGTCCTGCAGCCACGGCCAGCATATTCCATGCCTGGACAGGACACGGACTCCCCCGCAGGCGAGCTGCATGTTCTCGGGGCACCGCCTCGCAAGACGTCAGTGGAGAACCAGCTAAGGCACATCTCCATCAGTTACGACATCCCGCCCACGTCCAGCTCTGCCCGTCAGGTCCACGGGGCGTTCTCCGGCCAGGTGGACGTTCCACCTCCTCGCCCCCCCAAGCCCTCTCTAGCTGCTGCCTCAGAGCGCTCCCCCACGGACACGTGCTACATGCCACGCTCAGTGTCAGAGAGTGATGGTAACTACTGCGTGCCAACGAGCACAGGGGCCAAGGCGCTACGTAGTAACACCATTGGCACCGTGGACCTTTCAGGCCTCCGGAAAGGTCAGTACCTATTTCCTCCCTGGGTTTGCGGTTCCAGAACATTCTCCTGGAGGGCTGCCTGCCCCTGAGGACCTATTTTAATCCATGCTTGGTTTGGGCTTGTGTCAGAGAGATTCAGACCTAGCTTCTCAGTTTGGCTCCTTCAGACATTGTTTACTGTTACGCCATGTTACTTTGAGAAGTAATTTGAGAGGTTATATGCAGATACAGTTGGCTAAATTTCAGGAAAACGATTTATTTTGGATCCTTTGAGGGATGTCTGAATTCATTTGTGTATTCCATTTCTCCAGCTGAAACATTTTAACAGTTCTGCTATCCTCATTTCATGGTGAGCTTTCAGTGATAATAAAATGTCCGTCTGCTGCTGGTTACTGATGGCTCTGTTAGCTTGAAGAAGCATGAATGGTCATATTAAAGATTTCCTCTCTGTGTTTCAGAAGAGATCCACAAGAGTGGCATTTTTAATATACATTCTCCACCAAATTTGACCAAAATTCAAGCCTATTTCAACATCTCATTCTTTTGTTGAGTTATTATTTTGAGATTTTGAGGTTAAGCGATGTATGATGTATGGGGCAGGGCTGATGTGAGAGGTGGCGGAAAAAGGTTGTCCTAACTCATAATTATTCAGAGGCGTGTTTTGGCCATGACAAGCAATAAACCAATCACAATGGCATGTCACCGCACCTTTAAAAGGCAGCGGCGCATGATCTACTGCGGATTGCTATTACAATAGCGTGTTTGCCCAGCAAGCCAGAACACTTTTCGGCCGAGGAAGCGGATGTGCTCTTACGCGAAGTGAAAATGCACAAGCACATAACTCACGGGAGCAGCACTGTTCCACTGAAGCCTTTCAAGGTGAAGCAGGCATGGGATGAGGTAGCAGCGAGTGTGCCCTCGTTTTCTGGCATCACCAGATCATCCGCTCAGTGCTGAAAGCGGTGTAATGATGTCAGAAGACAGAGAAAGCAGAAGCTCGCTGCTGGACAACCACAGCGGCTGGGAACGGGACTAATTATGCTTGCTTTTTTTTTATTTTAATTTTGGGTCTGCAGTTAACATAATATAAATAAAGTTCAACCTACAGTTTTTAAGGTGTTTAAGCATGTTCGAGTAAAAGACAACAGGGCTGTTATTTTCTACCCTCACACTTTAGATTCCTTACTAGGCTATAGATGATTCAGCTTTTCTGCCAGCTTATCCCTCCTTGCCCGCACTGCTGCCATACACTCCTTTGCTGGCATCAGCACATGCCGTTCAGCATCACACCTTTTAAAGTCCTCTAATGTGTCCTCATTTATGTCCAACAGACATCCATCACACATGGCAATGTTACACAATAAACCACATGCCACAAAGAGTGCTACGACCTTCATAGGGCTGTATTGTAATGTTCCACCTGACTTATGTAAATATCTGAAATGCATTTTCAGCAATCCAGATGTCCTTTCAATTACAGTACATGCTTAATTCTGATAATGAACTTGAAAGATTTTTTAATGATAAGGCTTGTTCTTTACTTAATGTATAGTTTTTCTTTTGGTATTTCATTATACAGTATGATTACGTGAAAGGACCAGATGTACTCTAATATATAATACTCTAATATATATCTACTATAATAAAACGTACATAAAAACATAAATAACATAAAATAAAAAACCATTAGTGCACCTCCAGGGCGTAACCTGTCGGTAACGAGTGCCGTGCACTTGCACGTTTCTAAAGCGCGCCGCTTAAATACAGTTTAACAACGCGGCACTGACTTTTCACATGGTTTATGCTGATCAAAAGTGGTCAGAAGTGTCATTTTGCTGCCTTAAAATAGAAACGTGCTGACAATGTGCCCGGCTGCGCCTCATTAAAAATAACCTAGAGCGGAAAGCGAGCGCAAAATCATTTGCTATTTTGATGACATGCACACATAGTGTGAAAACGAGCGATGCGCTAATATGAAACAATTTGTGCAGGTGGAAAATGGAGCCCACAGTGTTTGACTGGGAAGTAAAACTGTCACCTTAACTGGAACATAATGAAATCGTAGCTGAACTACAGCAGAAATGTAATCTCATGAAGTTCCAATCCAATGGACAAAGCATATAAAACCCGGTTGGCTCTCCACTTCCTCACACCCTCTACCCTGAAAAACTCTGGACTCTTTAATTTGCTGTTTTTCCAATGAGCTGCAAAAAGTCCCCATTCCTGGGAAGTTTGCAGAAATGGTCTCATCTCCCAATTGTGCTGATTGCTGATATCCCATCAGGCCGAGGATTGTCAGTTGCTGCTGTGATTGGCTGGTTATCAGTACCAAGCATTGCAAGCATCACGGCTCCTAATCACCACCACCCCGATTACAATGTGATTTTAACCTGTGTGCAGCTTTTTTTTTTGATGCATCCGAGAGTGCAGAAGGTTAGCGTCAGAAGATGGTTTTCTGTATTCCTATGACTCTTGTGGAATTTCTCTGCCTTGCAGATTTCGGATCTCAGGACTGCTATGATGTCCCACGCCCTGTCAGCACAGACAGAAGCAGCTCATTTGAGTTCAATGATAATTTCGGCAACTACTTAGTAAGTTGACATTGGCAATGCCATCAAATCGCGTGGCTTTTCCAAGTCCGCCGACAGTCTGATGACAGATCAGAGCTATTTGATGTGCCAAGTCGCACCTCCAATCCTAGCTTTGTAAAACCAGAAGCAATTATAATCAATTAATCCAGCTGTTTAATCCATGGCAGATAAAGAAAGCTTGATGTAGGCAGATTTCAGTGAAGGCTTCCACTTTGCAATTGTCTCATGATTAACCAGGCCCACGAACATTCAAAGTTTGGTGGTAAAATGCACCCTGGGAAAAATGATTAACTGATGAACAGGTGACTGGAATCCTCAAAAATGTTATGACTTTTTTCATGGATTGGAGGTAGTGACTTTGTGGGATGTGTAACAGAGCACTGTACTTACCCATCCACAGAGAAACAAGGGCATGATTCCGGTGGGGCCCACGGCTGGATCCACTGAAGAGATGGATGAGAATTACGTGCAGATGAGCAACTCGCCACGCCACGGGCGCTCGGGGAGCCTGTCTGAGGGGACGCAGGAGCCCAACTACGTGCCCATGACACCCGGAAGCGTGGAGTTCTCCTCGCTGGGCAAGCAGGTCCCCCCACCAGCACACATGGGATTCCGCTACAGCCCCAAGACCCCCCCGCGGAGGGCCGCCCCCGTCGGCGAATGCCAGCCTCCTCCCATTGACCGCAACCTCAAACCGGACCGCAAAGGTGAGTCTCCTCAGAAGGTGTGTGCACACGCATGCATGTGTGAACTGGTAACGGTGCGTGTGTGAATGTGAGTGCACGTTTTTGGGATGTAATTCAGACTGATGTGTAAATATACACTAAACGTACCTGCCCATGTTTATAAAATGATCCTACACACATAGTTACCCATACATACACACACTCACACTTAAAGCACAACAGCATGTGTCTGGAATCTTTATCTTTTCTCAGTACAACTCCCACTTTTAGTGTATTTGCTCCCTGTTTGGCACCTTTGAGGTCGTTTCGACACGTGGCCCTTTCTGTGTGTGACAGCATGTGACCTCCCTGTACAAGGGACTTTTGTACACGGCCTCTCTGGTCCTGTGGGCTGGCTGGACACATCCCCGCGCCACCAGTGACCGGGGTCTGTGGCGGTCACCTCTGTCACCCGCTTGAAAGAGTCTTTTGAGAGCACGCTGCAAGTCACGCTGGATGTTTCTGCCTTACAGGGGAATTTCCACACAAAAACTAAAAAGGACTCCAAGGTACTGAGATGAGAACACAATGCAGACGGAGGAAGGAATGTGTAAAGCATACGCGCCCCCCCCCCGATGTTACTGCGGTGGACACATGTTATTCTGGGTTTTTTAATTAAGATTATGGTAATATTCCTCATTCACCTGGATTTGCGCATTTACAAAATGTTTAGTTCATGCCGGATCAGTTCATAAACCTGGGCAGGTACAAATGGGTTGCCAGTGTCTGTCCTGTAATGCCCATATTATGGGCCACAGCCTTGTCACGCTCCGTGTCTCCACCTGCTGCACAGCGACCTCAGGGCAGCTTGCACTGGCTGTCCTGTCCGCCATCTTGCCACTCAGGATGTGGGTGTGGCCTGCACTGGCTTCGTTTGGATGTTTGTCTGCAGTGGCACTGGCTGCCGCCTGACCACGGACAAGCTGTCATGAATCGTCCTGTCTCATCCTGCTGCTCCATAAACATTCATTGAAGCAATCTTGTCCTGAGGCCCGTCGTGCTTCTCGATGCCGTGTCTGAGGCCCGACAGCAGGTGGCGCTTCGCCCTGCTGTTCTCAGGGCTGCTTGGCTTGTGCTACCGTCTCTGGGCCGGGACTGCTGTGGTGCGGTGCTGGGTGTGGCTCAGTCTGTCCTGCCACAGAGCGTGTCCATGCTGTGCTGCATCGTTTCACAACCTGTTCTTTGATGCGCCATGCAGTCAGGAGCCTGGCGAGGTTCCCTGTCGCATGGGTCAAGCCGCATGCCGCACGCTTTGTGTCCTGTCTGTGTGAGGTCGGGTGGGGAGTATAGGACACTATGCTGTCCCCCCCCCCACAAACACTGTAACGAAACACTGTATCTTCTCTCGCCAATCAGGTCAGAGCCCTAAAATATTAAGAGCTAAACCATTTGGTTTAGAGCGAACTGATTCTCAAACCGTAGGCGAATTCCGAAGACGACTGAAGGGTACGTACTCCTCAGAGGTCCCCGATTTACCTCGCAGGGGTTAGGCAGCCTAACACTCCCAACACACTCTACCTTTGCCCTCTGAGAGTCTGTTTCTTTACATGCAATCTCCTACGCCCAGAGCATCTGCTATGTAATGTGATGGCAGTCTTTGGGCTTCATTTATTGTAAGTTTATATCCTGTTTTAAGTGAAGGTTCTGCGTTTTTAAAACTCCACTTCTGAACTTACAAATGTGCCAGCGGCGACCTGGAAGCCCAGGTTTTGTGTTGGTGTACTTAAACGTGACTCTGGCTGATTTATGTACAGCTGTGACGTGCTTGGGAAACATTTGTCTTCCAAGACGTTTTGAGTGCAAACTCACAGTGCTGCGAACATTTAATCACTACTTACTTCCTCAGCAGAGAGCATCATGTGAAAACAGGCATTCACATAGCTGTAATATATTTTTGTTATTATGATAAACTGAAATGAAACCAGATGGATGGACTAAATCTTGGTAAGTTCTTGGGGATCTCGTGGCTCTGGTGGACCCATTTTTCTGATTGCGCACAGTGTTTGGTCTCAGAGGGCTTACGTTCATGAGTTTTTGTTCAGTTCTCTGAGATGGGAGGCTGATCTCATGGTCATTCACACACAGAGCTGCACGCTGGTATGATTTGCCAGTTTATTGTGAGCGAGCAGTGCCTTATCGATACTTTCCTACATCCCATAATGTCTTCTGTATGCCCCGAATTAGAGGGCGGAAGTGGGATTGCTGAGGTATGGATGTGTACACTGTCTGGTCTTGGAGAGTGTCAAAAGTACACGGCACTGAATATACCCAGAACTCAGTGCTTTTTCGGTGTTGGAGGCCAAAGATGGATGTCGACTATTGGCGACAGACACTTGTCAGTATTTTTGGAATTATTTTGGGAAGTCTCATCCTGGGCTGTTAGACTCTCCCAGTGACCTGTTTACTATGTCCTCCACTGTTCATCAAAGCAGGGGGCAGCAGTGAGCGAGATGAGGGCTTCAGCTGTTTTTATAAATGTTTGGTGTGACGTCACCTCACCTTTTAAACTCTATATCAGTGGTGACCATTAAACTGATTGATTACTCCGAGGCAATTCCTTGGTGTCATTTTCCTGGCATAACCTTAAGGTGAGAACATTGTTCCATTTATTGTGTTCTAAGTCAGCAAGGCAAAGCCGTTAGGATTCTAAATGCAGACAATGGATGCCCATGTTATCAGGTCTGTTAGGGGTAGGTTCTGTGCTCGGGTGAGCAGGAAACCTGATGTGTTAATTCCAGCAAAGTGCAAGGTGCCCTGATGAGGGGACACCCATCTGTGTCAGGTGTAGCCATGTAGTGCAGGCAGTGCGTGTCCCTCTTCAATCCGCTACGGATGATGTTTCCTCGGCAGGTGGCTGGACAGCGCGAGTTTTTTATGCTGCCGTTACCGGACTTCTGTAAGCAGCAGCTGCAAAATGACATCCCGCAGTCGAGGCATGAGATGAAGAAGGTGGCCGAGCTCTGCATCGTTTTCTATCGGGTTACTGATGCTCACCTCCCCCTCCGTGGGGCTGACCTGGTCGCGGTGTCCCAGCCACTGGATGAGGGGGCTCAGGTTACAGGGGGAGGGGGGCCTCTCCTTCCAGCAGACGTGCACGTCTGCTTGCTGTATTGTTTTGCTTTTCCCCTCTTGCTTTCACAGTATTTCACCCCCAAGGGTGAGAAAGTCAGGGCTTTAAAGGTCTACACAGCAGTCTTCAGTCATGCGTCTGCTCTGACTGTGTGTACTGTATGTCACAGCAGAATACATGCAAAGCTGATGTGTAGTAATGGAACCCATTGCTTCCCACCCCCTCAGTTAAACCAGCCCCTCTGGAGATCAAGCCCCTGCCGGAGTGGGAAGAGCTGCCGGCCCCGGTGCGTTCCCCAGTGACCCGCTCCTTTGCTCGGGAGTAAGTATCCTGTGCCTGTCCTCATCTGCGGCACATACGCCATGGCCTCCGTGATGGCTTCATCGTCGTGGCATCCTCGAGGACAGGCTAACCGCAGCTAGACGCTGACAATAACAACAATTAACAGACTGTCATTAACATAACTCACTGTAAAGTGGCCATCTCAGAAGAGGAACACTGTTTCAGATAAAGTTTCTTCAAATCTGATGATATTGCGTGCATGACACTGTGTAAATAACACTCCTTCAGTAACAGGAAGTGTCGTCCATCATGTGCGTTCTGTTTTCTTCTGTGCTGAGAGATTTTGTGTTCTTTACTGCCCTCTATTGGCAGGACCTCGGTATTGCATGTATTTGTCCGTGCGCATAAACATTGTCCTTATAATCAGTCACCCCAGGTTCCCTATGCCTCCGAGACCTGAATCAGTCCAAAGTATCACCTCCAGCACCGACTCCGATGACTATGATGAGAATTACGTGGCCATGACCACCTCCATCACAACAGCTGACGAATCGGTACGTAAACCCTGTTTCTTGAAACTTTTTCTCTTCCAACAGGTTCTTCCTGTTGGTCTCTTGTGTCTCCTTTACGGGCTCTAATTATTTTCTGTGGCAGCATCTGTGCAGTTTGTACTTGAACAGCCTGAGGTTCATTTTTCCTCATGGAAAGTTAAGTAGAGCTTCTCGCTGCTGCCAGGGAAGCTGTTATTAATTCTGGAGATTAATCCAGCAGCACACTCACCACGTCCATGGGTCAAGAGGAAACTGGGATATTACCAGTGGGAATAAACATTTGATCTTCAAACTTGAGAGAAAATGAGAATATGGGACAGCAAAGATTTACAGTTTGTTTTTAGCAGGTTTTATCTGAGCTCCATGTACCCATTGTCGTGCGGAGTCTGACTGAATGTCAGGCACCAGTGCTGAGGTGACAGTCACTGCAGGTTGACCAGATAGAACAATGTGGCAGTTGTTTATTCCAACCCTTCTTTACTGTGCAAGGACTGTGTCTGTGTGTGTGTGGGGTTGTGGTTGTGAAATAAAATACATTTATACTGCAGTATATAAATATTTTCAAACTATAGAGATTAAATGTATCTGTAAAACAAAGCATTTACAGATAAGTATAATAACGTCAGTGGCACAACTGGAATATTCCTGGCATTACTAATACTGGCCTCAAGAGGGCCAAATGTCCACAGGGGTCTGGACCGCAAATAATTAATACCTTAAACATCGGCTATGCTAACACTAAAATTAACTGAAGGTTTTGTCAAATAGACAATAACTTCCTTTAATATTAATAAACTTTTTATAGGGGGCTTTATATAACATGTTAGCAAAAGCTGAACATAATAGTTAGAACTCTGTGTGTGTCTGTATGTGTGTGTATTTACTGGGTGTAAATATATAATTAATCTATTTAAAAGAGAGACAGGCAGACAGAAAAAGAGCATGAGCATATTGAAGCATATTACAGTTAAGGTACGGACACCTTCCCATCGCTCGTAATCTTACGAGCAAGAAATCTTACGACAAACTATATTATTCCATTTTAAACCTAAAATTAGCTACATTAAAAGCTCTGAGGTAGTAATCCTACAGACTATTTAAAAGGTAATAAAACTCTTACATACATGTAAATGGGTGTACAGGTGTGTGCAGACTTTCTCGAATTGAAAATTGTCTCGAATTGAAAAGCTGACCGAAGATGGTGACACTGCAAGACGAGATTAATTCTTGCACACTGCACATTCTTATCCCCAGTAACAAGCTGAATAGGCTTAAATTTGCACTGAACTTTCAAGGGCCAAAACTGGCGGGCATAAACGAACACAACCACTGACTGACGGCAGGATTAACCAGTAACATGCCAAATAATAGCGAATCCGGGTGGTTAGCCTAGCAGAACAACTAATATGAATTATGCTGTAATCAATACAACAGAAGTAGAATATTCACCCATCGTAGGCTCCTATAGCTCTTAACACCTGTGTGAAAGTTTTTTTTTTTTTTTTAATGTTTCATGTTTAGCTCTTTACTCAAATGAACCACAGCTGCTCCTAGGACTTAATCCAGTGACCTTCTGGTTACATGGTATGATGGCCATACCCCTTTACGCCACAAGGTACAGAATGTTCAGTCCCAGTGTGTTAAACTTTAAACCTGAACCTCCTGGGGTGTGGCACCGCTCCAGGATGCCTGAACATGCTGGGGCTGAACTGGTTCCTGATTGCTCAGTTATCCCACTGGGTTCATATCTGGAAGATGTCTAGAATCTCTAAATTGAATGACAGATGGCGGTGCCCCTGCATACCTTATGGTGGCCTCTCATACTAGCCCCTTGCCCAGCATCTCATCGCAATCTCCACCCAGCCGCCTTGGATGTCCTGAATCTCTCTCTCTCCTTGCTTTGCCTTGGAGAGTGAGCAGTGCTCTTCCATCTTTCAGGGAGGCTGATCTCCTTCTTCAGCTTCTCCCGCTTTGTCTCTCCTATTTTCACCCGTTTTCTTCTGTCTCTCTATAATTACACCCCGGCGAAGCATGGCAGTAATGTCAGCTATCCAGGACTCACTTTTCCCTACCTTCCTCTCTCAATTTTGCCAGTTTTTTCCTGGAAAAATGTTAAAGATTCCAGGATTTTGTCTGTGCTATTCCAGGTTTTTCTCTTTTAATACATTAGGGATGTACCGTAAAGTTTTTCTCGCACTATGACATTCACATCACATCACAAGCTGTTATTTCCTAATTTCCCTCCATGGGTTTCACACTAGCTTTCATGCAAAGTGTCAGCTATGACATCTCTTCACATCGGGCACCCAGCTGACCACTCTGGAGGTGTCCGCTAATGCTAACAAGCTAACTCTCCTTACCACGCCCCGCCCCCTTCAGCTCGCCTCTTCCTCGCAGAGCCTGAAGGTCAGTGCTCAGATGAACGCAGATGGGGGAGGTAGCCCGATGGTGAAGCCTAAAAGGGACAGACAGGTGGAATATCTCGACCTGGACTTGGACCCAGGAAAATCAACTCCGCCTCGAAAGGTATGTAAGGAGTTTGCCAAAAAAGATTACTTTGAAGGTGGTGATCCTAAGCGGTACTAGACGGGGTACAGGAGACCATCTGCAATGTCTGAAGCATCTCCATCTTCTGTGACTTGCAGAAGACGAGTAACGGCACTGGCAGCGCGGCCTCTGATGAGCGGGTGGACTATGTGGTGGTGGACCAGCAGAGGACGCAAGCACTGAAGAATACCAAAGAAGCCTGGAACGGAGGGAGGCAGTCCACAGACACTGACACTCCATCGAAAGGACCAAAGTGAGCCATGGAACGGCATCTTTCTTTATTACTGATCACCAGGAGGTCTATCTGCATGTACAGAACTTATCGTGAGGCACTCTGGAGTCAACAAGGCCTCCTCCTCTGCTTGGTTTTCTGAGGCTTGTTGTGAAGCTTCTGCAGTAAGTCCAGGGCAGGGCTGGTGGAAACCCCTGTACTCTCCTTATGGTGTCCTTATGTTCTCAAGCATTTCTGCAGCAGACTGGCTATCGTAGTCCTGTTCTGTATCCTTCAAAAGACTCACTATGGACCATACAATTCAGTCAGGCTGCCTGTGTGTCTTCTAAAAAAACATCTTTACTCACTCTCACTTCCTTCTGTAATTGTGTTAAAGCTGTTAAAATGTTCCAGTGTCATCTCAAAAATGAAAATCAATATTTAGAATTTTCACATTCATTTATCATCATCTAATTTTTTTCCGGTTCAAGTCTGAAAGTGCAATCAGATGTTCTCGATAATGAAATATGTAGGCTTGAAATGACAACTTTCTTTCCCACGCTAACTCTGTGACTTTTGTGCGAAGCAGAATGCAAATAACGTGGTTAAAAAGTAGGAATGTGCGCGAGGCGTGTGGGCTGCACATGTGCCGAATGCAGTGTGTGATGGCTCAGCTATGGAGTTTGCTTGTGAATTCCCATTCCTGGCTTGACGGCGCTATCGGGCTAATTATCAGGCTGATTAATCCATCTTGAAAAGGGTGGAATCAACAACTGTGACTACCTTCAAACAGTAGGTTTGTAAGCTTTCTCCTACTTATGCAATGTTTCAAAGAAAATCAGGTACTCAATCAATTTCTAATTTCCGCAGAAACAAGCTTCTGCAGCCCTCTTCCTACAGGTAGAACGATCTTTCCGATATCAAACGCCCATGCTTAAGAAGCAACTTTGCTGTAAAAGATACCTTCCAAACAAGAGCTAGATGTTTTCTAATTTTTTACTGGGATTTTTTTATCATTTTGAATTCCCCTTTTTATATTCTGCCGCAGTTTCACTTGGACTGTAATTTATTTTACCAACAGAATCCCAGTTTTTTCTGGAATCTGACAGACTGCCTTACTAAGCTCGACATCTTCTGTAGATATGATCAATGCTGCCTTTTAGGATTGCCCTATCTGAACTTTTTAAGTATTTGTGAATTTTACTCTTCAAAAGTATTTTAGCTTTACTAACCTGGCCATACTTTATGACGAGGCATGATGTAAGTCTTCGCTTTCACAGGTTGATATTGTATTCACTGGCCCTCTTCTCCAGCATGTCCCCTTCCAGAGCAGTGCCTTGATGTTTTTTAGCCTTTATTCCCCCTCAGACTATTCCTCTGTCAGAAAATTCTTTTTTTGAAAGACAACTAAAAAAATCAACACTAAAATTTGTTTGGAAACATGTACATTTTAAAGTGTGCGAAATAAAAGCAGATCGTTATGCATTATTCGTATTTCAGCACCTTCACTGTGTTTGTGGCAGCAAATACGAAAACGGACTCTTGGGGTTATACCATGTATATTTCTGTTTTTAATCGAAGGATGTAACTCTTTTCCTGGTAAAACTTAACTTGACAGGGCACAAATTACATAGCATTATGCCATTACTTATGTATTAGCTACAAAATAAGCCTGTTACATACTGATCGCATGTTAATTCATCATTAATGAATCGTGACGCTTGTTTTATCTCAAGCAGTTACTGTATTTGTTACTATACGTGATAATTCTGTAAATCTTTGTGAACTACTGAAGGAAGTACTGAAGGAGCAAGTAATGAATAACACAAGTTAAATACTGATCTCATGTTTGTTCATTAATGAACTGTGACGCATCTTCTCAAGTAACGATTATATTTGTTCATGATTTGTACTTCAATAGTAACTGAGTTATTTGTAAGTATTTGTGCCCCCTCAAGTAAGTATTTTGATGGCAAGGAAAGCAATCTTCAGAATATTTTCTTTCTCTTCTGCGAAAGATGCAGCAAAATTCTAGGCACTAACCAGACGGTGTAAAACCTGGGTGTTTACAGCTTTGCACTGAGTTAGGCAAGTTCCCGCAAATGACTGTTTTTAATACTCATGAATATTAGCTGATGAAAGTTGATATATGCATCATTCATATTGATGTTAACGGCGATTCCAGTTATTCCATAGATAGAGCAAATCTGACCTTTGTGGTGGTTTATGGAAAGAAACCTCATCCCGTCCTCAATGCTGAAAATAATACCAAATAGGCATATCCTGGAGTGTGTAAATACCCTTCAGTTTGAGACAGACTAACACCTTAAACAGCAGGTGAGGATGTTTACTGTCCGAATAAGCACTTGGGCCGTTAAGCGCCAAGGATGAATCAAAACTTGCCCACCATACAGGCATCAAGGACGTCAGGATTCCACTCCTGTCCTGACTTTCTTTTAAGTGAGCCATTGAGGAAAACCGTATAGCAGGGTTGGAAACTCTCATGTATCTATTTCTCATGTATTTATTTTTCCACTGGTAATAATAGGATAGCGAGACGAGCCGAATGGTAAGCTAGGTGAGCTTCGGTTATCATCCGGACGTTGATATAACATGCATATGTTAGTGCGGAAAGGACAGCTGGACAACACAAATCAGTGACATTAAATATAGCGACTGACTAACTGTGAAGCGATGGTTTCAGATGATATGCAAACATTCACAGCTTGACAGGATAATGGAAGCGCACTGTAGCTGAGCAATCCTCACCAATCTGGGGGTGATTTAAGTTTACACTTGGACTTTGGGTTATTATAAATACGATCTGGCCAGCATGTGGACGTGACAAACTACTGCTTCGGCAAGATACAGAAATTAAGGAGAATATTCCGTTTGTTATGCCCACAAGAGCGCGACAGTTACACACAGTGGAAAAATAAACATTAATTGTTTCCTACATTAATTAACAAATACATGTATCAGATATTTAGTATAACTTATGCAACCTGTATTTATGATGCACGTCGATATATATATTTACCTGATGCTTTCATTCAAAACGACTTGCAATACAGGGAAGGGTTATGCGTCCCCTGATATTAAAACCCACCTTTGTGATATTAGCGCAAAGCACTACTTGTTGAGCCACAGGAGCTATAGGTAGTTTTCTTTACGTAGATAAAACAAAATATTATTATATTATTATTCTTAGCGTATGGCAGTAAAAGCAGAAGAAAGCGGGGTTTTACTAAAAGTAAAGCCCCCGGTATGTTCGGTAAAACGAAAGTCGCCGCGTTCGGCGCGCAAACACCGCGGCAGGCGGCTCCCAGGCACGGCACGCGCGCCGTCCGCGGGCGCCGCGCGGGCCCTCCGCCCCGGCGCCGCCGGCCGCCGAAATCTCGCGATATCTCGCCGGACGAGATCTCAGCGCGAGAAAGAAAAAAAGCCGGTTTGCGAAGGTAGGCGGCGTGGTGCGAGCCGTCCCATAAAGGGACCGTCAATACGCGGCGGCTGTCCGTCTGTGTCGGCGCTCACCTCTCTGCTTCTTTCCGACTTTCTGAGAAAGTAACGGCGTAAAGCAGCAGGCGCAGCCGCAGGCCGGGGCTGAAATCGCTGACTGGAGGATGTCCGAGGGGGAAAAGAGCGCCTTTGAGCCGGAGCAGCGCCCGGAGGCTGAGCTCAAGGAGGAGGAGGTGAGCAGAACAATGGGACTCTATTATGGATGGAGGTGCGGCGCTGCTGGGGACGGGGACGAGCGCGGCGCTGGCGCTCGGCGGCCACCGGCCGGACCGGCGCGCTCATTTAATTCATATTTAATGTCCCGGACCGAAGCGTGGCCGATTTCGCACTTTGAAACTTCCCGGTCGTGTTCCCGGTGCCTCTTCCCACGCCTCGCCTTGGGTCCTCGCTGGATGCTGCGGGTGTCCCGGGGGGGGGAGACAATGTCCCCGGTCGTGCTGCCCCTTTTGTCCAGCTGAACTCTTTGTCTCCGGCGGCTATCCGACTTTGGCTGGTAGCCCCTTCCACCGGCGTGTGCCCGTGTAGGACGCCCAGGGGAGCATAAATGCCAATATAAGCAGAATTCTTTCCCTTAGTAAAATATTACGACTGTCCCAGTTCATAGTGGCCTCATGGATCCTCTTTACCGGCGCCCTTATTCATCCGTTCCCCTAAGTCTATCTGACGCTATTGTGGTTGAGGCTGACGGACTTTCCCCTAAATGTCGTGTTTTATAAACAGCCCATGACCCGTATTATTCCCGATCGGGCCCCGGCTGTCCCTGCCCGGATCCGGTGTGCACTGGCCGCTCCGGTCGGTAAAGACTCCCTGACTGCGCTTAAAGGCGGTGAGAGAATGGCGAGGAATCAATGAAACGAGTGCAAATAACTCGCCATTGCTGTCGTTACAATCAAATATGTATTCCTTTCTCGAATCAATGTTTATTCATCCTTGACACTTATTTGCCCACTTATCTCATAAATATCCCACCGTGCATCTTGAGATCGCGATCAGCCTAAACCGTCTGGTTATGGTAGTTTTTCCAGTATTTAAAGTCGCGTCACTGGGAGTTGTGCGGCGTGTTGCATTCACTTCCACACATGGAAGTGGCCGCATTGTGCTTTCATTGTGTCCTTAAGAAGTATCCGAGAAGCGTGACAAGTGCGCCCCTACCCGAGCAGCTGGGAAGCCCGCTGGACCTCCGCCCCGCGGTGGCGCTGCTGGCCCCACTAACGAATGCAAGACTCGTCCCGTCAGCTTTCTTATTCTTCATTTAACCAGACACCGAATAATATGCCGCTATGCTCAGTAATGCTGCAAAGTCGGTTAAAAGTGTTTAAGTTGTTTTTATCTTTAACAGGATGGAGCGTCCGATTCGGAAAAAGGGGGAGAGGAAGGAACACCTCCCAAGCCAAGTGACAGAAAAAAGGGCCTTCCACTCCCCGGCTATGAAGCTAAGATGGTACATCTCCGTTTTTTCATTATGAACTGAAACCAGAGGTGGTTAGTTCAGGTTCAGAAAGTATTTGGTGGCCTTGCTGCACCTGTAGTTTTTTGATTTTTAATTTCTGGACTAAACTATCCACCTCTGACTGAAACATCAATCGAAAACCTCTCCATAGCTTATACTGGAGCTGGTGGGTGGGTTTAACTGTGTCATTGGCTTAATCCAATAGGATAGGAGCAGAGTTTAAGCTTCTGGTGATTGACAGCACATGCTCCCAACCACAGTGGCTTTTAAAGCCTACAGTGAGTTAGAGCATAAGTGATGATTATTTGTTTGTTCTCTTTCGTTTTGTCCTTGCAGCAAGCTGACCGGACTAACAGATTTGACTACCTGCTGAAGCAGACAGAACTCTTTGCCCATTTCATCCAGCCGGCCGCTCAGAAAACCCCCACCTCACCACTGAAGATGAAACCAGGGCGGCCCCGTATCAAGAAGGACGAGAAGCAGAACCTGCTCTCGGCCGGAGAGTGAGTGCCTCCGGCCACCGTGAGGCGCTGTTACTGTGACCTCTGCCCAAGCATTTCTCCTAATGCAAGCCCATGGCGTCTCCCCTGCAGTAACCGTCATCGTCGCACGGAGCAGGAGGAGGATGAGGAGCTGCTGAGTGAGAGTAGCAAGGCCACCAACGTCTGCACGCGCTTTGATGAGTCGCCTGCCTGTGCGTACCTGATTGTGCACCTGCTCCGATGAGTGCCTTACCCGTGTGGGCCTCATGGCCGCCTGCTGCTACTCCTGTAGTTTCATGCATTATATCACTTCACACTCTGCATCTGCTGCTGGCTGCTTTTGTGTTAAGGATGCTTCAAAAGCTAATGATTTTTCCACGTTGGCCTTCATCTCCACAGGGGTTGATAATAAAGACGAGTGAGCTGTCCTGGCTGTCGCCCACTTTGATACTGATGTATGGAAGAGTTGCTTTCCACACTGAGCTAAAAGTTCTGGGTTTTAACCATTTGGCCACAATGCGGTTTCTTTTGTTCCAGATGTGAAAACCGGTAAACTGAGGGACTATCAGGTTCGAGGCTTGAACTGGCTCATTTCCCTGTATGAGAATGGAATCAATGGCATCCTGGCAGATGAGATGGTAATGACCTTGTCTTGTGAGATGTCAAAATTTGGGTATCGCTCTCCTATGTCAAACGTAGTGATTGTGGGCATGTCCCCGGTCTCCTTGTTCTCAGGGCTTGGGGAAGACGTTGCAGACCATCTCGCTGCTGGGTTACATGAAACACTACAGAAACATTCCCGGACCTCACATGGTGTTGGTGCCCAAGTCTACCCTATACAACTGGATGAATGAATTCAACCGGTGGGTGCCATCGCTAAAGGCCGTCTGCCTTATCGGAGACCAGGAGCAGAGGGTATGTGTACCAGTGCTGAGTGGCTTTAACATTCTGGAGACCGTAATGATTGGCAGTGAGCTTATTGCTAATGTTAGGTCCCTGGCTGTAGGTTGCTTTCATTCGGGACGTGCTCCTACCTGGAGAGTGGGACGTCTGCGTGACCTCCTACGAGATGATCATCAAGGAGAAAACCGTGTTTAAAAAGTTTAACTGGAGGTACCTGGTCATTGACGAAGCTCATAGGATAAAAAATGAGAAGTCAAAGGTACAGTGTTTTTAAAATGTTTCCAAAATCTGCTACTCGATCTGGAGATTAGAGAGCACCGTTTGCGCATAGCGTTTGATAACTTCAAAGAGTGATCATATTGACTGACTCTGGTCATTGTCTCTTTGTAGCTCTCGGAGATCGTGCGTGAGTTTAAGACAACCAATCGCCTGCTTTTGACTGGAACCCCCTTGCAGAATAATCTGCATGAGCTCTGGGCTCTCCTCAATTTCCTCCTCCCTGATGTCTTCAACTCTTCTGAAGTGAGACCTTCACCATAGAATTCTAAGCACCAACTTTTACATTGTTGCACCGCATGCGTGTACTTAAATGTCTTTGTTTTCAATAAAGGATTTTGATGCTTGGTTTGATACCAACAATTGCCTGGGGGATCAGAAGCTGGTTGAACGTCTGCACATTGTAAGTACTGTGTCCTACATTGGTTTTGGCCACATTTGAGCTTGGCATCGTGGAGAAGATGCACGTGTCCCGAGATTCCCTCCTTTGATTTATCTTTACTGTAAATAGGTGCTTCGCCCGTTCCTTCTACGGCGTATCAAAGCTGACGTAGAGAAGTCTCTGCTGCCTAAGAAGGAGGTGAAGATTTATGTGGGACTCAGCAAGATGCAGAGAGAATGGTTGGTGCTGTGATTTTAATTTGGATTTCATTTGTGATTTACTTTGGGACTCGGTTGCATATCCTCTTATGTTTGGGTGGGATACACTTTCATCTAGCTGTTTGTCCTCGCTTCAGGTATACCAGGATTCTGATGAAGGATATAGACATTTTGAACTCTGCAGGCAAGATGGATAAAATGCGACTCCTAAATCTTCTGATGCAACTGCGGAAATGCTGTAATCACCCGTACCTGTTCGACGGCGCTGAGCCTGGCCCTCCCTACACAACGGACCTGCACCTGGTGGTCAACAGCGGCAAGATGGTTGTGCTGGACAAGCTGCTGCCTAAGCTGAAGGAGCAAGGTCAGACTGTTACATTGCTATGGGGTCCCTGGAAGAGCTGGTCAACATCTTCAGCTTAACAAGCTGTGTGATCATCGTCCCTAGGCTCCCGTGTGCTGATCTTCAGCCAGATGACCAGGATGCTGGACATCCTGGAGGACTACTGCATGTGGAGGAACTATCAGTACTGCCGCCTCGACGGCCAGACTGCACACGAAGAGAGACAGGCGCGTTCCGTCCTTAGCTTTTTATTCCACGCAGACGTGAGTTGAGCTTCTCCTCTTCCCCTCCCCTTTGTCTTATGCCTTTTGTTGTTTTGGTTTGCCAGAAATCGATAAACGCATACAATGAGCCCAACAGCTCCAAGTTCATCTTCATGCTGAGCACCCGGGCAGGAGGCTTGGGGATTAATCTTGCTACTGCCGATGTGGTCATCATTTATGACTCTGACTGGAATCCACAAGTCGATTTGCAAGCTATGGTAAGTTTCGTGATCTTGAAGGGCTCGTTCCTAGCTCCTGAAAGTGCAGAGGACGATCCTTCCTGTTTTGTAGCCACTTAATTGCTTGTTTACCAGGTGTTACTAATTTGGGACCCAAGCAGCACAATTTCTGAAAGACTTAACTTCTCATCTTTGGCTCCCTTAGGACCGTGCACACAGGATTGGTCAGAAGAAGCAAGTGCGTGTGTTCCGGTACATCACGGAGAACACAGTGGAGGAGAGGATAGTCGAAGCTGCAGAAATGAAACTCCGATTGGACTCCATTGTCATCCAGCAAGGTAGGATCTTGGTTCACTGATACGTTCCCCTCAAACTGTAGGGGTGCTGATACATGGATGTGGGGTGTGATGCTGTTTCTGAAACTGCCGGCATCTATTACCAGATTTATTTAGGTATTTTAGTCTAAGTTCAGAAGTTGGACTGAACGGTTTTCAATCCACAAACAGGGAGGTTGGTGGACCAGAATCAGAATAAGCTTGGTAAGGATGAGATGCTGTCGATCATTCGACATGGTGCGACCCACGTGTTTGCCTCCAAGGAGAGCGAGATCACCGACGAGGATATCGATGAAATTCTGGAGAGAGGCGAGAAGAAGGTCCGTTTGAGCGTTTGGACGTCGGTTCTTGGAATGTTCATCTGTTTCGCTTCGTGATGTTTGTTGCAGTTTAGCCTTTTCTAAATTTTATTTAATTTTTTTTAGACTATGGAGCTGAAGGAAAAACTATCCAATCTGGGCGAAAGCTCACTCAGGAACTTCACCATGGAAACTGATAACAGTGTGTACAACTTTGAAGGAGAAGACTACAGAGAGAAGAAGAAGGTAAAATCCTGGGTTCCTTTAACTCCGAGCTAGATAAGATTTTATCAACTCTGAGCTATTAGTTAGGTTCTCCCCAAACGAGCTTGATGGGCCCAATGGCCTCCTCTCGTTTGTAAATTTATGGTCTTATGCCATTAGTGTTTGTCCCTCTTATATTTTTCATAATTTCTCACTTTCTCAGATATTACCCAAGCAGTCCAAACTGCTGAAGGAGGTCTCCTTTTGAGATGCCCAGTTACATTTGACTATCATGCTGTTTTTGGGTAGCACTGGCAGCTTGTCCTAACAATATTGTGGTAATTCTGGAAATGTTACCCAGTCCTGTATTTCTGCACAGTGACTCGTTTCTTGCGCAGGTCGTGACAGAGTGGATCGAGCCCCCCAAACGAGAACGTAAAGCTAACTATGCTGTGGACGCGTACTTCAGAGAGGCCCTGCGAGTCAGCGAGCCGAAGGCGCCCAAGGTCGGGTTGACGGGATTTTGATAAATACACCAGTCAGGTTTACTTGCTTTTCCAGATTTAACATCTGCCTCCTCATCCCACCTCTAGGCTCCCCGGCCCCCAAAGCAGCCCAACGTCCAAGACTTCCAGTTCTTCCCTCCTCGCCTCTTTGAGCTGCTAGAAAAAGAGATCTTGTACTACAGAAAAACAATTGGTTACAAGGTATTGCTGCGTTTGTGTGGTTTCACTATTACAACTCGGCTAATCCAACATAGTCATATCCAGGATGTTTCTGGAAGCAGCAGGCTGTGTTAGAGTGCTAGAGTCCAGCCCAGAGCATCTTCTGCGATGTCTCTCTGCTCCCCAGATGGGGTAGTATGTCACTTTTTGCCCGGTAATTGTCTCCATTTGTTCATGTAAGTGTAGCAGTAATAATAGTGGCTTGTGTTAATCATTACGAATAACTGGCTGTCTTCCCCAGGTCCCTCGTAACCCCGAGGTTCCAAACTCCGCTCAGGTCCAGAAAGAGGAGCAGGCAAAGATTGATGAGGCAGAACCATTGACGGAGGAAGAACTAGAGGAGAAGGAGAATCTTCTCTCCCAGGTAACAGATCTTCAGGGCCAATGCTCCATGACCTTCTATGGGATCCGTCGAGGGCCCTTCATTTCAAAGTGATTTGATGGAATTCAAACTACGCATTTTGTGGGCGCTAATTGAAAATGTCTGTTAGTGGAGCTCTTGTTTATTCCAATGTTCCTCGACTTAAGATGAGGTTAGGTTTAGGGTTAGGTTCTTTAGTCTGTCTTTAGACAAATATGAATATGATGTGATACGATGCACTTGAGCGCTTCTGGGACATAATCTCTTAGAAAACAAAAAAGCGCCGTATGCTATGACGCTAAACTGTGCCTGAAATGTTTGCACTCATGACTGTTACAAAGACTGGAAATGTGGCTGCGTTCCCTAGCCTGGGAACAGAGCAGAATGCAACGTGTGATGACTAGTGAATGTGCATCACTATCGCACCATCATAAAACTGAGGCATAAACCACAGTAAAGTGAGGAACATCTGTGTTTGGGGTCTAATATTGGCTGTGGTATGAATTAAGAATCGCCTCAAATGTTTAGTGTTTATTCTGGGAGCCAGTGTGACACTTTGTGTAGTGATGGTATGATGTCTTGTCTTGCCAGGGGTTCACCATCTGGAACAAGCGCGACTTTAACCAGTTTATCAAGGCCAATGAGAAATGGGGGAGGGATGACATTGAGAACATTGCCCGTGAAGTGGAGGGCAAAACCCCGGAGGAAGTTATGGAATATTCTGGTAAGATGAGTGATCTGAGTCGAGGTAGAAAGTTCAGGTCCAGAAAGTACAATTCCAGACCAAGGTTTTGTCTCAACCAACCAGTTGAATACTCTATGACTGTGACTCTTTATTTAAACTCAACTGGTCTGAGTAGAGTTTCTAGCAGGATTGAACAAGTATGTCTTAAAGTCTTTATCTACAGTGCAGTGACTTGGCTGGGAATAATGTGTGTTAATGTGCTGTTTGTGAATGGGTACAGCTGTCTTCTGGGAGCGATGCAATGAACTGCAGGACATAGAGAAGATCATGGCTCAGATTGAGAGGGGAGAAGCCCGAATTCAAAGGAGAATCAGCATAAAGAAAGCACTTGACTCCAAGGTGAGACCGAGGCCAGCTAATACTCAAACCAGAACATCTCGTTCAGCAAAGCCTTCTGTGACTGGCTCAAACACCTCCACATTCCTTAACATACCATATCACATTAAGGTCTTCTCATAAAATGTCCAAAATGATCATTCAATCCGATATATTTGTGCTTCAAATGAAAATACCATGGACTCCAAGGTCTTCTGGTCTGGCTTGATGCTCTGTGCTGTACCAGGCACATTGACGTGGGTCGGTGGTAACTTTCACAGGAACTTGAGTCTGCGTGTCACTTGGCATCTCTCTGCCGAGTGCGGAGTTGACATTGCACGTTCTCCTCCTCAGATTGGGCGCTACAAGGCCCCCTTCCACCAGCTGAGGATATCCTATGGCACCAACAAGGGCAAGAACTACACTGAGGAAGAGGACCGCTTCCTCATCTGCATGCTGCACAAGCTGGGCTTTGACAAGGAGAGCGTCTACGACGAGCTCAGGCAGTGCATCCGCAACTCCCCCCAGTTCCGCTTCGACTGGTTCCTCAAGTCGCGTACCGCCATGGTGGGTAGTGTACCTGAGGCACCACGGTGTCCTCGTCCAGATCGTCACCTTAGGCCAAACGTTCTATGTGGTTCTTTCCATTAGCTGGGCAGTCAGTCCTTTAGCTAGTTAATGTTCAGAAAAATGCTTTCTTTTTAAGGGTTGAAATAAGTTTAATTTCATGGAAGGTTTTTAAAGTTACTAGAGCCCTCTAGTGGACTCTGTCATCTGGGATCTTTGTGTGTTCTAAAAAAATCCTGCTTTTAAAGTAGGTTTTACCTGAATCCAGCAGAATACCCATATGAGATTAGGGGATGTGGGGGCAAAGATAACAAATGACCTGTCATTTTTGAGCATGCATTTTCCCTGGAGTGCTCAGAGAAACTAGCAGTTTTATAGTTCTGTAAAGTACCCCGTACTGGCTTAGAAAATGAGCCCCCACTCCGGGGTTTGAGACCAAGTTGACGGTAACTTTAGTGACTTTGCTAAATGCCAGCGCTGATGTTGACACACATTTGCCTGTGCGCAGGAACTGCAACGGAGATGCAACACGTTGATCACGCTGATAGAGCGCGAGAACATGGAGCTGGAAGAAAAGGAGAAGGCAGAGAAAAAGAAGAGGGGCCCTCGCTCTTCCTCCGTAAGTAGGGTTTTTCTCCAAGGGAGAAACTTGGCCTGAATTTTGTTATTAGGTTGGTTAAAACGCAGCAGCTCCCCTGGCCCAGATGTAGCCTTTAACCCAAGTGCAGCTACACAACCGCAGTGCATTAATCAGCGTCCTCAGTGGCCTGCCTCTTGGAACACACGCCCCGTATCAAAATCCAGTTAAAGGAACGCAGTGTTTACTCTGCAGTGCTGTTCCTCCCCTCCGTCGGCCACTGGCCACCACCCTCCTCCTCCTCAGTGAGGTGTTTGTGTCCCTCAGGCTCAGAAACGCAAGGCAGACGGGACGGCAGATGGGCGTGGAAGGCGGAAGAAGTTAAAGCTATGAAGAGGATGCCCGGCCGGCCAGGAGAGGCAGCCCCGGGGAGGGCGCCGGTAAACCGGCTGCGGTGTGTGTTTTACGGGTCATCATGATGTACTGTACGGAACTTCAGCGTCGTTTTCCTGTTGATCTTGGAGGGAAGTGCCCCAGAGCAGCTCTGCTCCTGCTGTCTTCCCCACCTTTATGTACTTATTTATGCCTTTAGGGTAAAGCACTGCATTTTGGTTTTTGTTTTTGTTTTTTAAAATTGTTCCCTATTTTACCAATATTTGTATTAGAACTCATGACACCAATAAATTTTGTTTTTGTAAAACTGTATTTTTTCGTGGTCGTTTTTTCCTCAGTGACGTGTGTTTTTGAAGCCGGGGCCTCTTTCTGCACTTTGTTTTCTGCCTGGACCTTCAGGCTTGCCAGCGGCATGTTCGCTGTTGCTGTTATGCCGTGGTGCATCATGTTCGCTGTTGCTGTTACGCTGTGGTGCACCATGTTGCTGGTTGTCCTGTTGTCTTCCCTCCAGTTTTTCCAAACATTTTATGCCCTATTCCAGTGGACTGGGTCTTCTCATAAAGTGTCCAAAATAAGTCTGCTTCAATCTATTTGTGCTTCAACTGAAAAGCTCAAGCTTGATTTGATGGTATCAGCAGTGACTTTGGTGGTATCAATGGCCTTCCTTTCCTGTTTCATTGTCCAGTCCTCAGATCTTCAATCATAGAAATGTCATATTCTAAACAGTTCTGATTTTTTTCTTCAATATGTTTTGAAGGTGCCCCCAAGTCCTTCATCACAGCTGTAGAACGTCCCATTTGACGGCTGGATCTTCTGTTTTTGTTCCATTGAGGCAACACTGAAGTTGCCATTTCTGTGGTCATAACCTTTCTCCGCATATTTAAGAGTCATCATGCAGGTTCATGCTCTTAGTGTTTTCCATATTCTACCCTGACTGTAGTTTCTTGTGCAGTGTAGAGATTCTTCATAAGTTCAGAGATGCTGTGATGCACCTGTTTTTCTAAAAACCTTCTATTGGTTGACATGGTCAGCATGAATCCTAGTATTCCTGCTCTTCCTTTTTCATTTCCCATTGCACATCCTTGCTCATTTTCCCGAATCCAGCTGGTACATCAGCTTTGCTGTTTATGTAGGACTCATCTGGTCAACTGTTGATTTCTAGTGACATTTGTCCTGATGGCCTTTGGTTGTGATATCAGCACTGATCTGGCCTCTGATTTTCTTGTTGATGGTTCTTGTATATCGGTGGCTGATGTCCTCGCTGTGGAGCTCTTCTGTGTGGTCTTTCCATCTCTGCCTCTTCCGACATCCTTTAGCATAACACCTCAGATGGTCAGAATGTGTTTAAATGTCACAGATCTGAAAAATAACCATTTTCCATGGTTTTCCTTATTTCCCCCTTGGACTTGGCAGATGTAACTCTTTGGAATTTGCAGTTCTTCACTTTTCAGCTTCACGTAAAACTTGCACATAAGGAGCGCATGAATCCTCCATGGTTTGATCCTAAGAATGCAGTCTTTGATTCCTGCGACCTTGGTCGATCTCCCACAGCCTGTTCCCGCTGTCATCGCGTTCCAGCCCAATGTGCTGGATGTTTATGCCGTTATTGCTTTTGTAGCCAAAGTCCTCGACTGCCTTCCCACCTACCGTGAGCCACCGTTTCCTGTGTAAACACCACTTTCAGACTGCATTTGTACTCAAAGGTCACCCTGCACCTTTGGGGCCTGCTGTGAGGATGGTGTATCTGCTCCACTTGCAGCCCACAGCTGCCATAGCGAGTGGGGGGGGGGGGGGGGGGAGGATGACCTGAATTTAAACGGGGGAAAATTTGTAGTCAGGGCCTGTAAATCTTTGTTGTACTTTCAGACCAGTTTCCCATGACACAGTGGTATAGGTGAGAGGCAATGCATCCATTTTTGGTTCCACGTGGGGTTTATTTGAGAAGAATGTGTTACACCTCCCACCTAATAGCCATTTGAATCTGTTCAAGTGCATCAGTCCTCAATGCTTCCAGTAGAGGGCAGTAGTGCATCACAAATTTCATGTTTTACTATTTTATTTATCCTTTTTGGTGTCAGATTAAGTTGTGTTAAACTGCACTACATCCACCTGCCACTGGAGTCAGTAACGGGCATCATTGGACAATTTCTTAAATATTTCACAATATTGTGCTCAGCCTTTATGATCTATTAATGTCTCTAGCTGTGCACCATAGTGTCTCTTAGTGGTTCTAAAAGTATCTCTTAAGTAAAACACATTAAATCAGGTCCACCACCTGAGGGGACGGATTAGAGGAGCCGCACAGCTACTTTGAGGAGTGGGTAACATCTCCTGAAGCCCATCCATAAGCAGTGGAAGATCAGCTGTAGCCTTACATTAATTTTAGCAGGTGCCTTCATCCAAAACAATGAGAAATTAGGGTCAGCCAGTCCCTGGAGAAAGTGGGGGTCCAGAGCTAATTGGAGAAATCACTCTGACCTACATGAGCAAAGAGTCCTAACCTTGTGGGACCCTGATTGGGTATCATATTGTTCATGAAATGCTCACTTAGTGACCCTGGCCCAAAACTCTGCCTGACTAGTTAGTTTTAACCAGTTCATCTTCAATTTCCGCCCAGCTGCTGCAAACGGCGGTAATGATTCATAGGTGCATGCTATTGTGAAAAGAACCGGAAGTGCGAGGCCTGCAATCCTCCGCAGAGAAGGTGAAGGACGGCATGTTTCAGAGAGAAGATGAAGGACGCCATGTTTCAGAGAGAAGATGAAGGACGCCATGTTTCAGAGCACGACAGCACCCTGCTCCCTCATCCTAGTCGTAATGCTGTTCATGCCTGTGACCGCGGCTGCCGCTCGGTGTTTTGGCTGTGCACGCCCCCGTCGCCCCCACCCGCCCTCTGCTTCCTGACGATTCTGAGGTCCCACTCTGCCAGCTGCCAGTGTACGCCAGCCGGGTTTGCCCGTCGCCCCCGGAGACCATGGGTCTCGCACGCGGTGCCTGGGAGGAAGCAGATACCGGCAGCCTGGTACAGAAAACCACACGGTCTACAGGAGCTGCGGTGTTCGTTTCAGCTTGGGGCGTGTGGTTACAACAGCAATTAGGGCGAGCAGAGGCGATGGATGGGGGGGGCTCCATCGTTTAAAGCCTTTTGAAGGAGCCTCCAGCATCCCTATCGGCCTCATCTGCTGTCTATTTTGAGGTTGTTTTCCGTTAGTTTTCAAACTGAACCTGAGAGACCAAGTTGAAGTGAAAAGGTGTCTTCACATCTCCCTATGTTTTTGGCAGCTGGATGGCAGGAAATCAGGCCAGCGTCCACCTCCACAATCTTCCATCCGATCACTTCAGGCTGGTGTCGCTCCCAGACTTGCTGGATCACAGTCTGGACAAAGTGAGCACTGGTTTACAGAACCAAACAGAGAGTGACGCGTCTCACCTGATATTTATTACCCCATGTTCACCTTCAGATGTCTGCTACAGATCAAATGGCTGTGCAAAACAGACAAGCAAAGCACAGAGAATCCTCCAGAGGAGAACAGTGGCAGCAGACTTTAAAGAGATTACACAATTTTTACAGAAATTAATTTACAGTTCACATCCTTCTGTATTCAGCTTTTATGTCTTAAATATAATTCATTATACACAGAGAAATAGTTTGTCGCAACGAGTTTTGATTATAAATTGTCATTAGAATGAATTACAGTCATTTGCACAGTTACACACATATTATACGGATACAGGAGTTACTTTTTACTTCATTGAGAAAAAACTTGGCATCAATCCGGAACAAATTTGTCTTCATGTTTTTAGTGGTTTTTGTCCTATCAGCCATTAGCAAAGCAAGCTGCATGTTCAAGGAGATGAAAGGAGGAGAAGGGGAGCAGAAGGTAGGAGAGCAGGCAGGGGGCCGCAGTGCTGGAGGGTCTCGTCAGTTTGGAATTAAATGCGGAGCCAAAGGACTCATACATCTGCAGCCTTGGGTGCCTTTAGTTCCGGGAAAGCTGTCAGACCTGGAAGAGAGAGGGAGATCGAATGGAAAGGTGGGGATCTCCAGAGGAATGATGTCATACATGTGGGCGACACCTCCTGTCAACAAATATACTGCTCATGAAAATTATGTCTGAAGTAACCATAGTAAAACTGTGATGTTTATCTTTGTGTTGCCATTTCAAAACCTCTCTGAAGGTTTGATAGTAACCATTCAATACTGTCATATGTTTGTTGACTCAACCACTGGAATGTCCTGTTTAGCTGATCGATACCTCGTCAAATTATTTATTGATGAACTTGATTAAGGGAGAGGCTGGTGAAGTGTAGTAAATACATGGAATGGCTGAGGTGCCCCTGATGAGAGATTTGGGAACTGAGGTGGTGTTCATCTAACCGTCCAGCAAGATATCAGCAACTTTAAGGAGGACAGAAGACATTCTTATTACTTTTTACTGGATTATTGTTTGTTTGTACACATTCTACTGTTAGTGTTTTTTTCTTTTACTGGGTTTAAACGCTTTTACACAGCATTGTGAAGTGTGACCGTGCGGAGGGACCCAGGGGAACAGCGGGGACCCACAGCCCAAAACTGGGAACGCCACCTGTGTGGCAGCCCTGCATGTTCTCAGATCCTCTGTCGGAAATGACATCACATGGGTTTCCCAAACTGTTTTCACTTCTGCGATATTTACAGCTTCTGTCATGCTCAGGATATAAGATTCACTGGGTTACAGCCCAGCGACCCAGACCAGGATCGGCGCTCAGATAATGGATGGATGGATTACAGGACATGTTCCTGGAACCTACAGAGCACATCACATAAAGAATAAAAATCACACTGGCCTCAGAAGCGGAGACAGTTAGCGGGGTCAGGTTAAGCAGAGGCTACCATGCCTGTGAACAACTATCATCTAATCCAGGCTTATCCACAAAGGGCCGGTGTGTACACGGGTTTTCTGGGTAACCTTTAGGTCAGCTGCTCAAACCTAGGTGTGAGGACTCTTCAGCCAATCGGTCGTCTGATTAGTAATCTAATTAGGGAGTTGCAGCGAAAACCCGCACTCAGAGCGACCCTTTCTTTGTAAGACTGCCCACCCCTGATTTAGACCAAATATACAGATCTGTGCTTGTCTCCTACAGAGTGTATTGACACCCAGAAGGGCCTCACACAGATTAACTCCAATGTAAAGAACACTGTAAATGAGAGGCGCTAATGGCTAATTTGGTCATCACAGAACACCCATAATTCGAAGTGCCCTGGTGCATGACCTCACAGATATGACCACAGGGCTGATTTTACAGACAGCAGTACTGCACCTTATAAGTTCACAGCGTGAGGAAAGATTCGGGGAACCAGCCAGACTATACGGGCCCATCCAGGCTGATCTCGGTGAAGATCTCACACAGGCCAGCGTGGTCTGACTCAACACCAGAGGGAACCGCCGTAGGAAAGTCTGCAAAAGATTGGCAGAGTGATTCTCTGTCTGTTTGACCCTACTTTCTCAAAAAATGTATGTCACTTTGGATCAAAGCTTCTGCTAAACAGATGAAAATGAAGGACATGCAGTCTATTGCAAGGCGTGCATACACTCTACAAGGCGTGCATACACCCTACAAGGCGTGCATACACCATACAAGGCGTGCATACACCCTACAAGGCGTACATATACTCTACAAGACGTGCATACACCCTACAAGGCGTGCATACACTCTACATGCGTGACTGTCATTTTACTGATAACCTCTCTCTATACTATAACACCGAAAAACACTACATCTTTCCTCAGCATCATTCGTTTCCCAGGAGTCACTGCCATTGAAGTCAGATTAATGCAAAGGCTACAGTCTACTGTAGGTCTCTGGTAATCAGGGGCCCCATCCCCCCTCTGGCTGAAATGACCCACTGATCTGCCAGGCCCCGCCCCCGCTCTCAAAGCCTTACCACCAGCACGATTCACAAATTATTCAGGTTGTATTTTAAATTCTTTTAAGTCTTTCTTTTGGCTCTATAAAATAGCTAAAGCGTCTCTCTTGGGGGCCCCTAGCCATGTCAGCCTGGGGACCCCATAGGAGTTGATCTGCCCCTGACTGCAGTGACTTTTTTGTCACCCTCTGCAGTGAAATGTCAAGGCCAGTTTACATCCAGCTCCTTTTAGGTTTGCAGTGAACCTGGAGCTTATCAGTGGCGGGTGGAGCAGGGACGCCTTGCGAGTCCATCACAGAGACGTCACATGTCTGCAATGTGGGTGGAAACCCATGTGCAAACTCCGCCCATACAGAGCCAGAGTGGGCACTGAACATGCCACCTACAGGCAGGTCATTGCAACTGCATGTCTTTGAACTGTGGGAAAAAGACCATCACACCCAATGAAATACAATGATAGTTTGCAATACAAAATAAATAGATCAAGGATACAGGACGTGACCCTGGAGAGTCTGGCTACAGCCCATGGAGCCTTGGCGTACAAACCTGGGCTGGACGGCAGCCTGCCCCCGGTGTTGTTGTTGTTTTCATTCTGCGGCTCCCCCAGGGACTCCGTGGAGGTGTCACTGGATTGGTTGAGCTCTCCATCAATCAAGCTGAAGTTGAACTCAAGGGGCTTCTCTTTGGGCGTCAAGGCAATCTGGGAGCCGAAGCTATCATCACTGCCCGACTTTTCTGAATCTACTGTGAAGCAACAAGAGAGACTGACATCACTGCCTCCGGAAGATTCTAATCAGCTGCCATTATACTCCAAAGCTGAATTTGCGGTGATCAAGCCCAGTTTGAGGTGTGGTTGCTGGTTCAGGGGCAACGTGTGGCTCAGCAGTCAGAATACAGTGTCCCTGACCGGAAGATCGGTGGGTCAAATCCCAGGCTTGGCAGAGTGATAGCACCATTGGGTGCTTGAATGAGGTCCTTAACCCCCAGTTGTTCCAGGGACTGTTTTGACCCTGCTTTCTCACTGTTGCTTTGTGTAAGTGTCTGCTAAATAAATATAAATCTCCTGAAACTGCAGACAAACTGCACTGACATCCCCATAGAGGAATAAATCTGCCAGCAGACGAGTGGAAGCTGTGTGGGCAGGAAGTGGGCTGAAGTGGGGCATCCTGCTGGCAGAGAGCGCCCCCGGGGCGTCTGGGTAAATACATAACTACGAGGTGTCAGAATGAGCACCCCTGGGGCTTCTGGGTAAATACACAACTATGAGGTGCCAGAAGGACACGACAGACGTGCTTTAAGTACATTTGTTGTGGCTAATGCAGAGACTTCGCAAAATTGCTAGCCCGTCGTCCTGGACAATGGTATTTGCCTTTTCTGCTTATTTGACTTGCAATTTGGAGGAAAAATTTTGATCACCAGGGTTGCCAACACTGTTCAGCTGGCTGGCGTAAGATTTTCAGTTCAAGACAAGTCTGCACAGACATTTACATGTATGTAACAGTTTTATTACCTTGTACCTTGTGGAAACTACATCAACACTTTTGATGTGGCTAATTTTAGGTTTATAATGGAATAATATAGATTTGCCATAAGATTTCTTGCGTAAGTGTAAAATCTGAAAGCGTGTCACGCCAGAAGCATGAGAGTCAGCAACCCTGGATTGCTGAAAGAACGACTTGCTGATTGTAATGCAATTTAAAGGCATTTATTTATTTATTTATTTATTCCAGCTAGCCAAAATTAATTTTGGGCAAAATCTGAAGGATGCCCGTCTGAAGGGCTACCAGGGATTTAGAAGTTTTGCGAGCCATGAAGCTGCATGTTCTGCTAAAGGAGACTGGGCAACACTTTCTGAGAGGCGGCACAAGTACCTTAGTAACTCAGTTACTACTCAAGTACATTCATGAACAAATACAGTAACTGCGTAAAATACCATTATGGTTGATCAATGGTAAACACGGGATCAGTACATAACTAACACTTAGTTTCTGGTTAATTAATGCATGCAAGTAAGAGTGTACTGCTACATTATCTGTGCTCCCTCAAGAAAACGTCATACTGTGCCAGTCAATGCTGTTTCATAAAGTTCCAGCCCACTGCACCGGTCCCAGAGGAGGAGGCCCCCGACCCTAATGCACGTCACACTGTGTTTGCTACGGCCTGCTACTTTAAGCAACACGATGCTTTATATTCAGCTTCAGGCAGCTCGTAACGACACCGTTCACCCATAACCTACAGACTGTTGTGGGAAACAAGTCAGAGACCACAAGCAAGTTGAAGTTGGCTGTCCTGGGCTCCTCCCTCCC
>JAODKC010000016.1:4996701-5015700 GCA_026777985.1 Mormyrops attenuatus
GGGGGGGCTCATTTGATGTACAAACACGCACTGAGTGTGTGCAGATGCTGCAGACCACGTTCAGTGGGAGGGAACACTACTGTGAGGTGAGATGATGTGAGCAGAACAATGGCCTTGGTTGAGAGAAGCGTCCCGTGAGCCAGGCATAGGTCCAGAACCTTCCGGGCTGGGAGCCTCATGGACTGCACCCTACCGTCCTCAGGGCCCCTTCTCTCCTCTCCAGCCTGCAGCTCGCTCTCCCCTGGGGCCACACCGCTCTCATCTTTGGCAACATATTCGAAGTCTGCAGGTTTCTCTACACGGAAACGAGAGCATGTGAGGACAAGCAGCTGGCTTCTCCTTCACCCCATAGCCTCTCACGACTCATTATAAGATGCATGGGTCATAGCAGCATGTCGGTATCGAGTGACACCTTCACACGGATGTTTCTGAGGAGAAGATGTGTCCATATGGAATAAAATTCTCGTATTCTAATGTCCTTATTAACTTACAAACAAACAAATAAATAAATGTGTCCCTTAAAATCTTTCACACCCCTTCTGGTCCTGGATCTACCCTTCCCTGCTACATGTTCTGTTATTTTGGTCCCTTGAGGTTGACTTCAGATCATGTTCCTTTCAGAAAATGTAGTGACAATGATAATTACCATCGTTTTGGTTGGGTGCAAACACTCCTCCTTGGCCTACAGAGCTTAAAGGAATGTCAGCATCTTCTTTGTGGTTCAAGTCGAAAGAGTATTGCTGGAAAATGAGCAGAATGTGAACATCAGAGAGCCGCTTTCCAAGACAACTGACAGCTTCCTCTTTTGCACCTTGCTTTTGAGGCATTTACAGTGAGAAGGTCCAATGGTGAGAGAGAAAATATAAAAAATGTCACCTTTCATATGCAAATCAGGCAATCCTAGAAGATGTGAAAATGCCTTACCCTCGTTTTCTTGTGTAAACACCAAATTACGACGATCAGAAGGACGATGACGGCCATGAGGAACAATAAAATTAAAAGTCCTGTGACAAAGAATTGTAAGACGTGTCAAAAAATGGTGACCGTGTGAGAAAGGCAGTGTGAGCAAGCAAACAGCCCTCACCTAAGACGATTTCACTCATCCTCTTTGGAATGGCTGTAGAGTCTGCGGAAGGAACCAGCACCATCATTAAACCATTTCTGGACAAATAACGACTCCCCCCAGGTAAACCATTCGTTCAAGGGGTCCGTGATCAACCTAAAACTTAACAAACACCTTAAGTTGTGACGAATGGGTGTAAAGGATGCTATATTCTGCCTACTGAGGGCAGAATAACAGAGCTGAGGCACCTAGGTAATTTGTGGACCCGTAAGGTCAAAGGTCACTGGTCTGGGTGACAAATGGACATGATGCGCCTTGAGTATTGTGACTGGGGAGCACTGTGGACATGCTCATGGGAGTTTTACTTACACAAAAATGTTTTGAGGGCAGAAGGAAAAATGATTGGTTCAGAGAGATAACCAATCAGATTGTAGAGGAGGTGGGTCAAGGGCAACTAGAGGACGCAGGATCAACCAATCAGATGTCTTGGTCCCGCCTCCTCTAGTTACATGGACACGCCTCCTCTACAATCTTATCGGTTATCTCTCTGAACCAATAATTTTTACTTCTGCCCTCAGAACCATTTTGTGTAAGCAAAACTCCCATGAGCTTTGGACACTATAAAGAGAAAGAATTATCTTATAATTAAAATAATGACTTCATAAAAACAGTGTGGTCCTCCTGGGATAAGCAGAAAATTATGAAGAGATCTGTGCAGGTGCACTGAGAAACAGACCTACACACGTCTTTAAATAAGCACTTCTATTCATGAGTGACACTAATGTCATGACTGTCTGCCAGTGCTGCAGGTTCAGTGCAGATACCAAGACATTGAAGCATCAAAAACTACATAGCTCATTTTTTGGTAAATTAATTCTATATAAGGAATATGTCTTAATATGTATACCACAAACAGAAAACGGCACCGATAACTAAATTATTGGCATTAGTATTAGATTACTAAATAACTAGCAGTAGTAAGTAGTACAAATACAAATTTGACATCTACATCAGTGATAATTTGCTTGCATTCTGACCAGGCAGCTCATTACTCCCAAGGTAGCTAATTCAATCCTATAAGCACCGTCATTGTTCTGCTGGACCAAAGCCCGCCCCCACTGCATTAAAGCCCGCTCCCACTGCATTAACAAGCATTTTCGTTTTAACTGGGTTTTCTGATTTGTCACTGGCAAACTGCCTTCTGATTTTCCTTCTTAAACGAGAGACTGATGATCGAACATTAAAGTTAATCTAGTTAAACAGTTCAATGCCCTAGCAGCTTTGACATCATTGTGGTGACCCTAAAGGAAATGAAATCTCTATGTAAGACCAGCTCAGAGTCACCGTCTCTACGACACTGACATAAATTTTTGCTTGCTGGTTCAGCATGAATCAATGTATGCTCTTATTTTAGATCAGTGGTTACCAACGCATCCATAACGAGCTGCTACTTAGCCCTCAATTTTACATCAAAGATCTAATAGAGGCTCAAAGGCTGCATAACGTTCTAGGGAGGAGGCCGCTTCTTCTGTGAAATGCCACCCAAAGCTCAATCCAACAAAACTCCCCGAAGAGCTATCTGTCATTTTGTTTGCACCATCCAAGTTTTTGGTGCCAAGGTTTGAATGCAAATGCTGACATTTTCTTGGTCAAATTACAGAAGAAGCAGCAGGAATATCTCTACGCTTTCCGGCACCTTCTGACTATCCTTTCTTACTCAATCTGTCACTCAGAATGAACCTGAACAGCCCAGAATAGCTGTGGTCGCCTAAAAATGAAGGTAATGGTATTTGGCAAAAACAAAGACAATAACATAAGCTAAAAATATAATAATAATCCAACATTGTGGTATTTCTAGTAATACACTATATGGACAAATGCTCTTCTGGAAGAATGGGCAAAAATTCCCACAGACTCACTCCAAAATCCTGTGGAAAGTCTTCCACATGGCCAATTCCATACTGATGCCTGTGGATTTAGAATGGGACGTCATAAAAGTTCCTGTAGATGTAATGGCCAGGTGTCCCAATACTTTTGTCCATTTAGTCTACTCTCACTGCTGTTTTTCACACCAGAGAAACCCAAACCCTTCAGAAAAAGCCTTGTCCTTCAACAAGATGACTGGATGAGGTGCACCTCTTCTTACCGGTGGTCCTCGGAATGTCCGCGCTGAAGCTTCCCCCGGCAGTGACACTCGTCAGCTGGCTCGTCTGCGTGCTGCCCAGCCTTGACATGGTCACGGCTGCCGTCGTACCGTTTGACACTCTAACCTTATCAGTGCTGGAGTTAAAGTGCAGGCCAGTGGTGTTGGCCGCCTGGGAAGTCCAGCTGAAGGAGTGATTGTGTCCAGCGGTAGCCGTCGGAGTCGCTGTCCCCGAGCCTGGGGTACTCACGTTTTGTGATCCATGACCGTTACCCACGACAGCGGCCAGCAGCAGCAGAACACCTGCCGAATAAAGAGCATGCGACTTAACCGCAAGATGGCAATAACCTCCATTTTACCCCCATTTTCCATAAAAAAGATCATATAAGTTTTGCACTTATATGATGCAGCGATGGGAGACGCGGGCCGTCCCTCACCACCGACATTTCAGATACCTGCTTTCATTTCAAGGTTAAACAACTGCTAAACTACTTAAAACCTCTGAAATTACAAACAAATCTTTTTAGAATTATATTCAGCAGAAGTTACTCCATGAAAAAGATACATGCCTGGAAAACAGTTTAACATTTGAAAAGAAGAACATTTTCATCATTTTCACGTGCTACTAAGTTGTTTCTTTACGAAGGTCATTTACAATTCAGTTGTCTGAATCTTACTACCGGCACGATTTGATTTGCTATGATTTTAAACGTAAGGAGAGCTTTTATAAAAACTTACCGAGGTTTTTATAGTGACTGATGCAAGTTTGGAGCATTTTAATAAGCAGTTTTGTGTACAGGGTGACAGAAAGAGCGTGCGCTCCTTAGAGAGAGATCAAGTGATGCGCAATGACAGGAAACGGGCGGCGACACCCCGCCATGCGCCTGCATCTTGCCGTTTGACCGCAGCGGGGCACCCTTTCTGTTCTTCGCCAACATTAGTTTACGTATCACTTTATGTACTTTCACAGTATTTAAAAGACCCCTTTCATTCGTCAAACGTTTTTCATCGGCTCTGTAATATGCATAATGCCAAAGGAGACGGTGTTATATTACAACATGTCATTAGAATAAGTATTACTATAGAATACCGTAAAATATCTCGATAGAGCACGGATAAGGCCCTTTTAAAGTGATTCCTAGTGAGGCCCTCGCTCCCACCTGCTTTAGTTGGTGCACCGACTAGCAGCGAGAGCTTTGAAAGGCGGCTCCTCCGCGGCCTTCTGCCGGCACTTAACGCTGTTTTATTAATTGCCGCTAGGGGGCTGCATAAGCAAAAGAATTTCACAGAGAAACTGACTGCGAGATAGCGACATGAATCTTAACCCCGTAAATGCATCGCTTTGATTTCAAAACAAATACGCACCGCTATTTCAATTTGCAGTTGACATTTCACTCAGGGTTGCGCACTGGACAAAAATTTAGAAAATCGCTGTTACTTAAGCTGCCCAAGCTGGGACAAATTTAACAGATGGAAGGCTCATCGGATTAATGTGGGTGTATGTTATTAGAAATTGCTAACTTACCATGATTTAATATTACATTTATGTGTATAGAGTAAATATGTTGTTTAAGTTTTTGCTGTTCATGATTAACCAAGATTTTCCAATATGCTACGGGGAAATATAAAATATCTATTAAGATATTGTCTAAAATAAAACATGTTCTGTTCAGTAACATGGGAATCGAATGTCTGAATTGAAAAACAGTATGGGAGGAACATTTTTCCCACTGATGTGGAAAGTGAGTTTGGGCTCAGCGGAGGTCAGTGAGGAACAGCACTAGGGGAGAGAGCTAAAGTATTGGGAGGGGAGGGGGCTCATTAATCGCCGTTTATTTCACCATGTCAGAAGTAATCAGTAAAAGGACAAGAAGGAGCCGGTTGCCCTCCCTCTCCTGCTACTTCACGGGGGCCTCCTGGCTGGCAGGCCCCTTGTGAGGCATCTATACCCAGTCCCGCGCGGGTTATTGTCACATCAGAGCGGGACAGGCCTGTTCCGCCCCCTGAATGAGCTAATCACTCTCCTGGAGGTGTCGGGGGGTGGGGGGGGGGGTGGGGACCACCCACTCTGAGCCGGGAAATTCACAGCCACTTTATGATGTGGCTCCTCAGAGCGCCACTCCATAAAGGAGCTGGATTGTTTGGCCAGAACATCCAGCGAGGGCCGCGCAGTAAACACAGTTAGCGCGCCGCATTAGCGAGTCGCCGCAACTTTTATTTGCGGCAGAATTTAGCTCGTTTTAACGAACGTATGTGGAAGGAAGAGATCAGGGGAATGGCATCCTGCTTCACGGACTGTGTGCTCCTGTGGACGGGACACCTCTGAAAATATTTCATGGAATAAGAAACAGCAGGTCGAAGGCGGATACCGTTTCTGGAAGATTTCAGTCCTGTGTCACGGCTCACATTGGTTTAAAACACAGCAGACTAATAAAGAACAATGTTTTGGGGGAAAAGAAGCTACTTTGTCAGCCTTTACCAAGACCTGAGGAAAGAGGCGATCCTGTAAGTGGTGTAAACAAACTGGTCAGCCAGTGAATTCTAAAGTGACTTTTGCACAATGGTCACTGCTCGCACGTTGTACACGTATCGCACAGCTTTGAAAAAACGAGGTATTTAGCTGAAACGCTGAGAAGGAAAACCGGAGAATAAGAAAAATGCCAGAAATGTCTCTCCAGGAACACAAACTGTCCGTTTGGAAGCTTCACCCCTGACAATACAGCATTTTGTCAAGTGTGGTTTTACGTAATGGATTCTGCTCGCTGATATCTATGCATACTTCTGCTCTGTGTTTTGGAAGTACAGCTGTAGATTAGCGCTGTGTAATAACACCCCACAAAACTGGTGTCTGCTACAGGAACTCATCAGCAATTACCACTCAGATTCATTTATCCAAAGTGACAAAGAACTAACAGGAGGGTCAGACAGTCCCTGGAGCAGCTGGGGGTTAAGGGCCCGGCTCAGGGGCCCGTCACTCAGCTGATTTTAATTGGCGTCCTATCCCACAGAACCTTAATGCTTGCATTAAACGTGAACAGGGACCCAGAAGGTGTCCGTCTTTGAGGCGTGGGTTTCTGCTGAGGGATGAGGCCTGCTCTGCCTGTGAAGGACATTCCAGTTCCATCTTCCTAATTACGGTTGTTGGGGGGTCGGGGGGGGGATTCAGTTATGGCCAATGCTGAATATCAGAGATGCCCAACAACCAGAATGCAGCACTTTAACCCACCTATTTCCCATCCAATGGCTGCTAGCTACCATCCCAGCAAGCACACAATGTGCTTTGAAGGTGAGGGAGAAGGTGAGGCCTAAATCTCCAACTTAAACACCAGCTTGGCCTGCTGCCAGTGGTGGAGTTTAATTTTTAGAATTTAGTGATTAATTGTCATTGTTGACACAACAACAAAATGTGTTCTCTGCATTTAACCCATATGTGACATAGCAGGGGGCAGCTAATTCAGCCCCCAGGGAGCAGTGCTTGGGGGCGGTACCTTGCTCACGGTACCTCAGTGGTGCCTTACTGGTCAGGGATTTGAACCTGCAATCCTTCAATTGCAAGTGCGCTTTCCTACCCATTAAACCACCACGGCCCACAAGGGTCAAAGGATTTAAGGGTCTAAGTTCACCAGCCGCTTTAATCGCCAAGGCTCAGAACCTGTCGCATTAATATTTCCAGCTTCACACCCTCAGCAGGCCCAGAGCCAGCGCTCCACTCATTTCCTCCCCACGTCCGGAATGTTCACTCTTCCAACATTCCTCAGTGAAAATCAGCACGTGCCACAATATCGGTCGTCACTGCTGAACAGGTTGGGCGCGTTCCGGATAATTAAAGACACATCACCCCCTAGTTCATTAAACGATGGGGGGAGGTGGGGATTGACTGGCTCTACAGGGACCTCAGTGTCACCAATCCCACACCAAACAGGACAAGCGTCCTGACACACAAAATAAATGCTGACAGCTGCAGGATGTTGGTCTGTTCTTCTGGTTCCTTGAAAGAAGGATCAGAGACAAAGGGGCGTCTGCGTTGTGTCTCCACAAGCGAGCGGGACTTTTCACCTGTAGACATTCCTAAAATGATGGTAGGGTGATTGATGTCTTGGGGAGGGCGACCAGCTGTGCCAAGCTGCTCCAAAATCGCCCCCTTAGATGTGCACAGTCTCCCGAGGTTAGCGGGAAGTCCGGCATGACCCGGTGAGCTGCCAGTGGTGACTAAAACAAACCTCATTTATGTGTCAAAATAGAATTAAGCCGACTGGGGAGACAGGAGTCATGTGGGGTTGCCATGGCGTCGGGCAGGCCAATAAACAAAGAGTGGACAGGGCAAAGGACGTGGCTTGTGGGAGAGGGAACGCCCCTGTCTGTCATCACTACATCATAAAGTGCTGCTTTTCCTGCACAAACTGCTCGTCGGATTGGAGAAACACATCAAGGCTCACTGCTGTTTACCCCTCCTGAGCAAACCGGGCTTAGATATCCAGCGTAGGGTCTGCCACACCCCTCCACCCTGCGGGAAAGACCAGCCGTCCGGTAGGTGACCGGAGGCCACGCCAACGCGGGCACGTGGTGCCAGGCTTCCAGAAGGCTGCGTGGGCTTCCCAAGGCGTCCCCGTGGCAGGCGGCATGAAGGCCAGCTCTGTCTGCCCTGCTGAGAACGAGGAACCTCACAGACCTCTGAGGGCTTTTGTCCGCCCGCGCCCAGGCCGCCCTTGTTGATCTGAGTTCCACCAAAACATACAATTGCAGATTAATGAACAAACTTGTTTTCTAATGAACCCTTTCTTTAAAAAAAAAACCTTTTTACATTTTTCCCCAGTAAATAAAATCCAATTTCTTCGTTTATTTTTATTTTTTAAATAAGTTTCTATAAATCATTTTCTCTAGTTAACATTTAAATGTTCATATGATGCCACACTAAGCGCTCTGAGAGCACCGGTGTTGAATTCTCTGCACTGGCCATATAAAAGGGGACAAAGGAATCACTTTTCAAAAGCTCTGTCTTCAAACTCAGCAGTCTTCAGGACTGAAATTCGTGAGGCTGGACAGGAGGTATGAAAAGCAGGAACTCATGCACCATCCTGTGAGACATTAACCGGGGGGGGGGAGGCATACAGAGGGCAGGCCTCTCCAAGGCATAATAATGGCTCCCAAATGCTTGGGAGAGAGTAAAATGTATTTATTATAATGCACATGAGTGTATCTTCTGATTCAAGTGTTTTGTTTTTCTCTCAGTCACTGTGGTGAATGTAAATAACTAAGAAACCTCCCCTGGCCTGCACCTGTGCCCACGGACCTCACAGAAGGTGAACAGATGCTTTCCGGCACTTTCCAAATGGTTTCCTTCACATGGTAGTAATAAGGAGATTGGACGGTGTTTCCACATCGCATCTGCTGCGTGTGGCCGCTGCTCAGGAATGTCGGTGTTTGACAGCAGTCCGCGTGCATCGGAGTTTCCAACGGCAGTTTGTATTGGAGCAAAACAAGCAGCCGCGGCCAGCGGATCTACGGGGAATTGGGGCTGTTCTGCGGCCGTGAAGATGGACACTCGCTCTTGCCCCCCAGATCGGAAGGTTGGGGGTGTGGCTCGGCCAGGGATCAGAAAGTCACTGGTTTGAATCCTGGGACCAGCAGACTGATGTCTCTGTTGGGCCCCCGAGCGAGGCCCTTACCCCCCAGCCACACGGCCCCTGCACACTGGCTGACCTTGTGCTGTGACCCCCAAGCTCGCTCTCACCTGCATGTGTGTTCGTGTGTCTCATGGAGAGCGGGATGGGGTCGGCGGAAAGGGAATTTCTCCACAAGGTTCAGTAATGCATTATTATTTTATTCTAAGTTACAGGATGGACCTTCTGTGCTTCCTACAATCTCACTTAGAGAAATCTGTAATTTCCAGATCCAGTTATCTGCCGCTAGATGTGACCCTGGTTTAAGGCTGTCTCTTATGCTACTGACTGAAGGTATCTCCTCAGCATCCTTTGGATCATAAGCTCAGGATGGTTTCAGAAGCAGCTTCAGCTAAGGTGCCTGGATTCTGATCAGCTGTTACGATATCGCAAAGCTGTGTTTTCCAGAGTGAGTCATGGTGACTGAGCCCAGTTTTTGGTCCGATGGTTGGCTTGGGGGGTTTTGTGAGGTTTGGGGGGGGGGTCAGGATTTTGTGTCTATGAATGGAAGTTTGCTGGTTTGAATCCCAGTGTCAGCAGAGTGCTTTCAGTGAATTACTCCAGGAAATGTCTGACTCTGCAAAAAAAATGTATGTCACCTTAAATGAAAGCATATGCTGAATAAATGGAATGTGAAGATGAGTCTCAGAGGCAGCAAAGTCAAGGAAGATGCTGTATCCGGATCTGGAAAGATGCAGACTGACAAACACATAAGGCAGCCATATATCGAGTGTCAGATAAACATTAAATAACACTCATCACAAAGACCTGCCCGTGTCTCATGCTGTCCTTTACGGAATGCTTCTCTGTCGGGGCGTTTACTGGCGATTCGGCGATACGCCACCATCCATGACTCATCCAGGTCACATGTCTCATATATTTTACTCATGTACTTTGATTATTTCAGGGCTCTCGTTTTTCTTTGCAAAATAGACCCAATATATTATAAACATTAAAACACATCCATATTTTTTGCCTAATATATTTAGCCTTTATGGAAACTATACATGTAGGCATTATAATCATCTATCAAACTCATAATACTGGCTATGGCGTTACACTCCCATGAAATACCCATTAATGCCTATTTAATGCTGTTTATTGGGGACTTATTGGGTGTATTAACTGTGACGTAACCCTCCCTCTGCTTCTTGTGGACTCTAGTATTGGGTCGACGACGGTGATGTGCAGCGGGTGAAATGCGTAAACACTACTGCGGTCGGCAGCCTTCCACACCGCACATTTTGCGCATTCTCAGTAATCCTTACAGCTACCCCCAAAGGATACGGAGAATCACCCCCAACCTTACAGAGGGTCATAAGCGAGTATGGATCTTCAGAATCGGCCAGCCCCTGAAGTAACTGCAGATATCGCTCTGCAGACTCTGGGATTTGAACCAGCACTTTTTGAACCTTTTGATCACAGGCACAAGGTCCTAACCCACTGAGGCATACAGCCGCACGGGCCACACCCTCAATGAGGGGCCGGTGCTCTCAGGACCTCTATGTGTGCTTGTGGATATCGCTCCCCCCCGGGGGCAGGGTCAGCGGCCGGCTCGGGCCCCCCATTGCGGGGTCGTGCGGCAAGTCTCAGGTGCCGGGAACACAAAGGGAGCTCTGTGACGGCCGCACCGCCCAGGTGGTCCACCATGCCGGCCAGGCTGTACCTGGGAGCGCGAGGGCCAGGCCTCAGGGTCCCAGGCTGCGTGTCGAGGGACAGCGCTCACTTTACACCCCTGTCCGCTCAGCTGCCTCTCCCATCCCACAGGACGGATTTCACCACAGTTGGGTGGCGTGAAACATTTCAGGGATTCTTCATCTAAACTAAACCACCGCGGAGGGAATCTCTCTGGTCGGCCATGCTGTTCGACACTCCCCACACCTCTGCCTGATCGGTGCGCCTGCCAGAGACACTTATTATCAAACGGTAATTCCATACGGTTGATTGTCTGTTTAAGCTGCTCTTCCCGAAGCTCACTAAATGCTGGAAAGTGATGCCGAAGGACACAGAGTCTCCCACACCCTGTATTTTACATTTCACCCTGTTATAAAGCTTGGAATTTACTGAAGCAATTAGGGATTGAGTATCTGTTTCAAAGGTACAACAGAAGTGTCCCCCAAACGCTGAGAAGATGCAACGTGACCCTAAGAGGGTCAGCTCGGACTCCTATTTGTTTTTACTCAAAAAACATCTCCCGTCTTCATCCTCATCCGGGCATTCCGGTTTCCTCCCTGTCACCGTGGAGATGCTGTTTACCTTTTCAAAGCGAGATTTAATCACTTAAACGTTATGAAAACATACCTGAGAGCAGGTTTCAGTTTAAGTGCAGTGGAGAAGAAAACAAGCCAGAAATGAGCAGAGAGTGAAATTACCGTAAATACTGCAGCAGTCCTCAGGGTAGAAAAGCTGATAATGTGATTTCTAGAGGCTTCTGGGCCAGAGAGAGCTGAGACTGTGGTAACTACCTTGTCCTTGGCTGAAATGACTTCAAAATGACACACAGGATAATAGGGTGGTGTTATGGTGTAATTAACCCCAAAACATGAAATGTGTAAGCTGAGGATCTCTCAGAAAGTCAGACAACTGTCAGCTGGCATGGATTCATTGCATCCTTTATTAACATAAGTGTCCGTTTTCAACACTACTGAATACTGGTGCATCAGTTAATAGGAGCCTGATAAGAAGGACAAAAAATACTAAAACAGCTGGAAAATAATACACTCACATTAAGTGAAGTTACACCATCACCAAAAGATTGCTTTTGTAATCTGTCATAATAAACATCAAATGTTATCCTCTGTGAATTGAAATCTAATGGCTTCTGAAATGGCTGCTTTATACGGAACCCATAACCTACTGATAACGCAGAGGATGCGTATTTATCTGCGAGAGGGTCGACGCAGAAACAGGAGCCTCGACGATGGGGACCAGCTCGCAGAAGGAGGTTTCTGGCTGAACAGAGCAGCCGCGCACTTCCTGGGCCCCACCAGCACATCAGTGACTCCATTACTGCTGTAGTAAAGGGCTGTGGGCCAGGAACTCCCTGCTCAGAGCAGTGCAGCAGAAACCTGCAGAGCTACCATCCCATCGGCCGATTGACTGGCTGGTCGGTCACCCTGGGCTGGAAGATGGATGATTGGCCGGCTATATGACGGTTTGTGGTTTTCTGACAGTCATTGTTATATCCCCTCTGTTTCTAGCTTAGTGACATGTGACCTGAATATCCAAAGATCAGCGGCATCCCTGCCAGGCGTGTTCACCTGCACAGTAATACTGTAATAATTAATTACAGGTTCTTAATCATTTCTTCTCTGCATCCTATGACAAGCAGAACCAGACAGAGGCATAGGAACTGCGGGGGGGGACATGGACCCCCCAGTATTTAACATGGATTCATTCACCACTTCAATAAACAGACCTTAGCAATTAAATTCTTAAGTTGTGTCCCCCTCAGTATTAAACTCTCTCCTACCCAAAAGGTCTTCAAACCACACTTATTTTAATATTAAATACTCTGTCTACCTATCAAAGGATAACTTTTCGAGTTATTAACTCAGCGCCAAAATTGTGCCGATGTACATTTAGAAATCTGTTGGGAAACTGTGTAAATCTATGTGTGAAATGCCGAAACAGTAAATTCATGGGGTGCATCTTATAAAGCCGATCTCTCTGTCAGTCGGCGCTCACTGACAGCCCCCACTGCCGCTGGCTGTTTAATGTCTCACCCCGATTTTCCTGGATGGTCGGATGACAGCGAGAGCCCCATGGAGCGACGGCGGCCTGAGGGTTTCTGGGACTTGTGTTTATTATGCCCCATTACCTCCATGTCCCCTATATTAAGTTTGTAATTTAGGCTGAAAGTTACACGTTTAAATTATGTTTTCCCCTCAAAGTCTGTGGCGCACTAAAAAATGACAGCAATATAACGCATGTACATTAAAGAAGAAAACATTCATTGTTAGGTATAACTAATAGACAAAACATGTGATTTTCCACAGAGCAAATAACTGCATAAGTTTTACAGCCATGAAAAGAAGCACGAGAGATTCCCGGGCCTGGCGTGTGGTAGTGCTGAGTCCTGAATTAGACTCTTGTTCTAATTAATCCTGATTTGGCTACCGGCTTCAGCAGCGGAGCCCAGTTAGGGCTGACGTTTTCTGCGGTGAGGTCATTAAACCCGGGGGCAGATCCCTCTCCGCGGTCACCGGGGCTCGATCCTGCGCCTTTAGCTGAATAAATCATGTATAACAGCACAGGGACCACACAAGAGCAGCGAGCCGCCCGCGCAGCCGCACACGGCGATATTTTCCTCCGAGGAGACACCGGAGGGACAGAGCAGAGGGGAGCGAGGGGAGCGGAGAGTGAGAGAAAGAAAAATGCGCGACCTTTGATAAGTTAAACTTTTAAAGGGACTTTTTTTTTAACATTTGCCTGGCGGGGCCTCAAGTTAAATAGGAGCGTCCCTTTCCAGCTCTGGCCCCCAGCTAATAAGGCAGCGGTGTTTCGTAAGAGAGTGAGACATGCCGGGGGGATCGCGGGGGCGGCCAGGGGAGCGAGACGGGCGCCGTGTGTGGCGTGGGGGGCGGCAGGTCACCCCGATAAAGCAGCGCCGACCCTGACCAGACTGGAGCGAGGGATCTCGGAGAGGAAGCCCCGTGTCCGTCAGAGTGGCGCGTGCTAGGGCTTCCCCCCATCCCTGCACACGTGGTTCCTCATATGAGGCCGCAGGGCGGGGGGAGCAGCGGCAGCAGAGTCAAACAGTGAGGCTCAGAGCAGCCGCGGGAATCCGCGTAAACAGCCCGCCGCGTTTTCCGCTTTGGCCATCCGAACTGTCACCAGCCGGGAAATGTACCGTGAAATGTACCATCCTGTGTAACACTCGCTGCCTGTTTGCTCACGCGGAATTCCGGAGCGCTGTGACGTTCATTGTGTGTGTGTTAAGGGATGGTGTATTTAGGGAAAGAAGATTGAAGCGGTGTAACTGTCAGGAACTTGGCTCCGTTTCCTGCAGCACTGCGATAAACATGTGCTTTACTGCTATACAGAGCTCCACTGTCAGTTAAAATATTATTATGATGTTCTGTAAAGCAGACACACAGACTCAAACACACAAAAAGACTCATGTAAAGGGAGTAGCACAGCATACCACCGTCACCTGAGCCTTTGTCGCTAAGGGCACCTGCACTGTGCTGCTCTTGAGATGAACATGCCATCATGCATATTAAAGGTCAGGGGTGGCCGGTCTTATCCGCAAAGGGCCAGTGTGTGTGCAGGTTTCTGGGTAACCTTTAGGTCAGCTGTTCAAACCCAGGTGTGAGGACTCTTCCGCCAATCAGTCCTTTGATTAATAATCTAATTTGGGAGCAGCACCGAAAACCCGCACACAGAGCGGCCCTTTCTGGGTAAGATTGCCTACCCCTGGTAATGACTGCTTCTGCGTTGGGTCTAAGCTACAGCCACCACTGGTGTCTGTGTTGCTCTGCGATTGCTCCGCCAAAATGTAAGTTGGCCGACTGCATGGTGTGCAGGTTTCTCTAAAACATTTTTACTATGTTGTAGGAAACAAAACTAGCAATGATTTGCAATGTTAATGATTGTTCCTTTTTAAGATTATCTAGTCTATGCTTAAAAATCAACTTAAAGTTTACTGTTGTTGCTTTTGCATGAGTGCTGCATGCGTTCTCTGAGACAATAGTAATCCTCTTTGTCCTTACTGTTTAAATCAGTCATAGATGGCTTTGCAAGAATTTTCTAACTTCTTTTGTGCCTTATGAATATCGCAATACTTGTTGCCAAAAAATCACATTGCGATTTTTCAAATATCATCCCGGCTGCAACCATGGCAAAAACAGCAGGCTAGCAATAGCCGAGGTACAACTTGTCCTACATTTAAATCCCCCGTTAGTTACATTTCCGGGGAGGTGCCTGTCAGGCAGTGGCATACGGTGTAGAGCACGTGGCTACACCATACCTGTGGTGTAGATTCTACTCAGAAGTATATATCATCCTAAAGAACGCCCTCATATGTCGCTCACCATGTCTGTCGTCTGCACATTACCTGAAAGGTAACACTACTGGGATGTGTTAAATGTCAGCCTTGGACCCGGGTTCAAGTCAAGTCAGAAGTCAAAGTATCTTTATTGTCACCTTCAGCCATATCATTTTTGGGTCACAGCCTGGGATGAAATTTCCATCTCATTGGTGGTAGCGCGAAAAAAAAAAGCTGTACAGTAATGCAGCTGTTTAAGGGGATGATACCTTCTAAGACCTTCCGCGGGGAGCTGAAGCCGCGGAGAAGAGCGAATCGTCCACGGACCCCACATATACTGTGATTTTCATATACATACATTTGGTAAAGTTCACCAACATTAAATACATTAATAATAAAGAGTATTGTGCATTATTATACAGTACTGTACTGTACGCTCCCGAATGAAAGGAATTCTGACTTTTCAGCCTAATTTTCAATAGACGGTAGAGCAATGAAAATGTCTAGGGATGACGGAGCAATGATGTCATGATTTTTATACCCCTCAAAGGACGAAGGAACAATGCAAAGCATACTGCTACACATTTTACAATAAAAAATACTGTATCATGTACCAGTACATGTCCTGTAATGAGAAAAGTTTATTTGTTAAAAAATATCTCTCTATTGTGGGTACGCATCAGCTTACAGTCTGTACTCACTTGGCACACAGTTTGAAACTTATGAACCGTTTAAACTGCAGATACCAAAAGTGCGGATAGGGGGGTCCCGCTGTAATAAGTACAATATAAATATGTAAGACATTTAATCGTGACATTGAAAAAGGGGGCGGTGTGTCCTGGTCATCGGAAGGATGTCAGTTCCAATCCCGTCCTGAGCAGAATAGTCACATGTCTGTTGGGCCCTAGAGCAATGCCTTTAACCCCCCCAAAAACACTCCAGGGCATTGGCGTGCACTGCCCGGGTGGGGGTGAATTGCGTCCACTGTTTTTGTGGAGTGCAAACACATGCCCTTTTCAAAAAATATTATAATTTGTAAAACATATCAGTGTGATTTTTGCATTAGGTCATTATTTTAATATTCATTCGAAAACTGGCTACCACAAAAACCAGGATCACTCAATATGGATATAATTGGATAGTTCAAGAAATTGTTTTAGTATAGACCTTGGTTAAATTTCTATAAAGTTCCTAGAGATTCTGTCCCTCTATAAGTGTCTGCATGCCAGTTCTCCAGGGCTGCTGGATGAATGTCCAGCCCAGTGCACAGACACCAGGCTTTGCTCTGACGTTTATGCATGTGTCTCAGGAGAGAAGATGAGATGCTTAAAGAAGCCATCCAGGGCTCCTGTTCCTGGGCAAATGGCAAATGAAGCACCATGTCTTTTCATTTGGAGACCTAATCGTCGTGTATATCTTGGAAATCCTTCAACCAAAATGAGGCAACAGGTAGCAAACTGCTCTGAGAAAGAAATTCATTGGGTCGTCTTAGAACCTTGGTTTTGTTCACAGCACAGCAGAATCCACACAGCCGAGGCTATTGTTGCACATTTCCTACCTATTTATCTTCCCATGAGCTGCTCTGTGCTCCACAGGCGATGTCTAGAATGCTAGCAGTGAAGAGGAGGTGCTCTTTTTGACGGTATTTTTATGCAACATGTCCCTGACCTACTCATTCAATGAATTTGCCACAGCTTGACCTGATAAACATTTAAAATACATTTCTCATATTGTTGGTGCTGAAAGTGATGGTTAAAAGAGAAATATTATATGTCTGACAAAAAATAATGATGCGAACCAGTTATCCAGAAATGATTAATTTGGGCTTCATCTGACCTTTAAACTTAATGTCAGGCCTCACAAGACACTTTTGGTGTTCAGATGCTGAAATGGGAGCTGTAAGATCAGACTCTCCTATTGGTGCTCAGAGCGCTCACTTTCACTTTCAATTCGCCCAGATGGTGAAATGGGAGCTTTAAGATCAGGGTCTCCTATTGGTGTTCAGAGCGCTCACTTTCACTTTCAATTCGCCCAGATGGTGAAATGGGAGCTGTAAGATCAGACTCTCCTATTGGTGTTCAGAGCGCTCACTTTCACTTTCAATTCGCCCAGATGGTGAAATGGGAGCTTTAAGATCAGGGTCTCCTATTGGTGTTCAGAGCGCTCACTTTCACTTTCAGTTCACCCAGTCAGTCGGTGAACCAGAGGCTGTAAGTTCAGGCCCTCCTTTGGTATTCAATCCTACGTGTGATGACAGTAACTTTTGCGTGTTTACTATTCTCTGCCATGATAAATAAATTATATCATTTGCCTTTGGGGTTCTAATGCTTTTGTTTGTTTACATTTGGACTTAGATTACAAGCTGCAAACACAAACACACCAAGATTATTTTTATGCTGTCTGTTTGTACAGTTGCCTGACTGACGGAAAAGTGTAGGGCAGAAACAGGTAGCCTCACTCGGCAACAGAACACTTGATCTTGGACCCAAAGGCCAGGCTCTGACCGCCTTGCCAGTAGCCACGTGATCCAGTCACATGATCCAGTCACATGACCAAGGCCCTTTGCGCGCCTTCCATGTGACAGTTGATGGCATTTACAGCTTTTCAATATTAACCACTATCTGCAGCAAATCTTAGAGCCTTGAGTATGAATCCAAGTGACTTCATGATGATCAACCTGAAGAATAAAGAAAAGTACCAAAAAAGAGAACTTCTGCTGGCTCAGCGTGGATGGAGGCTTCACAGAAACTGTTCCTCTTCGCATTCAGACACACGAAGTGACCCGCTATCTCTTTGACCTTTCAGCTATTGCCACTTTAGATCTTGTGAAACAGTGGAGGAGCCCTTTACCATACATGCCTCACAGTCTTCCAAAATTTATTGCTAAATGTTCAAAGCCCAATTCAGTTTTTTTTGTTACCATGACAACAGTCCTAACCAGAGTCACAGATGAATCAAAGTGGACGTTCTGGGTTGCTCTTTGTACAGGTACAATTCAACGTGTAGTTAAATATGTGAGAATAAAACTGCTTTCAATATAAACAGTAGCTAATTTTCACAGTAACTGGTGTCATATCAGCCCCGGAAGCTTCCTTGTGCTGCGACTCGCCAACCTTCCCCGACGACAGGAATGAGGACGGGAGAGAACGTCAGCGGCTGTGAAAACAGAAGCCAGTGAGCACCTGCACCCAGGCCACGTGTCCCAGCAGCTGGCCAAACAAAGGGACGCTGGGTCATCTGGGGAAACGCTTCATCGCAACCTGTAGGAGCTGTGATCATGTGATCATGACGATAAGGAGAGCTATCAAGCACAACGGACACAAAGGCAGCGCAACTGTGGTGTACTTCAACATCACGGGGACTTTAATGAATTTATTTTTATATATTATATGCTTTATTTTATATATACGCCGGGAAGATTTACCGGTATTAAATGCCATCGCTTTCATGATTTAACAATCGGACGAAACAGAGGACTCTTGTTCATCCTTGCTTTCAGTTAAATGACCTTAACAGGCTTTCTTCTGCTGCGGGTAAATCACACAACGTTTTAACAGGCATGACACAATAGCTTGCAATGCCCATGAGGGGAAGGTAGGGGGCATCTTGCTAAATGCCCTCAGATTCAAAGAGGGCTCTGGAAGGTTGGGTCCTGGCTCCTTTGTGGCCTCCCTGAGAAAGCTGGTCCAGGGACACCTACAAAGGCTTTTCTCTTTCTACTTTTCATGGTATTACCGATTTCCATGGATTTTATCACAGAGAGCAGCTTGAATGATTGCTTTTCACGGTGGCTTAGAAGCAAATAAATTCCAGAGAAAAAACTCCCAGCCCTCAGACTGGTATTGATGTTCTTTAGAGCCTGGATACATTACAGAGCGCGAGAGGCTATCAGAGGAGTGCAGACACTTTCAGATCACACTCAGCGATGCTTCTGTTGCTATTGGCCTTTCTGTCGCTAACATTGACTACGGGGATTTGCCAAATCGCCAGAGCGATGAACATTACAACAACAACAACATTTATTTTTTGTATAGCGCTTGTTCACAACATTGCATTGTCTCGAAGCACTTTACAGCATCCCTGCCCAAAGCCCCCAGAGAGCAAGCCAGAGGCGACAGTGGCAAGGAAAAACTCCCCAGAAGGA
>JAODKC010000016.1:5015800-5025929 GCA_026777985.1 Mormyrops attenuatus
CAGTCTTCTAACCGAGAGAGCAGTGATGCATCATCAGGCTTAACAGATATATATAACTGTGTATCATCCGCATAGCAGTGAAACCCAACACCATGATCTCTAATAATGTTACCAATGGGTAGCATATATAAGGCGAACAGTAACGGGCCCAGTACATTAGCTATCAGTAAACGCAAATGTGTGAAATCCTAGTATAATATCTAATCAAGGCATGTTAAGGGGGATTAATTATCATGTCATCCATTAACAGGAATGTAGGACTCGGGACTTTGTGTACATGTGTGTACATGCCGTGTGTACGTGAACGATAAACACCGCCGCGTGTGTGACAGGATGAGAGGGTGTCGCTGGGCTAAGAGCTCTGGGCCGTGTTGTGGAGCCTCATAAATCAGCCCCTCTCAGTCCCAGGCAGCTTGTGAGCTAGGGAGGCCTCATCGAACCAGCCGTTGGCTGTCTCATGTTGACAAGTGGACATGGGTTTGTGAAATCAGCTCATCATCCGTCTGACTTCCTGTACATGTCTCGGGGTCAGAGCACCCAGGTTATGAATCAGTCCGTGTTGCAGCCCCTGGTGTGAGAAGAAGCTGCATAGAAAAGCCTGGAGGGTCGCTGGGGTTGCTTCTGAAACAGCTACAGGCTGCAGTGTCGTGGTCAAAACTGCATCCATGTGTAACAAGCACCATCTCCACAGCTGGGCGGAGCATGGAGTCACTGCTGAAGTGTCTGTGGCCACTGCAGCTGCAGGCGGTCATGCATGCACACACACCAACACACACACACAAAAAGGCGCACCCACACACACCTCCCATTCCAGAAACAGCCGCGCTTAATTAAAGTTCCTTCCCTCTCATGCTAATGTAAAACCATTCGACAGATCTGCGGACAACAGTTTTTCAAGTCATTCTGGGCCAGATGGGTGGGGGGGTTGATCAGATCAGTATCCGGATTCAGCAGGTGTGGGGTGGGAATGCTGATATTTAAAATGGGGGTCTTCAGTAGGATTTCTGTATTACAGAACTGGCATCCATACAAAGTAAGACCCAAACCTGCGACTTGTGTGAAATGAACATGAAGATGGCTGCTGGTCCCAGAGTGCGCAGTGTGCTGGTCCCAGAGTGCGCAGTGTGCTGGTCCCAGAGAGTGCAGTGTACTGGTCCCAGAGTGCGCAGTGTGCTGGTCCCAGAGTGCGCAGTGTGCTGGTCCCAGAGAGCGCAGTGTGCTGGTCCCAGAGTGCGCAGTGTGCTGGTCCCAGAGAGCACAGTGTGCTGGTCCCAGAGAGTGCAGTGTGCTCTTCCTTTCTGCTAGGAAAGTCTGAAGGCTCTGGGTCTTCACCCATTCTGCTGCATGCATTATGGACAAAAATACCTGCTTCATTTCACATGTTTTAATGCTAATCTATTGCTATAAAGCTTATGAGAAAACATAGGCTTTTATATTTTAATTACCAGCAGGACGTGTTTTTCCCAAATGCAGTAGCATTTTATGTCTGGTGTCTAGCTGCACCAAATAACTGGTCACTGACAAACGCTTGCGGAAATTTCTATTATTTCAGCGTCTGGAATAGTCCACTGTGAGGCTCTGTTAGAGGCTTATAGCAAAAACATTTAGGGATTTACAAGTCTGGTTTATTGATTATTAAACATGGGTGGTGGAATTCTTGTTGTTAACAACTTAGTCGAAGGAACCCAAGCAGCATTTAAGATAGAGGTGCTGATTTAAGTTGGCCAGGTAGCTGTATGCAGAAAATCGTTCAGAACACCACCCTTCAGACTGACGTAGCTGTACTGCTTTCTGTAGCTGTCTGTAAACAGCATCATCTTACAAATTGAACTCAGCAGCGAGTGTTTGTGAAAAAAACAGACGGCTGTTTTATTAAAGGTATTTAAAGTAGCGTCCGGTTTGTCACTGACTGCATGTACAGCAACCTCTTACATCTCTTCAGAGAATCAAATACACGATACCTGCAGCCCCGCTCTCATTAACCTTGGATGACCTACAGAAAGCACACGTTTACTTGGAAGAAGCGGGAATCTTTTTTCTGACTGTCGCAGGTGCCTGTCACACTGGATCAGCTGCTCTGGCAAGTCTGTGTGTAGCAGCAGCCACAGGCTTTGAGACCTAACATGTCCTAAGGCCAGTGCCGGGCGATCCTGTAGGGGACACAGGCGGCCGCCTAGGGCGCCATCTTCTGAGGGGTGCCGACTTAGCCAGCCGATTTCACTTTGTCTCAGACAGGGGGCGCCGGCGGTGAATCTGGCCTAGGGCGTCATGTTGGCTTCAACCTGTGCTGCTTAATTGTCTCAAAACGATCAGAATCAGAATTAACTTTATACGCCATGTACAGCCTGAGTACAAGGAATTTGTTTGGGTGTAATTGGTCACAGTAAAGTAAAATAATATAACAGAGTGGTAACATAGAGCGATCCATGCCGTGGCACTGGTGGGTGACACTGGGTGGCTTCTGATTTTCATTCAATACAAGCCCGGGTGGTAGAAGCATGCAGGGCCGCCGCCGGTGTGGTCTCGCGGTGCGAGACAGTGATTTAGGGGCTGTTGCTGTCGGGCAGGTTGCCCAGCGCTGCCGCTGACTCACCGCTACATCCGAGGCCCAGATACGCTGGCGGCAGGTGCCACCTTTCTCTAATTAGCGCGTCTCCCGCAGCACGTCCTGGAGAGCGCGCACTCTGATTGGTCACATGGGAAATGCCCGTCGGACAGAGGGCGCAGGGGGGTGCAACGCAACAGGGCTTGTCCTGAAATCAGACCCCCGTGCTGTCCACTTGAGGCCAGGTCTCCAAAGCATCTTACTGCATCGCCTTTCACCTGCGCTCATGGGAATGTCGCAGCCAGATACTGTACTCTGTGAATCCTGCGTTTAAATGCAGACGGTCGACGGTCTGATAACAGTTTGTGATTAATTGTGACCCTGTGGTGATATTCTGCTATTCATGTGAATGACTTCGGGGGTTAATGACACCAGTGTGGCCGCATCTCCAGCCAGTCACGGTCCCCTGTGAGGAGCTCTGCCGGGCGTTTGTTTGTTTTTTTTTGGGCTCAGGTTGCGTCAGGATCACTATGCTTACGACTGACGTCTGATGTCCCGCTGATGTTTTCTGCATCTTACCTGCCGACCACTGGACAAACAGGGTTTGTTTGGTGCCGAAGTGTCGTCCAACACGGCCGACTGTCACCTTGAATGTCACTTTGCGATTATTCTCACGCAGCATACATTTACAATTAAAGATGAAGTCGAGTAAAAATAGACAACTGAAATTTTAAAACGTCTATTTAAAAAAAAGCATAACGATAAATTTCCTACAGTCTAGCAAAGTTTTTCCTCTCATTTTCTGTGACTCCAGCTGTAAATATAATTCCGATGCATCGTGCGGCTGTTTTGTGCGTTAACGCGCAGCGGGGGGTCTTTATCGCGTATCACTCAATATAGCTTTTGAGCTTCTGCTTTTGAGTTTGATCCAGGAGAGCACGGCTGTGGCTGCACAGCCTCCGATGCAAGACATAAATAAAAGATATGAAACTTTATTATATGCTAAAGTGCCTCCGCCGCTTTTATTTTCAAATCGCCCTGACAGGTTATCCATCCCCCAGATCGTTCTCTCTCTCTCGTTTTTTCGGGGTCGGGTGAAATGGGGGGGTGTTCATGCACGTCACTTACCCCCCTTACTTTAAAAGAAAAAGGCGAATGGGTCAGGATCGTTCCCGAGGATCCCGAAAGACTCGCACCGACCACCGTGCAGTAAAATCGGCTTATATAGGACGGGTTAGCGATAGAGTCAAACCAACAGCAATGCAGTGAGATCGTCTCTATCTGTATATGTCATAGGCCTATATACACGAATAATAACTTTTTTTAATCGCGAATAACTTGCACGTGCAACTATGTAACTATATATGTTCGTTAAAATATACTGATGATTTTTATCATTTTTGTTTTCCCCACCTCAGTATAAATACGCTATAACCAAAATCCGCTTGGATATAGGTTACAGTATAAACTATTTTTCTATATATATTTTTTTTCTTTGCGCATTATTTTGCTCCAGTACTTTTGTCTTCGTCCAGTCGTGTCAGGATGCGGATTTTCCCCCTCCTGCTCATGCTGACCGTTGCAGCGGACATGTGGAAAGGGGGTGATGCCAAATACGGGGAGCATGGAGAAGCGGCGCCCAGGAGTAGGAGATGTTACGACGGCAGCCTGCCGAAGCGCCCGAAGAAGCGAGACAACGGCGGCATGGGTCTGTGTCCAAGGCTGTACCCCCGGCTGTCCTGCTGCCCCTCCAGGAGGTCCGCCTTTCGGATGCTCCACCGCCGGGATGCCATGGTAAGTCCGCTTCCTCCTAAGGTTGCACATTTCTGTTGGGTCTCGCTTCTCCATGGACCCGCAGGTTAGCATGTGACCCGCTTTGTTATTTAGGTGTTTATTAGCTGTTAACCGCAGCAATGTGAACCCGGTCTGCAATAGCGCGATGTCCCGGAGCGCCCGCGGCTCTCCGCTGCGTTACGCGGGTGCCGCTCTCAACAGCTGTCTGTTTACACACTTTAAAGCTTCTCTTTATACAGAAGACACTGATAAAATAAACTCACAGACTCGCTATCGGCAGCACTAGTGCTGTCTATATTAATTTCGGAGCTGAAGGGAATCCCACCTATAATAAATCAGGTGTCCCCATGGGCGGACAATTTGAACGTAAGCGAATAAAAGCAAAATAACATTTTTTTTTTTTTTACAATAACCAAACAGAACAGTCTTTCAATTTAAAACTGCGAAACCGCTTCGGTACCGATGAAATGGATCTTTTCTTATAGAGTGGCAGAATGGACGCCTGTTTCTGCGTCGTTTATTACTTTACATTCCCACGTATATTATCATCATTAAAGTTATGAAATCAAGGACACGAAGAGGAAAACCTCCAGCCGCACTACGCACTAGCTATGTGCCCACACACGCAGCCGTCTTCCTTACGACTAAAAAATCACAACACCACAGTCGTGCGCATTGCTGGATTACTAATGACTGAAACCGGAGACCATCACTCTGCCTGTCTGCGGAACTGTCCAAATGTTCATGCTCTTGAGAGGCTGTGAGTCCCGAACCGCGACTCACCTTCTCAGAAATGAGTGTTTTCTTGTCCTTGTCTTGCCTGGGGCGCCATGCAGAGGGAGCCCAGCTGACGGCGGGAGACGAATTCATTGAAGAATGACTGAGTGTGTGGCTGTATTACACACAGAGGATGAACTTGAACATATTTAAAGTATATCGCCATCTCCATCCTTAATTTAACTGAATTGTTCAGCTGTTCCTGCATTTCTCCAGCCCTCTCCTGTCCAGATCAAAGCGGTTTCTGCTCCGTCATTAACAGCAGCCCCGACACGAGAGATCGCGCGTTTCTGGGAGATGTCTTCCGGCGTCAATTAATGTCGGTGATTTATAGATGTGTCTTTTCTCAGTGTCCTCTGGGACAAACTCTTGGGACTGGGTTTGTTATTGATAATTCCAGTAAGGACAGGGGACACCCAGGACGAGATGCCAGTCTGTGACAGGCAGGGGACACCCAGGACAGGACGCCAGTCTGTGACAGGCAGGGTACACCCAGGACGGGATGCCAGTCTGTGACAGGGCACACAGAAAGCATGTCTGTAACTCTGTCCAGATGTCTGGAATATTCTTTCTATAACACTTGTTGAACGTGATGAACCAAGGAGATCTCAGGAATTGTGTCACATGTCGGGCCTTATTCGCTAATTAGCCTCAACTAGCAGGTTTAGCCACCTTGTATGTAAATGTGACTAGATCTGTGTGTGATTGCTTCTGCCTTGCTGTGGCAGGTACTCTCCTCCAACAACACACACTGCACAAAGCTCTTGGAGGAGCTGCAGTGCGCCCGCTGTTCTCCTCACGCCCAGCTGCTGTATCAAACAACCAGCCCCGGGCGGGCACCACGCGCGCAGCCCCACCTGCCCATCCTGTGCCAGGATTACTGCAGACGGCTGTATTACACCTGCAGGGGACATGTACCAGGTACGCCTGACCTTCCCGGCCAGAGTGACCCGACTCAGCGGTGTAACAGCCACCCGGGGAGGGCAACCGGGCAGAGGTCAACTGGTGTTCTGAGCCGTCATGCTTACTGCTTCCCGAGGCACATCACTCCACTGGAGCTTATCACAAACTGAGGATGAAATCACCCACACCTCAGCGTTTGTGTCAGACCTCGCTGTCATTTGCTGTTGTGGTTTTAATCTGAGCATCACTGATCACTGAGCTTTTATGGCGGTCAGGGATGTCTGGGTGAAATCCAGTGGACACCTGTACTCATCGCTCTTTCTTTTGGTCCTATCAGGTCCGAGCCAGAGTGCCTCCCAGTTTCATCCTAAGACCTCCATGAACGCTTGCTACGCCGGACTTTGTTTGACGCTTGCTTGTGTATCGTGTTTGTGTCAGTGTCTCGCGAGATACTTGCTTACACAGAGGAAAAAAACCTGATCTCTGATTCTGGTGTGCAGTATGTCCAAATCAATTCTGATATATGGATTCACCAAGACCTTGCACAAGAGTACAACAGCAGCACCAAAAGGCTTGGTCGTTAAAATCTGTATAGTAGATGTGTGTACACAACAGTATAATAGGCAATAAATCAATGCATTACTGTCATTATAAACAGATACAAGGCACAAGAAGGGGCACAGCTGATGGTGAGCTGTGTGGCTGGCTTTTGGTTTGCTTACTAAAAACAGCCTGGAAACTTGATTTCTAATGCTGCTGGTCCCCGTTAGAGAGGAACGTCTGCTTCTGGATGTTGTGGCAGAAGCTGCAAGGAAGGACAGGCAGTTTGAATATTCCAGAGTTATATTCTCGTATTATAGAGAGCAAGCGAAAGGACAGAGAGAGGGAATGTGAAAGGCCAGCGACAGGGAATGTGAATTGACAGGGACAGGGAATGTGAAAAAACAGGAGCTGAGAATGTGAAAGGACTGAGACAGGTAATGTGAATGGACAGAGACAGGCAATGTGAATGGAAAGAGACTGGGAATGTGAATGGACAGACAAGGAATGTGAAAGGACAGAGCGACAGGGAATGTGAAAGGACAGAGCGACAGGGAATGTGAAAGGACAGAGAGACAGGGAATGTGAAAGGACAGAGAGACAGGGAATGTGAAAGGACAGGGACTGGGAATGTTTGCAGAGTCTCTCTGCAGATGTACACACGGTGACAAACGGCACATTTATTTTTCTACAGTCAGTGTGTTTGTAAGGCTGCCTCAGTGTGTCGAGATGCGAAGTGCTTTAGACGGCCACCCACACTGCGCTGGAAGATCACCAGACAGGATTATAACATTAGCGCTGGTCTGCACACAGTGTCGGTCCTGGGATGGGAAGGATATTATGAAAGGCTATCTTTGGCCACTGTTTTCTTGTATGTCCTCAGTAGCATAAAAACTTACCATAATTCAGTGGGGTTGGGAAAGAACTTCATCTACTAATAGAATGTGAAAGGAGATGAGAGGCTCTCACCCCGCTTTCTCAAAGAAGATCATTTTGGATAAAAGCATCTCCTAAATAAAATAAATGTACTTGAGTGTGGTCTCCTGGCCTTAATTAACCTCACTGTCTTGATTTTGCCTTCTAACAGCACGCAGGGTCTCAGTAAATGCCAGAAGTCGGCATTTTGATATAGAATGTATAGGATGCAGCTTAAGTGGATGCGAGTCATTAACGAAGGCCTTGTTTAACGGCCTCATCTTCCCCGCATAAACAGTGCGAGCCCATCTGGCGAAATCGCCAAAACTCATTTTCCACAGCCACAAAGTATACATTAAACGGGGCTCGATACCATCAATCCAGTGGGACACACGTCTAGCCACTCTAGAATATTCTGCGGTAAGTTATAGACTGTCTAGAGGGCTGTAATGTTTAATGGACAGTTATCTGCATGCTGTACGGAGCACTGCATACACCTCGCACGCTGCAGCCATTCTGCAGTGGAAGCTGCGCGCTGACTGGTGTGGTGCCTGATGCGCAGTGTGTGACATTGAATGATCCAGTGTCACCACTTAAACCCGGAAAAAAGCAGATACAGCTGCTTCTCCTGAGCAGCACAGACCTGTGGGACTTTGAAGTCCATTTTGCACTGGCGTAATTTTAATTGTTTGATTTTCTTTTTTTTTTCTTTAGAGCTGTTCCAAGCTGACGTGGATGAGTTTTGCCAGTACTATGGGACAGGAGGCAACAGTCTGTGTTTTCCGGATTTCCATAGCAGACAAACACGTGGGCCGTCCTCCAACTACTTAGACCTGACGGATGACTATGAACAGAAGGAAGATTTTAACAGGTTCATCTAAATCCATGTTTATAAATTTAGTTCGATTTGAACGCATATCTGTAAAACTCAGCATATTTATGGCTTCTAGGTCACATAATGGACTGTTCTGGTCTTTGTTCCTCAAGGGCTGATTAAAGCTTCTTTAGCATTTGCAGGGTTTTTGGCAGGGCGCTGAAAGTACCCTTTCCATAAAACTGTAATGCTTTGTTTGGGAGCCTTGAACGAGCAGGTCTGCCTTACTGAAGGCTTTGCAGGGCCGTGGTATCTTACAGACCAGTGCAAAGACCCCAGTGGCTCAGATATAAAGATTCACTTCAGGCAGAAGATGATATCCTGGGAAATCTTGAATCCCTTTCTATTACAGAATGTTAGTGTGTGTTTCCAATTTGGGTTCTTGTCAAGGGGGCACACGAAGCCAAGATGATGACGGACTGAAATTCCTCTCTCTTCAGTTCATTGGTGTATAAAAATCTGTCCTTGTCTGGCTGTGAAGACAGGTCTCACCATGTGATTCTCATCGAGGCCTTCACTGGCAATTCTAGGACAGGCTTTTTAATGGTATTAGACTAATGTTAAAAGGCATTTAATGATGCCGCATGATGTCCAGTGAACTTGAACGCACTGGGCGTTTCTAAAACATGCAATACTTCCTTGTCTTATTTGGACCAGGCTCTGTTTCTGAGGTATGAAGCATTTACTTGGTCTGGACTAAGTTTGTCATGACTCCTGAGTACAGGACCTGGAAGGAGGTCAGGTCCTTGTAGTATATGTCCAAATTTAATATCGGTACAGTATGCAAATAAAATACATATATTTAAAACTGATGAAAATCAATATTATGTGTCTAATAGGAACTGTGGGCAACTCAGTTTAGATCCCAGAAATGACCTTGACTGGACCTTGACTGGATGATCCTCGTGGCGACCACCTGCCTGCTCCTCTTCACTTTCCTCCATGCTGTTTTTGCCAGGAAACACAAAGACAGCTGTTATTGTGCCCTGGAGGTGGCGGGGGGCCTGCGGCAGCCCATGGGAGCAGTGCACTGCGGGGATGGCTCCCAGCGGCTCTTCATCCTCGAGAAGGAAGGTGTCATCCGCATCCTCACCCCCAGCAAAGTGCTCATCAGAGAGCCATTTCTGGACATCCACAAGCTGGTGCAGGCGGGCACGAAGGTAAGAGCTCGCGTGAAAGACGTCCGTCCACAAGAAATAGCTTCATAATAAAGGCGCCTGATGTGAAGTGGCCATGCAGTTAAATGCATTAAACACTGAAAGGTCCAAACAGTTGCAGCAATGCTGATCCCAACCGAGAAATACTGCTGTGATAGACTGTGATTTATACATCCAAATGGCCAAACAGTCAAGGTTATGCTAATGCAAATTTTAGGCCTTTCCTGGTGATCAAAAACTTCTTTCTTTGCTCTGTAAAGTCATTGATCAATAAGCAGTCTAAGTCCTTCATCAAATGATCTTCTCATAAGAGATTAGGGGTCATGGGGAGATGGAGGGGGGGGGGAAGGCTGTTTCACAAAGCAAGATTTCTCAGTTAGCTGGGTTAACTTAAGCTAGAAGTCATGATCGTCCAATAGGATTTCAAGTAAGGAGCAATCCTATTGGACGACCATGCCTTAGTTTAAGTTGACCCAGACCATGTGTGGGATGTGACCCAGCACACTTGGTGAATAAAGCTGATTCTGATTCTAAGTGAGACATCTTGCTTCGTGGGGGGGGGGGGGGGGGGGGGGGGGGGGGGGGGGGGGGGGGGGGGGGGGGGGGGGGGGGGGGGGGGGGGGG
>JAODKC010000016.1:5032492-5046597 GCA_026777985.1 Mormyrops attenuatus
GACAGGTATCATACTAGTAGAGACGGGTTCAGACTGGCAGAGACAGGTATCAGACTTGCAGAGACAGGTATCAGACTGGCAGAGACAGGTATCATACTAGTAGAGACGGGTTCAGACTGGCAGAGACAGGTATCAGACTTGCAGAGACAGGTATCAGACTGGCAGAGACAGGTATCATACTAGTAGAGACGGGTTCAGACTGGCAGAGACAGGTATCAGACTGGCAGAGACAGGTTTCAGACAGATCTGAATCGGTGCAACTGTATTTCCCTTTCAGCTAGCTGTACATTAAGTTACCCATTTATCCACTTCACAATAATAATAATAATAACAATAATAATAATAATAATGATAATGTGATGATGATGATGGTGACGATGATGATGATAATGACCGTGATGATGATGACGAAGACAATGATGGTGATAATGATGATGATGATGATGATGATAGGTAGTTTATCCACCGTTTTTAACGGCACCTAAGGGTGTGTCATAGTTATGTACAGTTATATACTCACCTGTTTTTATTACCATTACACCACTGTGGTTAACCCATAGCTAAATACTTCTTAACTTGTTAGTCAGCTCTGGGTCCAGCCACAGATGACGGCAGTGGGTTGGACCCTCAGCCAAGGCTCGTGTGTGAACGCCTCGTGCAGGAGCTGTGCCCGTGGGCCACTGGGTGCTGGAGGCACGTTTCCCGACTCTACGCTCGTGTTCCCCAGCCTAGGCTGTGCGGGGCAGCCCGGTCCAGCCACAGATGTGCGTGTCGCCCAGCGCTCCCTCTGTAAACAATAATCACTTTAATGAGGCTGTTGACAGAAGGGCCCCTTAAGTATTTTTCCACGGCGGAGTAACGCCAAAGCAACTTGCAAGGCAGCTGTGTATCCACATCACGCCGAGAGATTCCTGAGAATCCTGCCTCCCACGAGGCTTAGCCAAACACGGAATCATACACGCCCTTCACTGCGTCCTGATGAGCGTATCCCCAGTGAGCTAAAACACTGTTCTGGTGATCAGAAGGTTGCCGGTTTAAATGCCAGGGAGAGAAGAGTGAACTCCACATTGGACCCTTAAAGGAGCACTTTACCCCAAACCTTAAAAAGATGTGTGAACTGGCTCTTTAACCCCTGACTGCTCCAGAGCCGTCTGACCCGGCTTTATCTATCACATGTTGCTTTGGACGAAAGCGTCTGCTAAGTAAAAACAACGGCGTGTAACCAGGAGAGGTGAGACACTGGACTGGTGAGTCTGCTCAGAGCGCCCCCTGCCTGTCGCATACAGTATGCAGCATCTGCGATTAAAACGTGTGCTTCTCCCCATTAACGGCTGCCATGTGTGCGTGGCCCATGATCGGCTAGTGATGCCTGGCTGGGCTGTGTTCTGCTTCTCCGGCAGGAACCTGCGGATCCTCCAGAAGGCCTGGAGCGGTCGGACGTGGCGGGAGAAGCTCCTGTGCCTGGGTGGGGGGCATCCCTGCGGCAGGTCCCTGGTGGGGCAGGTCCTGGGCTTCGGAGAAGATGAGCTAGGTGTGGAGCAAAGTGATTCCTTGTGGTTCAGCTGTGTGTGAGCAGGCTGGCCTCCCACTTTGGGGTCTTTAGCTTTAGATGGTCTTTAGCATTATTTGGAGGGCTGCCATCTTGCGTGACACTCACATTTTCAGACCCTCACGCTCACGCAAGAAATCTTACGCTAAATCTATATTATTCTATTATAAACCTAAAATTAGCTACATTAAAAGTATTTGGGGTAGTTTGTAAACCCTGCAGACTATTTACAAGGTAATAAAACTGTTACATGCATGTATAAGCGTGTGCAGGTGTGTGCAGACTGTCTCAAATTGAAAATCTCACTCCAGCCAGCTGACCGAAGTTGGCCGCCCTGGTTAAAGTCACCCAATTAGATAACCGGTATGAAGATCATATTTACAAATCATACACTTCAGTCGGAGCTCTGTGAGAAATCCATCACTTACATTTATGTTTCCTACAGATTTCAATTAATGACTGAATCCCTCGATCATCCAACACTGCCGTCACATTCTCAGTATCAGTATAATACGGCACATACGGTGTCACCAACGCTGCTGTAATCTGTGTTTGAGGAAAACATGTATAAATAGCACTGATTAATAAATACTCATCAAGCAGTGGAAATGAACTGGAATAATGATCAGGCAGCGTACAGCTCACTAGAAACTGTTTTGTAAACAATCCAAATTTCCAAAAATGCTTCGCAGATCCGGCAGAAATTAATAGGCACCCCGTGGATTTTTACTATTTAACTGGTGAAAAAAATCTGTTCAGATTTTTCCCGCAGACCACTCGGAATCCCCCTGGAATGGGCAGCTCTTGCAGTGAGTCCCATATTCACTGAAAATCCATAAAGATTTGGGTGTTTTCCATGTTTTTTTTCTTGTTGTCCAAAAAACAAAGATCGAAATGAGGGACGGCAGGGAATGTCTCAAATCATTTTAATGCCTAAAACGGTAACTGTCTGTGGTTCAAACCGCTGGACTTCGTGGTGTTTTCGACATTATATGATAGGAAATGATTTTATCGTACTATGATGTTCTGCACAGTACTGATTCTGTGGACTGCTTTCATTTAAATGCTGTGGTGATTCCAGTGAAAGAAACCCAAATCTCCAGTCAGACACCATAGCACCCAGCAGCTGTCTCTGTTACAACCAGGGTCCATCACAGAAACTGTTTCTTAAAGGCTTCAGCTGATTTGCTGAAGTAGTTCGATCCCTGAGTCACAGCACGATCAGTAATGCTATGAGTGCCGATGGCCAGCTAGAGAGGGGAATGCATGTTACAGGTGCTCTCGTTTTCAGACGCTCACTTTGGGTCCTGCTTTCTCTCCATCTTCTCCCTGTAGGTGAGGTGTACATCTTAACCACCAGCAAAACTGTGGCTCACTCCCAGAGCGGCAAGCTCTACAAAGTGATGGACCCAAAGAGGTACGTGAACCTCAGGGCGCGATGCTGGTGTGTGAACCATATGGCTGTCACACTGCGGTTCTGAGGGTCCAGCTGCAGATGGTTGGGGCTTTTTGGGGCGATCTTCTCTGGGGCCTTCAGCATTGGTTCCTCACCTTCATGTTTGAGGTCAGTCACGAGCCAACAAGTAGCGTCTCGACTGGAGATTGTTTTCGGGGGGGGTTCGAAGATGGCTCAGATCTGCACGGTCCAAATGCCCGGCTAGCCAAATGCCCAGTCTCTCCTGGAATATCATGGATGGCCTGTTGGTTAAGCGAATCATTGCATGGCTTCTCCCCCGGCCTAAACAAATCGCAGTTAAAAAATCTGAGTGTGAGCTCACCATGTTTCTGGATAGTGCTGCTTGTCCTGGCACTGCGGTGAGCCAGAGTGAGTGTCCTGCACTGTTAAAAGTCGCCGTCCACTTTAAGGGCTGTGCGCTGCTCAGACATTCAACACGACGCTTTGGTCATCGCTGTTGCTGCTTAGGACATCTGTGGCTGCTGGGATCCAGTCACTGAAATAACAGCTTAAAAAGCGTCAAGTTAAAATATGCCAGAGTAAGGTCCAGGGCTCGCGTTAAGTGAAGAGATCTTTATCCTGTCAGCAGGTCTGACCATCAGCCAGATGCTGTCAAACCTGCTCTTTCCACAGACAGATGGGTATCATGATCTCAGCTAGTCTGAATACTCACTTTGTAATTTTAAAAAAGGGTTTGGATTTGGCTCTGACTGCCAAAGGTACGGGCAGACATGAGCTGTGAAACACAGACCAAGCACTGCACTAAAAATGGGCATTTCTGCGCATTCGCTCAGGGTCTAACCAATCAGAATTATATCAAGACTTTATTTTATATATATGTATGCTGAGCTTGAGCAGATATTGGTGTCTGGACACAGAATGTTTCAGAAAAAGCCATGCCTTGGAAAGAGTGCAACGTAGGGCTACAAGAATGATTCCTGGTCTTAGAGGAATGTCGTATGAGGAGAGGTTAGCTGAGCTGAATCTGTTCAGCCTTGCGCAAAGGAGACTAAAGGGGGACATGATCCAGGTATATAAGATTCTAACAGGTCTGGATGCTGTTCAGCCAAATGGTTACTTCAATATTAGTTAAAATACTAGAACTCGTGGCCATAAGTGGAAATTAGTGGGAGAACATTTTAAACTGAATTTGAGAAAACACTTCTTTACATAGTGTGTAGTTACAGTATGGAATTTCTGATGTTCTTATGTAAGTAGGTAGATATAGAACAAACACAGACTGAATCATATTTACCGTCATTTGTAATGTGTTCTGTACCCTCAGACATGTAGTCATTTATAATGAGATCATGGAATAGGTGGCTGGTGGATGGATGGATGGATGGATGGATGGGTAGGTGGATGTGCGTGCGTATGGGAATAGGCAAGCAAAGCCACGTGAGATGTTTGTCCCAGAAGAGTCTCCTAAGCATGCAGAGTTTAGGGTTTTTTAGATTCCTGCATCATATGGTTTAAGCTTCTGGAAAATGCAAAGAGTAACCAACGGTTCTATGGCAGAATGCATAAGTGCGGCGGCTCAAAATATGGAATTAAATCAAAACAGATCCCTGCCATCTTTAAATCTAGCGGCCTACATACGAGGCGACCTTGCAGAACCCTGCGGCGCATCCTTCATTGCAGGCAGCCTGTAAATTACGTGTTTAAACCGCTCAGCCCCCGGGATTAGCGAACAGGGTTTCATAGCCAGAAACAGGTGAGATGAATCAGAGCCTGGAAGCTGATGGGCTTGGAGCCGAGCTCTTTGGCAGATTGCAGCAGCAGCAGGGGGGCATAAGAGGGGATATAAATCATGCAGAGTGGCCAACCTAGTCATTAGCCAATGATATGTTTCGAATCGATGAGTGAAGGGGAGGGGGCACTGCGGGGTCCAATCAGCTTTCAGCTGACCTCAGTGGCCCCGCCCCTGTACCCACAACTGAGCAGCAGTGTCGAGCGCTCGCCTCGGGATCAGAGGCCGTGTTTCCCGTGTGCTCTGATATTCTTCTGGCGTTTTTTGGGAAGCTCCGCTCTGGCCATCCAGCTTGAGGCTGCGGCCCTTTTGACACACCCAAGTCCGTTATGAGCATCTCGTTACGGGCAGCTGGTCCGGCTTAGTGGTCCCAGGGCTCCGGCGAGGAGGGTGGCCCCACGTCTGCTACCTGGCGGCTCTGTGCCGCGTGCTGGCAGGAAGGGGGGCAGCACGGAGCGCCAGGGGAGGGGGGTCTCCGCACCACATTGATTCTTCATTAGGACGCCATGCCAAGCGCACATGAGACAGAGTAAGCTGCCTGAAATTGGCGCTTTCCTGCCGAGGCGAGTTTATTTACACACTTTTTGCCTGACAGTCACCTGATGGGGAGCAAATAAGCGGGCCACCATGTTCCAGAACATTCCATGTACGCGAGGAGGCGGGGGGGTGGGTGGAGTGTTCAGCGTGTGGCTACCCTGTCTCTGGTAACCACGGTGATGATGGCTCCTCTGGCCCTCCGCACGCAGGTCGAGGCCCCTGGGAGATGGATGCCATTACGGACAGATGTTCCTCCATTCATCACACTGAAACATTATCTCGGGGGTGGCAGGGGGGGAAGCCTGTCGTGGAGTTTACTTCTGGTGCTAGTCAGTTTACCGTGGTAACCATGTGCCGTGTCCCGAAGCATCTTAAACAAAATAAACACATTTTAAATGAGAATGAGTTATGGTGCAATTTTAACCGTCCTGGCCTCTTCGCTGGAAAAGAGAGTCTGGCTTCCTCGTGGAGCCATTTCCGCGTCGTTCTGCTGCTCGCGTTCTTTCATCCAGCACAAATCTCACAAAATATTCAGGTGTGAAAAACATCGATTGTGTAGGCCGACTGTGTCAAACATTAATGGGAAAGTTACTCAGCATATGTTACTAAAGTGTTCACTAAACATGCTAACGGCTAAAATGAGATCTGGGACGTGTCTCTGACGGGGAATGTCCCACCCAGGCCGGCATCCCCCAAGGAGTGCCAGCGGCCAGTGGAGGCCCCCGAGCTGCTGGCGGCCGCCTGCTCCCGGCAGTGCCGCAACGGGGTGTGCACTCCCACAGGGCGCTGCTGCTGCCTGGCAGGCTGGGAGGGCCCCCTCTGCAAGGCGGGTGAGTAGTGGGTGACTGGCAGGCGGCTGGCATTTCAGCAGCGGGTGAGAGCTTCATAAGGCAGCCATAATGCATAATAACGGTATCTATAGTGCATTATAGATGAGAGCTTCATAAGGCAGTCATAATGCATAATAACGGTATCTATAGTGCATTATAGATGAGAGCTTCATGAGGCAGTCATAATACATAATTAACATGGCTATTATGCCTTTCCATTGATTTACTTGTAGCCATGTTTATAATGCTTTATGAATACATTATGATTTTGAATGTATTTATCTATTACTAAAAACATGGCCTGAGGTAAAGTGTAAACGAAAACTTTAATTAGCAATGCCCAGTCGAGGCTCACAGGCGGGGTATAACAGAAAGTCAGGTTCTTTGCCATCAATTTCCCTTTATGAGAGGAATCCACGAGTCTCTCCTCACTGTATTCTAGCAGTAATTTCAGCTATAGATAGATAAACTGCACTTATTCCTAGGTGAACTTTAATAATAAGCATTTGTAGTGATGCTGTGTTTTACCTGTATTCTTCTGTTCCCCTCGGTCGCCCCCTCCCCAGCAAAGTGTGAGCCCGCATGCCGAAACGGGGGCATCTGCATGGAGCCCAACAAGTGCCTCTGCAAAAGCAGCTTCTCAGGGGCCCACTGCGAGAAGGACGAGCATGGCGTGGAGATTAAGGCCAGGGACGGCATCGTGGATCGAATCATGGACGTCACCTCCTACCTGCTTGACCTAACCAGCTACATTGTTTAGGCAGAGATCTCCACTAGGAGATCTCCAGAGCAAAGTCCGACGCCCTGGGGTATTTCCTGTGATATCATTGCTTCCATTTCTCTGACCGATGAGCTTAGCTATCCAAAACGATCTCAGGCAACAGTGGGAGGACAATTATGTCATTAAGATTCCTAATCAGAAGACCTGGGATGCATTGATATACCTTGGCTGCCTTGGAATCTGGAGCTCCACCTCCATAACCAGACCTCGGATTCTGGAGCTCCACCTCCATAACCAGACCTCAGAATCTGGAGCTCCACCTCCATAACCAGGGCTCGGAATCTGGAGCTCCACCTCCATAACCAGACCTCGGAATCTGGAGCTCCACCACCATAACCAGACCTCAGAATCTGGAGCTCCACCTCCATAACCAGACCTCGGAATCTGGAGCTCCACCTTCATAACCAGGCCTCGGAATCTGGAGCTCCACCTTCATAACCAGGCCTCGGAATCTGGAGCTCCACCTCCATAACCAGACCTCGGAATCTGGAGCTCCACCTCCATAACCAGGCCTTGGCTTCTGGAGCTCCACCTCCATAACCAGGCCTCGGAATCTGGAGCTCCAACTCCATAACCAGACATTGGAATCTGGAGATCCATCTCCGTAACTAGACCTTGGAATCTGGAGCTCCACCTCCATAACCAGGCCTTGGAATCTGGAGCTCCATCTCCATAACCAGACCTTGGCTTCTGGAGCTCCACCTCAATTACTAGACATTGGAATCTGGTACTTTACCTCCATAACCAGCTCTTGTAATCTGGAGCTCCACCTCCATAACCAGACCTTGGCATCTGGAACTCCACCTTCATAACCAGATCTTGGCATCTGGAGCTCCACCTTGGTTCTTGTAGGACTGAGGCTCCTCCTGGAATTGACACACCATTGCTGCTGCTGCTGTGGTGTTTTAACTCTTTCCTCATGAGGAGAACACCTGACCTGGCATAATTAACATCTGAAACTCGCAGAGATCATCACTGTAAACAAAAGCATGCATATCTCAAAGGAGTCACAGTTACTTCAAAGGTTCATCACAGCTGAGATGAGTAAACTTTTGAACATTCAACTTCCAGAACCACAGTGCTGGGTGTCTGGCGTAGTCCTGGGGAACAAAAGATGCCTTCTGGCTGTCTGACAGACAAAGTTTAATGGTGGTCATAGGACACTTGGGTCAAACATGGGACACTCCCACACAGAACAAAAATCTCCTTGAAAAACACAAAAAAACAAAGACACAGCAAAAGGAAGCGTGATGTGTTTTGGATTAACTCTAACAGTAAAAGGAACCGGATGGTGACTGTAATGGCATTGCACAGAAGAGGACAAAGCCAGAAATCCACTTGTTTGTTTTGAATTCTTCTCTGTTATTCATTTCCAAGCAATATCCTCTATCACATTCTGTGGGTTTGCTAAAAATAGCATCTACATTTACAGAGAAATGCCTTTAATAAAGAAAGCAACAAAAAATGTCATTTTTGTAATGAGATCAATCTGAGATTTCTGCAAACTGGAATTTCTGAGGCTTACAGCTAACAGAAATGAACAATGTGTATTTACTTTGTCTAAACTGCTGCACCTTGCAGATAAACAAAAGATGTGTGTGACAGACATAGCAGATATCATATATCGGGCTTTTTGGCTGATGGGGGCTTTATGTACTGTGACATGGTGTTAAACAGAAGAAATATTTATACTATATTCTGTTATGGTGAAAATACAAATTCAGCGTTTCATGTACTGTTACAGTGTACTGCAGTTCCAAATAGCAGGTATATTGCATAAAATTTACCACAAGCCTGAGTAACATTTTACCAAATGAAAATGTCTTTATTCATTTTGGGTCACCTAAATTCTTGCTGGTGGGGGCTCTCCTACATCTCCATCACGCCGAGCGGACGTTGACGTTAGCGTTAAGCGTTAGAGCTGGGTCCCTCATCGAGGAAATCCCTGCAGGTCATTTGCCCCAGAAATCCCTGTAAGAACACTGGACTTTCTGTCCGTGAAATCTGTGACGCGAGTCTGAGGCAGGTGGCGCCCACAGAAGGTCCTGTCACGTCCACAGCGCCTGCACGAAACCCAAGCCCACATTCAAACATACGCTTGTGTCGGCTCTAGGCCCCAAACCCTGAGGCCCAGGTCAAATTCAAGGCTTTAAACATGCCGATTGGACACCATGTGTCCCTTTCATGCCTGAAGAGCCTGTTTGCAGCCTTTTCTCTCCTCGTCACGGCAGGTTTTCGCTCTGCCTGTAATTGTGGGCCAGCTGTTGTACCTAAACAGCCACTTGCACACCACCGTCTCTAATGATTTCCTCATTTCCCTGAAGAAAATGTCCAAAAATGTGCATTCTCACCCTTCGAAAATCCTCATAAAGTTGCAGCCAATGGCCAATTTGGAAGCAACTTTTTACTGGATCACAAATTATTTGAAAGGACTAAGTGCATTTAAAAAGCGCTACGCCAGGTGGATTGACTTAAATATCCAAATATGTAATATCCCTCTGAAAATGCTTTTAAAAGGGACATGAGCATCGCCCGCTGGCTGCATGGCCCCTGTCTAGGTCGTGGGTCGTGGATTTATTAGCGCAAAACCCCCAAAATAACAGTGAGGGCCCAAGAATGTTATTGACGTGTCTGACTGCATCATCATCAAAATAATAATAATAATAATAGATATTATTACTATTATTATCATTATCATTACTATTATTACTTGCAGAGGCTGTTTCTGCCTCACTCTGGTCACACACACTCATATGTTGTCATCTCACATGAGGTAGCATGTTGGATGTGTTTCAAAGTTCAGTGTAACAGAACAGAGGGACAGTCTTGGTCTTATCGATTACTCTGTCTCCGGTGTTGGTGCAATTTAATGGGAAACCAAAATAATTTACCTAATGCGTAATGGTGGAGGGTCCATCAGCTTTTCAGCACTAGCTATGACCAAGTCACAGCTACAATTATCAGAATATTTTACAAAAATTATGTAATCAAAAGGCATGAATACATGTACTGTTACAGCCCGTGGCTACACTTCAAATGTAGGCCTGATTTGATCTTCAGCAAAAACTATTCAAATATCCTGATACATATAGAACCGGGAAACAAATATCAATATAACATCGAATGGGGCGGTCTCTGCCAATTCCCACCACGCATTTTAGTGCTTTTAAATTTTGTTCACATATTTTGAAATCATCTCCAGACCCCTTCTCTGGGAGCCGCTGATCGAGATCTCCTTCCTCTGGGTTATCCTGTCCGCATCCTGCATCTTGGCAGAACAGACTGGTGGAGCAAACGCCACGCCGAGTTTGACGCCAAAGTTAAACTAAAGAAATGACCAGCAGATAGCGGTGTCTGCAGTAGGACAGCCGCGCCTCTCCGGCCAGATCAGGCGTCTGACTTTACATACTAATATAAACAAATGATGAGTCGCCTAAATGAGATATAGGTGCATGGGTTTGACTTCAGAATTGGTAGGTACCAAACCAGCTCCGAACCCCCCGCTCCCGTAAACACACTCAGTACTCTCACAACATTGGCAGGAACACATACCTACTGTCCACACCGAAATCTACCCTCCTACAAAGGGTCAGTAGTGCTAATATGAAATAAGCTGCCTCACCGCCAATAACAGCTTTTAGCTATGTAAGCCGTATACATGCCAGAGTTTATAACGAGTTCTGTAGTAATGGACTCTTTTTATATTATCTTAGCACTATAAACCTTAACTGCTATTTATAAATAAAAAGTGAAAATGATGTGGTGTTAAAAGAACATTTTCACTTTCCCTCTTTTTATAATATTCACATAAAACACATTTAAATAGGCCTTAACTTTTGTATTTCTCTGGATACTCGTGACAGTGTTTTGTAAATTAAATCTGATTTATGGAGACAGTATTTTGGGTCCGTGAAAGGGAAATCGATGTATCTATTAAAGTTTATCGCCTCCTGCCAAACGATGTCGGAGCTCTCTCCTGTTTTTTTGGACAGCAGTAAAGTTTGGATCCCTCTGGGCTTCGGAAGGGTCTGGAATCGCAGGTTAACTCTGACTTTCTCATCAGCTTACACTCGGGAACAGGAACGATTCTCGCCTACGACTGAATCCGTGTGTGTGCAGACTGTCAGAATTTATTGGAAAAGCACAGGGAACGTTCTGGACCAGTCCTCCGTCCAGTACCAGTGTATTTCCTCTAAACGGACGAGTACTAAAGACCACCCACCCGCTATAATGTCTGAAACCTATTACATGTAATACAATATTTGTGAAAAGTTCTGAGCAAATTAAAATTCCATAAAGTGGAACAAAGCAATTATTCTGTAAGGTTAAGAGTACATCAGGTGATTGTATGACATTTCAGTTATGACTGGCAGGAGACGGTGGCCGTCTTCATCTGCAACCTGCTCATATCTGCTTTGAAACAAGCAACACGGGATATTTTGTACAGGATGTCATACACATGTGACAGTGATCAAATATATGCACTATTCTGTGGCTTTTTGTTTTATTTGTATAGCAGACACTTCTACAAAAACAACCTACATTGTTGAGAAAGCAGGGTGAGCTGGTCTCTGGAGTAATTGAGGTTAGGGGCCCTAGTCAAGGGCCCAACAGTGACATAACTCTGCCAGCAAGGAGAATTGAAATGGGGACATTCCGATCATAGACTCCATGTCCTAAACCACTGAGGGGCACATCGCCCCCTGCAGGACACAACTCAATATCACATTAACCAGCAGTAACCTTAAGTACTACAGTGGTGCCTGCCTCCTTGTTCCAGGAAAATGGTCGTGAACCAATTTGTACGCGAACCAGGGCAACTTTTCCCATAAGACAGCATAGAAATTCGATTAATTCATTCACAAGCCTACCAAATAATCATTTTTGTTAATTTATTTTCTGGTTTTTATAGTAAAAATTTTAAAGAAAAACACAATATAGTGTGATGACGAGCGGACCGAGGCATCGCGGGAGCAGAGAGAGACATGGAGACTTGCTGGGAAAATCACGCTCTTTATTAACAGTCCTTAAAGCCCTTGTATTGTTTTGTTCTTAATGTTAATGGTTCTCGGGTGTGTGTGCGCCCGTGTCTTGCATGTTCCCGGTCTGATCCTCGTGTATTTTTAGCGTGTGTAAATCTTCCACCGTGTGCATCTTGCAGTTCGGGGTCTGACAACCTTGTGTTTCCCGTCTGTGTATTTGGGTTCAGTGCTTGTTGTGTTCCTGTTGTGGTCCTTTGGAGCAGGTGGGCACACCATGAGCATCATACTTTCGTTGTTTCTGGAGCCCTCTGCCCTGCCACCCAGTGTTTGTAGGCCCTCAAATATCAGGGACCTGGTTTGGGTGGTGCCAGAGAGCACAGACCTCCTGGGAAGGTCTTTCAATACCTTTGGTAGTAGGGTGCCATGAACAGCTCTGGTCAGCTGACCTGAAGGAGGACCTGCCTTGTGTAGAAGGGTGTGGAACCAGTCCACCCCCCAAAAACCCGGACACTCCCTCCACTGACTACCCCCTCAACCAGCCCCTGGTTCCTGACAGAAGGGGACGGTGATAACATCTATGGGACATGGTCTTACTGTGTGGGGGGGGCATGCCAGTCTGTCATCACCCTGGAAAAGCAGCTCCATCTCCTCAGATCCCACCGCTGAGGTGTTTCAGCTCCTGAAGGCCAGCCAGTGTCTGGCAGCTGCGAAGCGGGATTTAAAGGGCCGGTAGCGCCTACAACTTGGGGGCTGTGGAGTCGGACCTGTAAAGCCCCCTCATGGCGGGGACGCGTGTAAAGGTGCCCCCGCCTGCACTAAATGCAGAAGTACAGGAGTCTGCGGAGGCATTTCCTGGGGAATCCATCAGCATCAACCTCACTCTGGCCCCTCACACCGGGACGGACCGGCGCAGTGTCCCTCTGACCCCTGGCTCTCTGCAAGTCACCTGCTAAAAGCATCTCGGACTCCCCTCCCCCCCGGGACAGGGATGTGACTGCTGCTATCGTTATTAGGGCCAGACAATGTCACAATCCCCGGCGTGAGAAGAGCCAACTTCTTTATGAGAAAGAGAGACAGGCATGGCCACAGTGAATGCAGCTCCGTGGGTCTTTCAATATGGTCTTGGAGAGGAGAACATTGTCCAAAATAAGGACAATACTGGACTTTCACTCACACCCGCTCCGCTACACGCTGAGCCACAGGAGCTCGTTCAGCAACAGGCTAAAACTTCCAAGCTGCACAACGGAGAGACACAGGAAATCATTCCTACCGGTCGCAATAAAACTGTTCAACTCGCATATCTGAGCTTAACAGAACTGCTGCTATAGGTTTTATTTTATTGGTTATTTTATTATTTTTATTTTATTTTATTTTATATTATTGTATTTATTTCTACTCTATTTCTTTTACTTAAATTACTTTATTGTTCTATAGTTTCTATTAGGAGTTTGTTTGTAATGTGAGACAATTTCCCCACAGGATTAATAAAGTAATTCTGATTCTGAAGACGCTACGCTCATCATCGATATGTCACTGGTTCAAATCCTGGAGTTGGAAGAGTGATGTCACCATTGGGCCCCTGAGTAAGACATTTAACCCCCAAGTCCTCCTGGGACACTGTCTGACCTGCTGTCTCAGAAATGCATAAAAGCATTTGCAGCAAAAATATTACGTAAACTGGCAAAAAAAATACTTCTCTGGGTTATATATCCACAGCAGGAACGAGTGACACCAGAGGCAGCCGGCTGGTTGTGACGGCCCCCTAACGCCCGGACCTCAGGGTAAAGTGCGGCATAGGGATGTACTGACGAAAGCACGCGATCCATCTGACAGAGAGCAGCCCAGCACACTTGGATAAACACGGGCGCGAAGAGCATGCTAACCTCACCGGAGTGAGCGCCAATAATATAATAGCGGAGAAAGAAGTGTATGAGGTTGCAGAGCAGCGAGCGGGAGGGCGCCACACACCGCGCCTGTGCGGGTCGCATCCCACGGCCTGGCTCGTGGCACGCCAGCCGCTAGCAAAACCGGCCCGATCTCGCTTTATCGCGATGATGAATAGTACTGGGGGCTGGACGCGAGTCAGAGCCGATCGAGTGTGACCAGTTCGCAGTCCTGCCCACTCTCCACTACACTGGATGCACTCGACAAAACCGCACTGGACTGAGAGGGCGGGGGGGGGGGGGGGGGGGGGGGGGGGGGGGGGGGGGGGGGGGGGGG
>JAODKC010000016.1:5051340-5062685 GCA_026777985.1 Mormyrops attenuatus
CAGTCCCAGTTGGAGAAGCCTTTTTGCACATCCCTTACCATTGGGCTAGGCTCTCTTTACACCTCACTCACCATTAGAGGGGCCTGTCCTTACACATCACTCATTGTTAGATGAGCCTGTCTTTCCACATCACTCACTGTTAGAGCAGGCTTTTCTAAAATATCACTCATCATTAGAGCAGTCTCTCTTTACATATTACCATCTAGAAAAGCTGGCACTTATAAACCCCTGGTGTTTTAAAATTGACTCATGACCGCTGCCGAGTTTTTAACCAAGCTTTAGGGTTAAAGGCAAAGGGGCCTCACTGGCTTTCTGGCATAGAAACGGTGCCCATCCCTTTAATAACACATCTAATAGTGTTTCATTCGTCAGCTATAAACACGCAGTGTGTTTGGCCCACATCCGCTTCCCACAAGTAAATTAACTGACCGCGTGCAGCTGTGTGGCCAATTTCTGACAAGGTGGTGGGCCAGGTTTGGCAGGACGTGGAGTTCAAAGAGCAGACATCCAGGAAAAACCTATGTTTGGCTGAGAAATAAATTACGCCAAATGGGCCCCCTGGGGTGGGTGGGGTTCTCTGATTGGACTGATAGTGTGTTTAGCAGGCACTAATCTCAGTAATGTATGCATGGGCCTTTTTGTCAAGGGACAGGTGTTTTAGAATCTCCAAAACAGGGATAGCGGCCATCTTGCTGCGCTCGGGCGTCCCTGGAGGTCGCAGCCTGCCTCCCCGAATGAAGGGTAGCTTGAGGAAGGAAGAGCCAGTAACCAAATATCACAGAGCGCACGGCCCCTTCAGACGACTACAGCAGGGTTCGGCCAGCCTCCCCCGTATCCCAGAAAACACTGCACGTTCAGATCCACAGCAGCCCACAGGATCAGAGATGAACCTACTGCAGATCCATTTCCTAACATCAGTCAGATCTCGTATTCGACCACAGCTGGGCGGTGCGGAGACCTTTTGACGGGCGGGTGCAAAGGTTAAAAATTAGACACTCAGCATCTTTAAAGCTCAAGCACAAGATCACATGAAATAGTTCGGGCAAAACGGGCAGGTGCTCAGGACCCCTCAAGACCCCTTCCGCCCATGCCTGGACAGGGATCCCCTCTCCCCAAACCCAAGATGTTCCTGATTAAATACTGACATCTGCTGGATAGACTGCTACCAAAACCCCCACAGGCTGATACCGCCGGTCTCTATTTACTCTCTTATCACGCCTCGGACCCCCAGAGGTGTTTTGCCTCCCTGCCGGGGAGTTTTTGGTCCCTTTCCTCCATTGGCATCTGGGCTGTTTTCTTTCATTATTTCTTAGTTTGTCTTCCCTTTTCCCCATTTTTGTATAATTCTGTATAAATTCACTAATGTATTACAACACAGCCATGTTAAGCAGCCTGGGGTGACTCCATTGTGAAAGGCGCTATATAAAAATAAATTGAACTGCTGTCCTCCAGAGATCGAGGAAGACCACATAAAGAGGACGACTAAAGAAACGTTTCTGAATGACTTTAATCTAGTTACACGGTAATAACTTGGTAAAAGGCAAAGAATCAAAGGCAGACTTAACAGAGACAGCTGTTGGCACAGTAATGTCTGAACTTCAGACCGTTTAATTACAAAATAGACATTAACAAAGGAACGTGGTCACCACAGTGATGGCATCATCTGATGGTGCGGTACATCATGAAGTCCACAGTGGTGCATCGTGGGAACTTGCCGATGGAGGTCTCCTCCACGGGCGTGTAGACCTTGATCTGCCGCATGTGCGTGTCGCGTCCGTTCTGGTGATTAGCCAGCACTGCGATCTGGATCATGAAGGTCCGGATGGGGCTGTTGGCCAGATTCAGCAAGGGGATGTGAATCCATCCACTAGGCTCCACCATCTCTAACTGCTGCGGGGGCCGAGAGAGAGAGACAGAGGGTGTACTTCAGACCAGGAGGGCAAATGACCAGCCCAGCTATGCGGGACAAGTTCGCATGAGCCGCTATTAGCTCCGAGATGTCGGAGAAAGTGGGAGTGGCTCGCCGGGGACCACACGCCAGTGTGTGAGGTCAAGGGGGCGGCAAGCCGGACGGCTCTCCATTCAGGCGTGAGAGGGGCCCTAACACAAACTGCTAACAAGACCATAAGTCTCAAATACCAAATGTAACCTAGAAAAATAATTTTAAAAAGAGTAACTTGCCTTCTGTCTTTCAAAACTCAATCATTTTAAACTCAATAACTCAATAATAAGGCTAAATAGAAAACATTTCAGATAAAAACGTTCTTGAAGGCTTTTATGTAAGGACCTCACAGCACGCCGAGTGTAATCCTTACCAGAATCTGGTTTATTTATAAAAAATCTAAATATTTACTGCTAAGTGCTGGGACACAGAAGGCGGCAGGAGGGGGCACTGAAGCGCCCACATATGGTCACAGACGTTAGGATTTTCATGGGCTACGTCAAGCAGGAACACAATAAATAATATGTAAATCCGATCTGAGTGTTTAGAATCACATTCTCACGTTGCCTGTTTGGGAATTTAATACAGATCTCAGCTTTTAATTTAACACGCTATTAACATTTTCCAGGCCACCGAGGGGGCGACTCTGGTGAGGATTGGGGGCCAACTTCAACATAGGAGAGGGTGTTTCGGCCTACCGCACACAACGCTGAATGAACAGCTTTCAAACACATGCAGCGAACTGTGAAACCGCAAAGACGACGTTTCCCGCACTGTCCTCCCCACTATAGCCCAAACTAAGATGCCTTTTGCGTTCTGGTCAGATGTCTAGCTTAGCTACTCAGCTAACCAACCAATCACTGTGGATCTCCACTTTGTCTTTTTGAATCTCAGTAAAAAATGACACTCACCAAGCAACTTTCACCAAACCAAAAACCGTGGCTAAAATGACTAAATCCCGTCACACTGTGGTACAAATTAACCTTAATTCCAGAGAATTATCATTTCAACCACCAAACCAACCCGCTAATTTTTAAATTTATTTGATATTCTGCTGCGCCTTTTAACTTGTCAGCACCACATTTACTTGTTTACGCGCCGTATTACGTCAGCACGACATCACATTACGATGTACTTGCGAATATACGGCACACGCGCAATAATCGCCAGTGCTTTAGATGCCGGCTTTTCGGTACTACGCGGATGTTTATTTACACCCACAATTTGGTAACTAGATTAATAGTATGCCTAAAATATTAATGAGATATGCATTGCAACGCAAAAAAAATTGCAATCTGTATAAATTCGGTGGATCATTACGTTTATTAAATCCAGTTAGTGGAGCCACATGCTACCGCTTTGGTGAATCATGGAAGCAATAAGCACTGAAGTGGCGGTGAAGAAAGGGACAGATCAGCAGCCACAACATCTTTTAAAAGAGGAGACATTGTGGATAAACGAGGTAAAAAGACGTCAGCGGTGTGGTGGTAATTTTTGCAGTTTAAAGTCCGACACGTTTATTAAACATAAGGATACGCTTAATTTGTACAGATTACTAAATTTTGGACATCACAGTACACCTTATTAATATTTTAGGCACACTACTAATCTGCTTACCAAATTGTGGGTGAAAGGAAATATCTGTATAGTACCAAAAAGCTGGCGTCCGGACAAATGTTTCGCCCATTATCTAAAGCCCTGGTGATTTTTGCGCATAGGCCATAATCGCGATGTGACATCATGCAGTCCTACTCCGTATACTGTCTACCATATAGTGTAAGAGAAAGTGCGTGTTAACTGTGCTCTATGTACCCTAGTACTGTACACACAATTTTCCCCTCTACGAGCAATAAAGATTCTTAGCGTTATTAATGATGCCTCTCTGTTTGCCAGCACTGAGTCTCCCCAAAATGCTGAAGGTACCTCAGCGAGCCTCACAGGTTCCACTAAAGGACATTCTCCTTAACCCTGGTGTGAGCTTTTGGCATTCTCACATCGCCTGTTTGTGAACTCCAGCTGTAAAATCTGTCTTTTTTGCAATGCAAAGCATTCGGCACAGTAAGAGTCAAATTTTGCCCGGATTGTTAAATAACACAGCAAATGAATCCGATTATCTCCAAAACATCAACCTCATTAAAAAAAACTTCCTCTAATAAAAAGATTCTGAGCCTGCATCATGCCTGAACTGCACACAGCATGAAGGATACGCAGCCTATCCGAGAGCCGGCATCGTTCCCTGTCATCCTGGATTACTCCCTGGAGGACGGGAAACACTCCAGATCTAATCTCCTTTGGAATGCTGCTCCATCACCGCTTTCACAAATTCAGTCATCAAGACCGTAGCTCTGGGAAAGTACGAGGCCCTTACTCTGCTTTGAGGGTAAAATAATCATCCTCTTTTTTTGACCAGATAAAATTTAAATGAATCCTTAAATTTATTCTTTAGGTCAGTGGTCTAATCATTTTTAAGCCCTCAGCAGACAGCCATGTCTCAAAGGAGTGAACAACAACAATAACACGGCCCAATTTGTACTCGAGATTTTGGCTACGACTTCAGCACCATCCAGGGCCAAATTCTTCAAGCTGTTCATAATAGTACAGCAAAGAGGGAAACAGGAACCAATTACACATATTTTAAAAGTACAAGTACAGGACAAAAGCACGGAATTCTGCCCATGATAAGGTGGATAACTTAGCACAAACACGAGCCGGGGTCTGAACCGCTGCAGATCATGCTGGGGTGGCACAGCCAGCGGCCATTTTAATTGGGGGCTAGATTAAACGCAGGGAGCTGCACCGCAGCGTGACCGCCATCGCCAGGTATGGAGACAGCTGCCGACTGTCCCACTCCAAGACCACCGTGCTGTCTCCGTGACAACATAACTATCGCTGCATGGCCTAGCAGAGACGAGACACCAGAGTAACCATTAAACATAATTCAGGTCTGAGCCTTGAGCCCTTAACACTCTCCTGCAACAAAAATCAACCATTATAATACAACAGCTAGAAATTTTAAGGGGTTTCCATCAGAGTAGGTGCTTCTGTGAAGCAAGACTGACCTCTAGTGTATAGTCGTTCATGTTTTCAAATTCGAGCACAAGCAGGAAAAGCTTAGGGATCTGTGCTTCCCATGGCAGCATGCAGCAGCACAGAGTAGAATAAGCATCCTTACCCTGATCTCCTGGAGATTGTGAAAATTGTGTCCAACGCGGACAGAGATCTTGCTGGGGGTGTAGCTCTCATCAGATTTGTAATCAGCATATATACAAAGCATCTTCACGGTTGTTTTCCTCCTGGAATCATATTTAAGAAATCATCTTCATGGTTCAAACCAGGGCTAAATATATAAAGACGCCGTCCTTTACTGCCTGGCTTTCTGTCATGGATGAGAGTGGTCTCTTTTATGGGATGGTTGCGTTCAAGACCAGCACTGATTGCATGGTTAGTTTCATTTTATTCCTTTCCATAAAAGCTGAATTACACGGAACCCCATTCATTATCTGGCTGGCCAGCAGTGAAAACACTCTGCATAAACACCACGACTCTCAAAAAAGCCTCAGAGCCGAAATGCTGACTAAAATAATGAATACAGCGCTTCAGGGAACTCTGCGCAAATCACAGCATCCACCCAAATTCAGTTTAGCATACTCAAATTCTGCATCACTTTAGCCGATCAACTGACGTCAAACCTGACACAAAAAAAGCCAGAAATTGTTTCAGTGCAAACCACAAAACAACTGAATCGACTCACATTAAATACCGCTCTATGATAAACACCAGCATTACCACTTCAAATGGTTAAAAAATAAATAAATCCCAGTTTCCTGCAAGATTAAGAGCAAAAGAAACAGCCCTGTGACAAACAGAGACTGATGCCCAGACTCACCGCACCTGAACTGGATGTTGACCAGGTGCGGCTGGGAGCCATCCGACTGCCAGTAGGTCTCCAGGTTGTCGTCACGAAGCTGGTCGACGCCAAACCCTGCGGAGAAACCAGAGCTGAGCCGAGGAGAACGACCAAGGGCTTCGGCATGTCTACGAGGACCTCGCTTTAGGGGCATATTCACAGTGCCCGTCAGAAAATCTGTTCTGTTACCAGTTTCGGGAACTCAAGGGCTGCAACACATGCAACACATGCATTACTACCTGCTGCGGACACACGAGTGCCTCACGCACCTGGCTTGCAGGAGGACAGCGACCACACAGCCTGGGATCCAATCTCCCTCACGGTCCCAGTACGCTCCAGCTGTTTCGGGTCGGCCCCAGGGGGTGTCTTTCCTACTGTTGTCATTTGTACACACCGGTCCTGCTCTTCAGCTCACCGCAGTCACTCAACAGCTATCAACATCCTAGACCTGCAAAATAATAATAATAATAATAATAATAATGAATGCGTCGTGATGCCATCAAACAAATAGATCTGGGGGAAATTAACCGGTAAGCTCTACAGCTGTTGTTAGCTGTCAAGTAAATAAGACGGACAACCTCATCACTCAACAGCTATTGCATTACACTATTATGCAATGTGATGTAATTTATAAAAAGGTCATTTATAATTAAACTAAGTTGAATTCATGTTTAAAATTGAGAATTCTCATTGAGAATTCAGCTGCAGTACCAGGAAACAGGGAAATCTTTTAAAATAAATATAAATGTAGCGGGATGATAGGAACTTTTTACCCTATTCACTAAAAGCAGTACGTACATCATTTAAAGTGAGTAACCTGGCTGCAGCTGCTGTGTTACAAGCTTTTGTTCAGTGCTACCAACATACGGCAATATACACGTTTGAAGAGGTTATTTCCTACGCTTCAGGTTACCCCATTACTATCGTACACTACTGATGAGATAAATCAGTTATGTACACAGTAAACCGTAATTACACCGCAACATGCCAGCTGGAATATATATATATATATACATTTGGTAAGTAAAACAGGCCGCCTGCTACTTCCTACCCAATAACAGCATACATAAAAGCAAAAAGCTCACCTGAAAAGTCGCTGATATTCAACCGTCGCAGACAGACAACACGGACATCCGCTGCTACCAAGCTAACGAATTAGCTCAGCTAAACAGCAGCCGCTAGGTAGCAAGCTAATAGCGTGACCAGCCTTCCGGTCCGCAGCCGTTGCGTCATTTCCGCCTCGTCTCAACTAATTATGTCATAGCCAGTGGGCGAGTAGCCCGGCCCTTTTGATTACGGGGGAGATTATATGGAAAAAATACATACACAGTACATCAAAAATAAAATAAGTTGCAGAATATTTGTTTTTGGTAGCTGTGCATGTACCATGTTTCCGTGTGGTTAGCTGGTCACTCTAGAAGGAAGTCTGAGGTGCTGGTGTGAGATCTGTAGTTAGGTGCAGCCATGTGGCGGGTTACAGCTCAGTACCACACTAGTCCGATTGAACCAGGGTGAGTTTTTTTTTTTCCCAGTAGCTGGAGTTCCAATCCTGCCACCAACCCCTAAGTTTTTCCCCTATAAATTGGAGGACCTCCTTATAGGGCTGGATGTAGATTAACGTCATAACCAGGACGAAGCAATTGCACGGTAAGGGTCTTGCTCAAGGGCCCAACGGAGTAGAGTCACTCTGGACATTCACGGGATTTAAACCAGCAACCTTCCAATTGCTGGAACAGATCCCTGGCCTCACCACTCCGTCCCTCTCCGTTATGACAAAGTTGGGGGGAAATTGTTTATGCAAATCAGTTTACACTTTATACACGACACATTAATTAATAAAGATACCAGTTAAACACTGCTTCGATTAATATATATCAACACTTTACCGTTTAGCCAAACTACCGCATGTCTCGGCAGCAGACAAAACAAACAAAAACGTTGAGAAATACAAAACGCTAAAATATCTTTCACATATAACAGATAAAATGCTAATACATGAAATACGTACATGCCGACAATGCTATCAAAGGAGGAAATACTAAAGTAAAGACAGTCAGTCCGCATTACTCTTGCAATCGTCACGTGGCAGAACACAGGTCTTGAATTATTTTACTACACCAATGAAATGCAGCCGAGCTGTGTCAGATCTGTCAATGGAGATATAAGGTTCTGCTTGCTGTTTGAAATCAGCCGTCTTCCAGCCGTACATAAGTATTTTCCTGTATATAATTATTCCTGATTTGTGTTGATGACCGCGGTGTCTGTAGGGAACTGGTAAGACGGCATTCATGAGAAAGTTGGCTGGGTGTCTGAGTAGCCAGGCAAAGGAAGTAAACACTGAGCGCAACACCCATGTCGGCCTGCCGTGTGGAGGCCTTTCAGGCATAGCAGGGAAATAGCATTATTTCACATATACTGCTCACACTATACTCACACTGTACACAAAGCATGCACTGTGTTCTCACTGTACACACAGAGTACTCACACTATACTCACACTGTACACAAAGTATGCACTGCGTGCTCACACTATACTCACACTGTACACAAAGTATGCAGTGTGCTCACACTGTACACACAGAGTACTCACACTATACACACAAAGAATTAACACACAAAGTAAACACACTGCGTATTCAGTTAATGTATTGTTAATAGTGTAGTGGTTATTTTTATTTATTTTTTCAAAACTATTCTTCTGCAGGGTCAGTTCCCATCCTGAGCTACAGGCTGCAGAAGCTCAGCCCAAATTTGAAGGTCAGCTGCTGTCATCATAAGGTAGGGAGCAGTTTGATCTGTGTTTTTCCAGGGTGGCATCAGTACTCTTCTCCATGAGCTGATCGGGGATACATATTTCCAGTCTCTGACATCATGAAATTCCTGCAGATCGAAAGCATCATGGAAGATGGAAGTCTTTTGAACAGCTTCTAAAAGTATTGCGGCGCCGGGCGGACCGAGGCATCACGGGAGCTGAGAGAGACATGGAGACTTTCTTGTCAGGGAAATCACGCTCTTTATTAACAGTCCTTAAAAGGACTATAACAGGTACCCAATGAGCACCAAACTGAATACACAGATTTACACAAGCTAAATATACGCGAGGAGAAATTAAGCACTAAGGAGCAGCGGTCCTCAGGACGGGTTCGTGTGAAGCACATAATGATGCCATTGACGCATGCTATGGATGAAGATTCTCATAGTTTGTGGAGAAAGATGTCAGACCTGTTTGGATGGTTCAGGTTCTTTGGAGAAATTTGCATCTGCTAATTTTGTCGGAGGAGGCCACGAGGAGATCTATAAACTTATAACCCAAAAAGTAGTTATCTCCATTGTCGTCATCAGGTTTACCAGCGACCAGTAAAATGGATTTATGTTTACATTCTTCCGGTTTGCTGTTGGTGAAGAACCTGTGAGGAAGGAAACTCCAGCAGGTGCAGTCGGCCCTCTGCTTGGGTAAACCCCCTGACATCTACGCGACAGACCAGCCCTCGGCCTGCCTGGGCTGCGAGCAATGCCTGATGGATTCCAGAATCACCAGTCGATAGTGTAAAGATCAGTTTAGCTCCTCATTGCAGATAACCTGTTTTTGAAAGACTTTCTGGTTGACCTGACCATTAGCCATGCATGCACACTCATTAGCACAATGTCTATACATATTCATTCCCCATGTTTATTCTCCATGCCAAGAAGGCAACCTTCATGGTAGAGCATAATTTGACCTCTTAGCTATTGGACCAAGTCTAACGCATAAGCGGTCCTGGATGGTGTAACATGGGTCCGTTAGGGGAGCTGGTACTGTTAGCATGCTTCTTATTGTTCAGGTAAGATGTGGTTGGCTGGAATGAATAAGCACAAGAGATCATGTTCAGGAGAGATGGGAAGTACTTCTTTGTGAATGACTGGTCTGGACCAGAATGGTATTGCTGAACACCCAGCGTTCCCAACACACTCTGGCGTCTTCTCTTCCACTGGGAGCACTGCCGACGATGGTTTATAGCCCCCATGTTGCTTTTGGACTGGGCACCTAAACAACCATCAGGGGGACTATTAATATTTTTTAAATGCGGCTCTCTGAGCAACAGGATCACTGTTTTTAGTCAAATAGATGTTTTTTTTTCTGTAGTCAGGTTCAAATTCTTACTGTAATCCATTCCAAGGTTATCCAGAAACCTGAATTATCTTTAGAAAACCTTATTTCCTTAAGCATTTCTAGGTTATTCTCCAAATGTAATTATGTGAGTTACATCCCGTTATAATTTTCTGCATCACCTGCACCTTGCTGTTTTGGAGATACAGGTATGTCAGCACTGGACAGATGGGTGAGAGGCAGTCAGAGGAACAAACCTTTATTCTTTTCAGCAAATATGTTTTGCCTTATTCTAACAGACCTCAGGCACAAATTGGTAAACAAACAGCAAAAAAAAAGAAAAATCCAGAAATCTAACTTTCAGAATTCAAACACCCTAGACCTCAACAATACTTTCAAACAGTATAAAGTGTCTTCAACGTGTGTGTATTTTTTTAAAGCTAAAAGCGCACAGAAATGAGGACATACAGCAGACATGCATAAAGTGAAGGACTACAACCATCAAAGAGATACCAGTGTAAACACAGCGTTATCGCCTCCGCCCCTCAGACAGTGCAGCTCTGCCCCCCCCTCTGCCTTCCCGCTTACTGTGCTGCCCACAGCGGCCCTGTAGTCGCGTCTTCACAGAGCTGTTTGAAGGTGCAAAGCCAGGGCATCACCAGAATTCACAGCAAACCTAAATTCCCTCCCCCTTCAGAATTATATGGGGAACGTAACACGAGTCAAAATTACGGGTGGTCTAGTGCAAAACAGAAAAAGTTAAGAAGCACCTGCCGCCCTCTACTGGATCGGAGGAGTGTTTCATGAATGCTCTCAAAGTGTTGCTGTAGAAGTGTCCCGGGATATTTATAATAAAAAATAATAATAATTTTATTTGCAGTAATGGCGCTTCTGAGTGCATGTATCAGTTGAATAAGCGTAACTGCACTACTGGTGCAACAGTCAAAAAGATGGGATTTTCATTAAATACTTGATTCGACATTTGCAGCCTCAGTTACTTTTGTGCTGGGTAGTACAGGGAATTAAGGCCGGCTGCATAATCCACTCAGGCGGAGGTAGTGGAGGAGGAAGGCGGAGTCGGTCCAACACCGGCCAATCTCCAGAAGAGGAGCAAATAGATCAACTATTACCACTGAAATCTGTGCAAAATTTTTAAGGATTTCTACACAACTTTAACGAACCATAAATACATTTTAACAGTTCCAGCAGAGTATGTTATAATGGTCAATTTCATATCTCTATAATAAAAAAAAGTTTTGAGTAGCGCATTTCTGCTCAAACCTCCCGCAGGGCCACTATGAAGGCATTTAGGCAGTGATACCCAGACACTCGGGGGGGGGGGGGGGGGGGGGGGGGGGGGGGGGGGGGGGGCGGCGGGGGGGGGGGGGGCGGGCGGGCGCGGCGCGGCGG
>JAODKC010000016.1:5062785-5075018 GCA_026777985.1 Mormyrops attenuatus
TCCAAGAGCAGTCCTTTAAAGCCGGACAATCTCCGAAAATTATTTTCTGGGGATGAATACTTTGAATCCAAATATATATATAAAAAATGAATGCAATCCGACTAAAATTAGTCTTTGGCTTTGAATATCCAAATTTTATTTAAATTTAATAGAAGCGCAGACCAGGATAGGCTTTCCAAGCGGGTTTTTTCCCCTGTATTCAGATCTCAGGAGCTAAGAGAACATTCTGATATATAGCAACAACTGCTCCACACCTGAAACGAGAAACTCCAAGCTGGAATAAAATGAAAAATCCCAGAACCAAAAGCATTAAAGAAAAACACACACAACAAAAATCTATCGTGGACTTGGAAGCTCCATAGAGCTTCAGGGGTTGGTGTAGGTGAGGTGCCGCTGGCCGTCGCTGCCGCAGCCCGCCTCTCTGCCGCTGTGATACTGGCCATAAGCCCTACCCCTGCCACGACTCTGTCCCTTGTCGTTGGCAGTGGGGTAGGTCTCCCCTGGCCTTCTCTCCTTGTATCCATACTCCCGCCGGGTATCCAGGCCTCGCCGACCGCGGTGCGCTCCCCTGCCCCTCCAGCCCCTCTCCCTGAAGCCTTGGCCGTCATCATAGCTTCTCCGCCCCCTGTAGAGGGTGGCGTAATAGGACCTGCCATTCCTCAGAGCCAGCCCGTCGGAGTCACCCTCCTCCCTGCGGGAGTACGCTGCGCCGTAGGCCGACCTCACGCTCCCTTGGGGACTCTCTGCTGTGGCTCCGGACACGCAATCACCCCCCGGTCCAAGGACGACTTCTCCCAGGGCATGGTCCTTCTCAGGCGCGGCCGTGTCAGGTGTCACCTGAGACACTGCCTGGTCAGGCTCACCGGCCACATGGCCCTCATGTGACAGGACTGGATCCGCCGGAACGCTGGCCTGTGAGGACGTGTCCGCAGCCGGTGTGGCAGTCTGCTCCATGGACTGCTCGATCCCAGAAGCTGGTGTGGAGGTGCCGGTCCCATCGGTACCCGATTGATTGGCCATCTTGGCCACAGGAGGCTCGGCAGTGCTGGCCAGCTCAGTCCTGCTTGGGTTGGCGCCGGGTAACCTCTGAACGGGGTATCCCGGCAAGATGGTCGGGTATGGAGGGGAGGTCAGGAACTGAGGAGGGAACTGCGGGGTGGGCGCTGCCGTGTACACAGCGTGGCGGGGCCAAGGTACATTTCCCATGCGGGGGGGCAGCTGGAGGGCAGACTGTGGGCTATACCCCAGGGCCGGCCTGCCCTCCGAGCCCAGGCAGAGGTCCGAGTGCCTGGGAGGTGGCACCTCCATGCCCAGGCCGGCCCCAGGGTGGACGGGGCAGTGCAGCGGCTCCACCAGGCCTAATGACCTGCCGCTGGCCTGGCTGAAAGGCACCTGGCTGTAGGCTTCCTGCATGGAGTTCACGTGGAGGACAGGGGCCGGGGCGTCCGCCATCCAGGGCGTCACGTAGGGAGATTGGGCCAGCGGGGGGGGCTTGGTCTGCATGGCACAGGCATTCAGGTAGGCCTGGTACAGGGGGTATATGTAGGAATGCGGCGTCCACATGGGGTATGTGAACGCCTGTAGGGGGCGCAAAGGGGGAGGAAAAAAGGAGGGAAAGTATGTATCAGCAATAAAGCTCATCTCTAAGGGACAGCGAATGGGGGGCCTTTCCCTGGATTAAGAGCAACTCCATGTACAACAGGCCTTTCCGTCATGTTCCTGAGACAGAACCCATGCAGTTACCAAAATCTAACCCCAGTGACCACACGGGCCAGGTTAGGGTGTTACAGATGGTCACATGCCCTAAATGGGCATCCCCCTGCAAATCTGTTTAACTTTGCCCCAACAACGCAAATCTGAAATGAACAAACACGCATCATAGTGATACCAGCTTGCAGACACTGGATGTTTTTTTTTTTTGCCAGAAAAACAGCCGAAAGGTTGTCCTGCACAGCCAGAACATACAACGCATCTATGCATCGTCTGTTGGCTGTACCAAAAAAAAATATATCCTTATGAATTCCTTACCTTAATGCCAAGATTGTAGAAAAATCTCAGGACGTTTGTGTCTAGAAATAAAAAGCATAGGTCAAAAAACCACACATATTAAAAAAAACGACTAATTCAACCTCACAGAGCCCTGGAGTTCTCTCACCTCTGGGAAGATCATCTCCGTTGCACATTAAGGAAAACGGCGGAATCATTTCAATTTCCTCCTTCTCGTTCACAGGGAAGCCAGGGTACAGGGGGTCCTGGTAAAGGGACGGGAACTGGTGCTGGGGGGGTATGGGGGCCTGAGCTATGGGCCCGTGAGCAGCAGATGAGGGGGGACCATGGGGGTGAGGCAGCTGTTCGGGCAGCAGGGGGATCGTGGTTGGTCCAGGGGAGATCCTCACCTGTGACATCACACCTGCCAAGAGGAAGTCAGGATTGGAGATGTTAATCTAAAGTCTGACAGATACCCTCCAGAGCGGATTAAATTAAAGAATTATTGCAATGGATCTTACCCAGAGGACAGCTAGTGGCTACCTCATACGGTGGGGGCTCCAGAGGTAGGGATGAAAAGCCAGAAGGAGGCACTGGCCCCTTCTGAGGTGGAGGAGTAGGAATCACGCAAGGTGGAAGCGGGATTTGAGATGGTGGCGTAGAAGGCGGAAGGAAAGCCACCTGCGATGGACTGTGGGTGTGGGGTGGCTGAACGAGAACGGAGCCAAAGGTAGTGTGAGCTTTGGAGGATTGACTGATACTAGGGGTGCCTAGACCAAGAGCTTGAGATGGTTGAGTGGGAGGAGAAGTGGAGGTGAGACCGGAAGCTTGCGATGGCTGCGTGGGAGCAGAGGTGGAGATGAGATCAAGGGCTGGAGAAGGTTGAGTGGGAACAGAGGTGGAGACAAGACTTGGTGCTTGAGATGACTGATTGGTAGTGGAGGTGGCGTGAAGAACTGGGGCTTGAGATGGTTGAATGGGAGCAGAGGTGAAGATGAGACAAGGACCTTGAGATAGTTGAGTAGGAGTAGACGTGGGAACAAGATCAGTGGCTGGAGATGGCGGAGTAGCAGCAGAGGTGGAGACGAGACTAGGAGCTTGAGCTGGGTGAGTGGGAGCAGAAGTGGAGATGAGACCAGAAGCCGGAGATGTCAGTACAGGAGCACGAGTTGCTGGACCAGGAGCTTGATATAGCTGGTTCCGAGAAGCCATGGGAGGTCTTGTGCCTTGGGTCGTTTGAGTGGGAGCAGGGGTTGCTGGACTAGGAGCTTGAGATGGTTGAGAAGAAGGGGTGACAGGCCCAGTAGCCTGGGATGTTTGAGAGATGGGAGTAGATGAAGCAGGAGCTGGAGATTGGTCAGAAGCAGAAATGGAACTCTGCAGCTTCGGAGAAGAATTAGATTGTGCCGAAGCCTGGAAGAGATCCAAATATGCAAGCTGAGATCTGTCATTCAAAGGGTCACTGCAGGTGCTCGAATGCCCACATTTGTTATATGTGATGTATAAACTGCCTCTCACCATGCCCTTGCTCTTCTCCCCTTTCATTCCAGTTTTAGGTGAGAGAGATTTCCTTTCTGTATTAAGACAAATGTAACCAGACTTTAAACATTTAAGGGCAAAATGTACACGATGCATTTTCTGAGAGTTTATTATAGGGATGAGCGAGAAGGGCCCCCTCACCACTCTCCCAGGACTGCTCTTGCAGGTCTCCCTTCTTCCTGGACCCACGTCGGTCTCCGGGATGTGATCCTGCCCTCTTCCCACTCTCACCCAGCTGGGCTCCCACCCTCTTCCCATGGTTGTTGGCATTTGCAGCAGTCTGTGTAAGAGTGTGTTTCTCAATATGCGTACTTGACCGTACTTGTGTTCTCAAATGCCCATTTTATGTCATCTTCCATTGCTGCAGACCAGTACCAATAGTCAAGAACAGAATTACAGAGGACGCTAAAAATCCCCAGAAGTCATTCTTGCCTCCCCAAATATCAAAGATTCATCTATTACATCCTCGCCAACCAAGACAAATCCAGTGATTCATTGCACCCCTAGTTCATTCTTGGGAGACCAGTTAGCAAGAATGATCTTGCAAAGACCACAAGTACAATCGTTACGTTCTTTTCTCTTAGTCTAGCTTTGAGTGTGGAAAACCAAGGTGCACTCAGGCTTTGGAATGGCCGACTACAGCAGAACCCAGGGTTTAACTATCTCCCTGGAAAGTGGCTTAATGAGGACAGCCCAATCTATTCCAGAGATTACTGATAAAAGCACCAAAACAGGGAAGACCTGTAGGTCACCCAAAAAATGCGGTTTGCCTCTCAGTGTAAACGCGAGCTGTGACTTACGCCCAGGGCCGGGAAGCTTTTCTCGTCTCTCTGCATTATCTCCAGGAGGGCCTGCTCCTCAGACAGAGCCCCAGAGTGAGCATCCTGTGGTGGGGCAGCTGTGGTTCTGAGGTCACCCTTCCTGGAACGATAGCACCAACATACGATGAAGACATGAGCCAGTCAAGATTCAGGGGCAGCCCTGAAGCCCTGACTGCTATACGACACATGCGAATCAACTGATCAAGAGACAGTCTTCACTTAAATGGCTTGTGTATGAAGAAGCACATCACAGGGTTTCTTTAAAAAAGGTCCTGATCAAATAACAGAGGGATTAGTGTACGGCCCCAATAAGTAATAAATGGACAGCGAACTAGTGCAGAAAAACAGACCCACACATTTTCGGTCTACTGCAAGAACCCAGCCTAGTATTGTTTCTTGGAAGACATGAAAATGTAAACACACTCATTACTTCATCATGTGTAAAAGCCGGACTTTCAATAATATCATTGTTCCCTTTGTTTGCAGCACCCTTGCCAATTTTGATCTCGGCCACGGCTCTTATACTTCAGAGACACAGTGCTACCCAATGAAGTTGGGCTGTGCTCTGATGTGAATGAAAGGGAGATTTTATTTATACTCTCAAAAAGACTGTCATGCTCTTTGGTGAACAGGAGTCAGACAGAAGAGGCGCACACCTGGGGTGAGAGGTCCTGCTGGAAGGTGGCTCCTCTGGTACCACCTGCGAGGGCCAGGAGTCTTGCTTCTGAATCCTGCTCTGTACAGGCGTCCGGGCTGCAGGCGTCAGAGCTTTCGCTGATCTCCTCGTTCTGGACTCCCACTCTGGACGGGATTTGGAAGACGTCAACGCAAAAGCAGCAAAACCTTCCGAACTGGGACGCGGCCTGGCCGTAGCTCCTCACCGGATCGGTGGCCATTCCCATCGGGAAAGCTCTGCTTCCTGCCCTTTTCCGCCACGGTGCTCCACGTCAACGCCTCATCCGTAGAGGGTCGTAGGTCACACAGGGGGACACTGTGCCTGCCCAGTCACAAAGGGGTGCTATCTTACACATGAGCAACAGTAATCCATCCTTGACATTCGCAGTTGATTGAAATCAGACCAAATAGGGCTATGTTAGTGCTCCTTAGTGCTGCAAAGCAAACCGTCCTCTATTTGAGTGAAAAACCATCAGGCTGCAGTTCTGCAATGTGTCACTACAAAGCATCACGTGACTCACAGCAAACCACTGCAGTGGAATGTTAATATGTGTCAGAACATGACTTACTTCTTCCCGAGCTCTTCAATGAACACCATGACGGGGCCGTTGTTCGGGGATACTTCCTGAACGTACGCACTGTAAAACCGCCCCGAATTCTCCAGCCGCGCCTGAAATGACAAATATACCATATTCAAAAGAGAGAGAGATCCCTCCCGGAAAGAGGCATTAAAGGTATGACTAAAGCGAAGCATATGTCCTTCTGTCAAACATAGACAACCATACCTTGCATTTATCTCCGACAGTGTACTGCATTCCTGCGGCGATGTGGAAGTCGCGTTTTTGCTGGGCTATGGAAATAAAGATGGTTTTAAGGCCACCTGAACGGCATCTCAAACTTCGGCAAGGAGCAAGGAATGCAGGGCATGCCGATAACGAGCAGGGGAGTGGCGTTTACCTCTCTGAGACCTCAGCCACACGTCATAGGCCACATTTCGGAATACGAAGGGGCACAGGGACTTCCGCACGCTCTGGGACAAACCCTGAGGAAGGTGCGATTTGGCCAGTGGCTAATGCAGGCAGAAGCAAAGCTCTTGAGAGAACAGCAACCTTCACAGACAAAGCCCCAAGGCTACTAACCTCTACATTAAATCGCCTAAGTATACTAAACAATACCCACAAAAACCACCATCACCAGACTCCTGTATACATAAAGCTACAGATCTATCCCAGAAAACCGTTGTATCAAGAAATATCAAATCCCAAAGCGTCCGAGTGAACCAGAACGAAGCACACTAGTGCGACGCGGCTTCATTCAGCTTTTCACGTGAAAACAGGCTGATGTCAGCACACTGACCTGTACCTTTTGCGAGCCAGTGCTGTTCGTAGATCTCAGGTTGTTAATGCTCGAGTTATCGGCCACCTCACCGGACCTGTCCAGCAAGAAAGACATTTGCTTTAATTCAGTGTCAGATCAAAGATCAAAGTCCACAACAAAAAAAGATAATTTTCGTTGAAATGGTTTTGATTTATCCATTACAAGTTTCATTATGAGGGAAAAAGTAGGCAGAGTAACCTCATATTTCCTGTAAAATAAAACTATGTCTAAAACACTACAGGACCCAACTGAAGAAAATGAGCCAACTGGATAGCGCTGATATTTACGATGAACGATATTTATTGGGCACATACGGACCCCCCTCGATAACTCTCAACACCTACCATGATAAGAACCTGCCCCATACTGAGTTGGCATGGCAACACACCCACCAAGTAACTTCCAGAAACTCCCTTACTTTCTAACTGTCCGCCCTGGGGATTTAGAATATCCCTCTGGCTGTGTGAATTCCTGCTACACCAGGTCCAAAGGTCATTAAACTGGATGCCTGACACTCGGGAGAGTACAGACCAGACACTTTAGCGGGCAATACAAACAGGGAGGAATCACGAAGCAAGAACTACTCCTAAAATGAGCTATTTAACAGAATTGATATGCAATATAAAATGCACACTAGTATTAATATACTTTATTTCTGAAAGCTAAATTTCTTTTGTAACACACACTAGCAATTTAGATTTATTGCAATCAATTGGTTGTGGTTCCAACAGTTTTTTTTTTTTTTTTTTTTACATTTAAAAGTTTTTCACATAGCCTGGAAATCATCTCATGACCCAACATGCTGGGAATCCCTGCTTTAGATGGTGAATGACAATTACTGAAATGTAGTTGATTTTATTTCTGAAAATAAACAAATCTTGCGGCAAGTCTTTGGATCCGCGGAGTGCGGTTCACAGGAGCTATCGGCGCAGCGCCCCATTTTTCTGTTTTACTAACAAGCTGACGTTTGACTGGCCACCGGCATGAAGCAGCCCAGCAGTCTTACCCGAGAGCGCTGTCCTCATCGAGGTCCGACTCCTCGCTGCTCCTACATTCCCCGCCTACGTCACGGCCTGTAACAGTGCAGCCTTTTAAACAAGCGTCCACCAGGTTGTCATCCATGCTGCACACCCTCTTATAGAGCATCTCGTACAGAATGGCTATGGAAAGAGAGACAGTGCAAGGCTGAGGCACCAGAGAGACAACAGTCGAAGACTTTCAAAGAAAACTTCAAAACATTTCATAGGTCACTGGCCGGAACATGCATGCTCATATTTTAAGAAACAGTATCACTGCCTCCATATATGTACTATTCGGTAAAATTCAATGAGTGGTCTTGTCTACCAATGAGCAATTCAAAAATTTAAAGCAGTGTCCTTAGCATCCTGTCATTAGGCACAGTGACACATTTCGGTCAGCCACATGAGTTCGAGTGGGGAGCTTCACATTGACGTGGTATTCTCAAAACTGCATTAGTGCACTTACACTGGCAGAGTGCGGCGTTGCTCTCGAACTCTTTCGGATACACACTATCATAATGGTTCCCGTTTAGAAAGCAGAGCCGAACCTTAATGCAGACACAAAGACAGGGGACAGAAGCGTGTTGGTTCACAGCGATGGCTGACCACATCGCAGCTCAGCCTGGGTGTCCGTGCTCTCATAACCGCAGCATAACATTGATAACTGAGAAAATTCCACTACTAAATTGTCACTTAGATTACATTTTATACTGTATCTCAGACTCTTTAAAGCACGCTCCCTTTACCTGGTCAGGGAAACCGTTCTCAGTTATATGTACAGGTGGTTTCCCAGGTTCCTGAAAAATGATGAAGTCATGCCTATAATAGGGAAAACAGGAACTATTACATCATCACTGGACCTTAAAGGGTCTATCACTACAGAAATATATGATTCACTAAGAAGATCTAATTAACATCTACCAAAACAGTGATAACAGAAATATCTGCATTTACTACAGGAAAATGAAATACAAACCACCACTCTTACTTGTAGATAACAGCCAGGGCACTAATCTCTACTTCTCCAACCCAGTTCTGTAAAAATAAAACCATTATTAGGCTGACCACCAACATTCGGTTAGCTGCAATGAGACACCAGCATCAGATCAGGTTATCTGAAGCTTTCATCAGTCCTTCTCAGCCCAACCGACACACAACAGATGCATTAAAGGCGAAAGTAAAACAGACTCCCAGATGTCAAAGTGCAACTAGCGAAATGGCAGAAGCAGCACTACCACTGGGCGAAGGACACCAATAAATAGGGACCCCTGGGATACCTACCTGTGGATCCTGGAGGTGCTCCAAATACTCCGCGAAGTTCCCCTCGACAAACTGCAAGCCACATAATGAGAGGAAACGGATCGTTACGTCAGGTGCCGAGGGTGGGGGTCCATCACCATGCAGAGCGGCTCGATGAGACCCACGTGACGGCAGCCCTACATACCGCCTCGTACTTCGTCCTGTTCTTCCTCAGATAATTGACGCAAGCGCCTCGCACTTCGGTGTGCCGGCTTTGGCAATACAGGACCTGCACAGGCACGAGAATAAGAGAGACACGCGGGTTTATAAGGGGCAGCGGCCGGCTGCCTCGCGCCGGCCCACGCTACGCGGCTGAGGACGAGCTGGGCCGGGCGCACGTGCTGCAGCGCGAGGCATCCGGCCGCCTCATTCAGCCCCGAAACGAGCGCGTTTCCCGCACACAAACCGCACCTGCTCCGCCACGGCTCGGAACAAACAGGAGCCGTCTTTGGCTATTTTCTTTCGGTAGAAGCCCTTCGACTCCAGATACTCGTCCATTAACTTCTCCAGCGCCTGCCCGTCTTGCGAGCCCGCTTCCATGGCTAATCCTGCTCAAGTTTTCCCACCGCTCTCTTCCCCTTCGTCTGCGTCTCTCTCTCCGTCTCCGACGCCCTCCTCACACTCCAGGATTCAGTGTCGCCTCGGCTGTTCACGGATCCAGGAAATAAAGTCCCGATTCCACGTCGGTTTCGTTTTCACAGAAACATCAGCTGCGAAGCAACTTTACAGCGGCCGTGAGCAGGCAGCCGGCTGGACATCCTCTCATAGGAAGGCGACTTCAGGCTCCACCGTACGAGTGCCAAAACTACCTAAACCCCGATTTTCGCCACTTATATCTCCGCCGTGCGACGCGGTAAACGGCGGACGATCCGTTTCACAACACAGTCCCTGTGCCGAGCTCCTCCGAGGACTTTTGACAGCAGTTTCGCAGTAGAGAAACTGGCTGCCCAGTTGAACGCTGGAAGTTGTAGTCCACCGAGGCTCTCCGGTGGCACTGGAAAATGAAACTACAAATCCCAGCATGACTCGGACACAGGCCGGCAGCTGCCAATGTACGCCTGTGGGGATGCGTTTTCGTGTGATTCATCCCTGTCTATTTCAGGGGGACGGTGCAGATCAAACCGTACCCCCGGCTCTACAGGTTTTTCGTGAATTTCCCCCACACTGCTGATTTATTAAAGCCATCGTTCTGTACAGAAAAGTATGAGACTTTTGCAGTTGTGAATTATTTACCATTTGAGCCACCGTCAGTTCAGGAGCAAATTAATACTGGTAATGTGATAAGGTGTTATTTTTGTTTACAAACTATGATATAAATAAACTAGCGGAGACCCGAGACCTACAATTCTCCTGTTCCATTGTTCAAGAAGCGATCCGGTCTTTTAGTGTATGTGGGGCAAAGAAAAGGAAAAAATAAACATTTGTAGCAACATTTTTACGACATACATGCATGATTAGTATTTCGTTTAGCCATATCTGGGACTACAGCGTTATGTGAGACGTAGTGTGTTTTAATTGATTAGTTAAACCTTTCTGATTTTGATGTGGTATGTAGTTTTATATATGGTAGATGGGTTATATGTAAAAGACACATCGCTCTATTCCCACACAATAATGGAGTTGGAATTCCACCGGCAGGGGTCCGTTGGGTTGTGTTAGGATGACCAGATAATCCATGTCATCCCAGACACTCTGATCTAGGGCAGGAATTGTAAATTACCATTTCAATTAAACGGACCCGGATTTCACTTTAGCACTGAGTTCTTGCTGTGTGCTTATTGGTCAGTCTCCTATAATCATGAATGTGTCACTAATATTAATGTGAAACAGCTGGATGAGTCTTTCAGTAAAGGAAACAAACCAGTCAAAGCTAGTCATAGTCAAACCATTTAGCCGAGCCTTTCAGTTTGGAGGTAGTTTGTAAAATACGAAGTAGCTCAAAGTGTCCGGGATGACATGGATTATCTGATCACCCTAGTTGTGTACAAGTTGTGATGATTTTAGCCGGATTTTCACCTCGTGGGAGTCCTGGGGGGTGTTCCACGAAGCAGTATTTCTCAATTATCTGGGTTAAATTAGGATAGAAGTCATGATTGTCCTTTAGGAGTTTAGGTAAGGAGCATTGCTATTGGACAGTCATGACCTCTAGCTTAAGTTATCCTAGGTGAGAAATACTGCTTCGGGGAACACCCCCCTGTACATTCAGGTTGTTGATAAATCGTCCTTTCATAAAGTGAAATCCTTAAGGCTAGAGCCCTACACATTTTTAACATAATGTTTTTTGTAATTCTGTGGTTGTGCTTGTTTAAAAATATTAAAAATCCAAGTTTAATTATGTTTTTTGTGGAAATTCTGTAAGGTGAACTTGAAACATCCATCCGCATAGTTAACAATGAATACACAACAGGTGGTCTTCTATCTCAATGAATGAAATCGCAAGTATCCAACGGGTGTGATAGAATCATAGAACCACATATGAAGGGCTATTAACTGGGGGGAAAAAGCCGTGGGACAAAACAGTGTGCCCGAAGGTGGCTTCGCTTTGTCATTTTAACTGAACGGAAATCAAGTTAGAAAATCCTCTGTCATGAATGTTGCACCTGGAAACCTGCTGAGGGGGGGATGGCCTTTTGTCTCCCTCTGCTGGAAGGATGCAGCATTGCAGTACAGGGTAATGATCGGAATTTTCTTGGAGAATAGTATTATGGAAATGATTCATTCACGATTTTATAAATTGTAGAAATGTCAGTACAATATATAAGTCATGTCATTCTGAGACTATATGGAAATTTAATTCTACCTTTAGTGGTGATTCAAGAAGAGTTTTTTTAAGAGTTGGTGGCTGAGGGTCTTTAAATCCCACCTCTGCTCTGTGCAGAGATGCCACGCTGTCCTTCAGTTCAAAGACATGTAATTAGGGCTACCAGCATTTCTGAATTGTCTGTAATGTATAATCATGTGTGTATGTGCCCTGTAATGGACGGGTATCCCATCCAGGGTGACCCCCCAGCCCCGTGAAGGACTGGCATCCCATCCAGGGTGTACCCCAACCCCGTGTCCTGGCCAACATCCCATTGTGTGTTATGCAGCAATTTCCAACTCAGTAAATTGTTTCAGGGAGTTAAATACTGAGTTATTTGGTTGAAATGGAGATTAAGTTGCAATGTGCCGGTTTTGTGCAGTGTCAGAAAAAAAGTTCCAGTTTGTATCTTTGGCAGTACAATTACTTGTCACTGGGGCTGTACCCTCAAGGGTCTGCTGATGGTACCTTAGCTGTAGGTAAATGTACATTTTAAGGTAGAGAAATGGACTCTGAGTAACATTTTTGTACCATTGGGGAACAAACCCATAGCAGGGCTGTACCTCTCAGTTTTCACTGAATCAAAGGGCTGCTGTTGAGGAGTCTGGGGTGGCTTCCCAGCACTGACCCTGTCGCTCTGCAATACACACCATAAACAACTCACAATGCACAATGAACCACTCAGGGACAGAACTCAGGCAGGGACTTAAATACTAA
>JAODKC010000016.1:5078168-5088904 GCA_026777985.1 Mormyrops attenuatus
ATACTGTCTGTGAGGTGCATGTAGTCTGTGAGGCATATACTGTCTGTGTGGTACATGTGGTCTGTGAAGTGTATGCCATCTGTGAGGTATATACTACCAGTTAAAAGTTTTTGCACACACTGAGAATTTCTGCATTTGCATGTTACTCACTTAAGATTTACTAAAAATACACTCAATATTCTTTGCTAACAAATACATTTGCAATATGTTCACCATTTCAGTACCTTTATTAGTAAGAAAATGTGATATATTTCATTAATCAAAGGCATTCTTTCCACACGGGACATTAAATACTGCTGTTTCAGGGGGTGAAACCGTTAACTAGTGCATTTACAGTTAAAGGACAGCCTGACAGTGCCATCACTACACAACCTGTTTATAGGATGTCAGACATGCACTGTTACATACAATTTTCCATGTTATAAAGGAAACTTGTTTTATCTGACTTATATTTTTGTTTATAGTAGTTCACTCAACCTTGCAATACTTAACAAGAGTAAAAAATTAGCAGTTTATGAAATAAATTGAAAAGTTCACATGCACCTCACAGACAATATACACCTCACAGATGGTATGCACCACACAGACCACATACACTACACAGACCACACATGCCTTACAGACAGTATACACTTCACAGACAGTATACACCTCACAGATCACCTGGCCCCATACAGCAGTAGGTATCTTCTCCACATTCGGCCACTGGTGGTCTCGTTTGGTAGGACATGTCTCTCACAGACCAGTCAGGCTCTCCTTTCCCAGTCCACTCTAGTTTAGGCACATTTGACTGGGACCAATTCCAGTTCCCAGTATTATGTGATTAAAAGAGTATAGAAGTTAAGCTTGGAAATACATGTTTTTCTCAAGTAAACCTCCCACAACCTTATTCATCAGCAAGGCCCAAAATGGCTGCCATAGTCCGTCCTCCAGCCCTGCAGGACTCTCTGCAGTCTTAAATCTAAAATGAACATCCTTGATTTTAAGCCAGATCCTCACTTATCTGACGGCTTTCTCCGCCAATTGATCTCTTCTTAGTATCTAGCTGATGTCTCCACATCAAGATCACAAAGTTCTTCAAAGACATTTCAGATGCCCCAGACTGAATAAGTGCTTTTGGTGAATGTAACACCAACCGCCTTCATCCAACACAATCAATCCTGGTCCTGTGCTTTCTCCGAAAGCCTCTTTTGCACACTGGTGCCTTAATTCCCAGTGATTATTAATTGCTGGGCACCGCAAAGCTCAGTGTTTTTCCTGCAGAAAACTTCAGGAACGTTTTCAGATCCACTGAGCTCAGTTTGGTATTGCCGTGGAACATTCTTGTGTTGAAAAAGAAGAAGCATAGCTTCTTGGGGGAGGGGGCGATTTAAAGAGCTTTGAGCAGGCAGGGGGAGGAGTCTGGTGCGAGCCCAAGGCTGCAAGGTGATTCCAGAGACCACGCTTACACTCTGAGCAGATTTTTTCTTTCTCCTCAAGGGGTCACAGGTAGGTCTCGGCTTTTGGAAAATGAGGCGATCGGCCTTACATGCTTCTCCCCAGGGCTGTGAACAAGCCGTATTAAACCCCGACAAGCTGAGCTTACCACCAGAAAATCTCTGGTCAGCAGAAACTCGGTAACTTAAAGGGGCGGACATGCAGACAAGTGCATGCTTGTCCTGCTTGTCACACTGTTAGTGCTGGTTGTGTCATTGTAGGAATTTAATTAATAGGAAGCTGTTTTTATTTAGTGGGGAGGTGTGTAGCATCACAGCAATAACGCTGGCAAGACACAGCTGAAACCCACAATGATTTTTCAGACATGCATTTGGGGTTTGCCTACCTGCAAGTGTGTGTGTATCCTGCAGACCGCAGAACCGTGGAGGACCTGCTGCAGTTCCTGTGTGAAAACCACCACAGCTGTGCAGCTGGAGGTCATCCAGAGAGACACTGCCTCTGCCAGGTGAACCAGGTCACCAGGGGGACACGCCTGCTAACTAACACTTTGCGTACTTGTAGGTGTCAGTTAGACACAAACCGCCTGCCGTGATGTTTTAGAGATAGCTATACATCTTTTTTTTAGTATGGGGGGGAAACCCTGATGAAAATGTATCATCTCTAAAACAAGGTCTAGGTAATGTGTTCAGGTAAAGGACTCCAGCAAGGATAAGTGAGACTGATTGCAATCCCTGGAATTCTAGAAATCCATACCAGGATCACCTTTCCAGTGACTGACATATTCCGGTATTTTGTTGGGTTGACAGGCTTTCTCCAAACTCGCCCCTGACAAGACGGTAGCTATGTGTGGGTGGCTGAAGACAGCTAAATGTGCAGGTATGTTCACACGACCCTGCCACCAGGCTGTGGAACGCCGTAAAAGCAGCTAAAGGTGCAGGTAAGTTCACACGACCCCGCCACCAGGCTGTGGAACGCCGTAAAAGCAGCTAAAGGTACAGGTACGTTCACATGACCCCGCCGCCAGGCTGTGGAACGCCGTAAAAGCAGCTAAAGGTATAGGTACGTTCACCCGACCCTGCCGCCAGGCTGTGGAACGTTGTAAAAGACACTGAAGGTGCTCAGCCATGCTGGTCTTTGCCAAGGACAGCGTGGGAGGGCGATATGGCTGCTGGCTAAAATTAAACCTGCTGCTTCCGTTCTTATCGCCTCTGTTCCCACGGCCTGGTCGACGCGTGGCAGAGATCACAGCTGTGGAGAGGTTGGTGGAGACCTTGTCCTCCGGCCTGGCGAAGACACACCGAGGACCCCGCGCCGAACTGACCTGCCAGCACAGGAGGGTAGCAGATTTCCAGATACACCCTGGGTGGGTGACACAGCCTTGGCACAGGCAGTACTAGCACAGCTCTTGACATCACGACATGTGTGGGTATCTGAGACATAGGAGGGTGGGTCCATTACTGCCGCTACAGTGATGTCACCAGTGCCGTGACCATGAGCCTGATCAAGCTTTACTTATTTAGTTGCATTTAACAATTTGATTGTCTTGCTTTGTGCTTTGTGCTGTTCTCTGGGTATTTGGTTCTCTAGTTTGCTGCTGGCGAGGCCAGGAAGATGTAACTCTACTGGTCTCAAACTAGATTGCTGAACATCATCAAACAATCTACTGTTTAAGAAAACATAAGAAAATTTTATCTGCAGGGAAATAGCCAAATGTATCTGTGGGCCAGTGTGAGTGTCAGGCCCTCCTGTCTCTGGGAAAGGCCACTCCAGCGACGCTGGGTGGCCGACCTGTTCAGGAGTCTGTCACAGCGTCACCTCAGCTACAAAATGTGTCAAGCACAGTTCACAGAGTAGCCCAGAAAGCTACATGCTGTGATTAAGCAAACAGTTGGAAATACTGAATAGAACTTCGTGCCAGGGTTGGAGGTCTTCCTGAAAGGTCTGTGTAATGAGACCCCCTATCCACCAGGGGTCAGTGGACAGAATTTCATACAAGGAAATCATGTGGTGGTGGACTTCATATAAGCAGCAGCCCACGGAAAATGAAAAGATGAGCTGTTTGCCATAAAGACTCCTCTATCCATGTAGCTATTCCAGCCCACCAGCTTTTCCCAGGAACTCAGTCCAGTTAGTGACGGGAGGGTCGGTACCTGGATGTGAAGCATTTAAGGCGTGGTGCTGGAATCCAAGGGCTCTTCAGTGATGGCTTTATAGCAGAGGAGGAACAGAGCAAGGTGCTCCATGGCTGCAGGCAAGCTGTGATGGATGGCTTCCTTAATGTCGGCAAACGCTTCATCTGGGCTTCATCTGTTTTCATTAGCGCAGGTCGAGCTTTGGCTTGGAGCAGGCGAGTGGGGCGGGAGGGGTGAGAGGGCCGGCTGCCTTCGGTTCGAGACCATCTTTAGAGCACGTCCGGCACGGGCACCTTCTCAATAGACGGATGCCACAAGGAAATCGCCTAAATCTCATTTCCTGCAAATGTAGAAACTAAACAGTTTATTAAAAATTGTAAAACCGTCCTTAAAAAATGATAGTCCTTAGTCCAAGGATCACCAGGTAGCCGTCTTCTGCCAGTAACACATACGTGCCCTTTGAAAGCACCACAGAAATGGGCCTTTGTAAATATCTAAATAAATATATGTATTTGTAGTTGAAAAAGTGTGAAAAAGTGAAGGGTTTTGTAAAGTCCACACTTCAGGCAGCATTTCAAATCCACAATGCTTATGGAGGAAGGGAGACAAGGCTGTGTGTGTCTGATAGATACTTACCGCGTTGAGTCTGATTAGGTCATCGGGACACTTAACAGGCACTGGTTATGCAGCCCAACACAGGAGGCTCCGGTGCTGAGATAAAAACTTCGAACAGCCTCAGTGTATTATCATATCGTAGCTTTACTTCCAAATCCTGTTACATCAAAAACTTGCGATCAGAAAAATAACAACAAAGTAAAAAGGACAAAAGACAATGTAGAAATGATGGTGTTACCAGTCGTAGTCACAAACAACCCTGTACAGCCGTAGATGAAGTAATAAAAAGTTTTATACAGTACATACTGATATTACCCAAACCAATCAGAGATAGACTTCAAAAATGTTATTTAGTCTCATAGAATAATAACATGGAAATTAACTTAAAGCCAAAAAGCCTGAAGACATTACAGACTAATAAGTGCATAATCAGAAAAATGAGAGAAAAATAAGTGCTGGAAGCTCAAGCTTTTTAAAGCATGCAGCTAATGAAGGGTTAAACATAGTAAAGCAATCAGTTAAAGTCACTGTGCAGCTTACAGTTAGGCAAAGAACAGCAAAATCAAGTGCTTGGAGATACGGGGAAATTGGGGAGGACCAATCAACAGCCAAATGCCTTAGCCTCGAAATAGGGAGGAGCAGCCAAGAACAGAACCTCTCAGCCTCGAAATAGGGAGGAGCAGCCAAGAACAGAACCTCTCAGCCTCGAAATAGGGAGGAGCAGCCAAGAACAGAATCTCTCAGCCTTGAAATAGGGAGGAGCAGCCAAGAAAAGAAGAGTACTAGCCAACCGAACTTCTCAGGCTTCAAAACAGAAGAAGGCCGGCCAACAGCCGAACTCCTAGGCCTTGAAACAGAAGAGGACTTGTCAAAAGCTAAACTCCTAGGCCTCGGAACAAAAGAGGACTGGTCAAAAGCTAAACTCCTAGGCCTTGAAACAGAAGAGGACTGGTCAAAAGCTAAACTCCTGGGCCTTGAAACAGAAGAGAAACTCAAACTTCTCAGTCTCAAAACATTTGAGAGGTTACAGGGGATAGGGTGAAGGTATCTCTTTTTCTCCCTGGGTTGATAATATGTGTTATTTGCATGCTATTCCCTTCCACCATGTGGCACTAGAGTCACACACATAACACAATGGGGAGGTCTTTAAGGGGAGCCCTTTTGGTGTCGACGTGCTGCAGCACGTACCAAACCTGCCTAGGCTGGAACCTCGACTGCACAGAAACTCTGGCACAACCCGGTCTGGCAAATGACCAAATTCAGTCCTGACTCAGCAGGTTTGGAGATCTGGGGTTTCTCACATTTATTCTACCAATCAGAGTTCCTGCTGCAGAAGAGGAACAAATATACACTTTCTTACTCAAGTGTTGCTTCATTAAACTGACACACACCTGCAACAGTTTAGCAATCATATAGTATTATGTAATTATCTAAAAACAACTGTGCAAAACTGTCTTCATTTCTGCCTTAAACTGCATGAGCAACTAAGCTCAGAAGTTTAACTGCTCTATGTATAAAAGTCAAACCCAAGGCTGACTGTGTTTCTTCGCTTCTTTGAAGATACTGCAGTAACTGCAGCAAAAATGGCTAATGAAGCTCATGTTTTTGAATTTTAAAACTAGAAAACAAAGGAATATAAAATTCGATTTACAGTACTGTTCATGACATCTGAAATCGCTTAGCAATACAGACTTTTTTTTTCCATTTTGGCCTTTTCAACTTTTGCACCCCGTTGCAGTTTAATTCTGCTGAAATTAGATTTCGTTTTGGAATTTCACCATGGACAGACTGTGCAACAGATTAAGTTGGTCAACAGCAGTAATCGTGACATTAACGGATAGGGAAACAATAAGTGCTTGTAACATTCGAAAGTGACAAAAATGCTTCAGATTTGAAACAATCTCACCAGGACAGTTGAATAATACTCAAAAAAATATATAACACACAGAGAAATGTACACATATATCTAGGTCAGATACTAATTTGCCTACCGAAAGTCATGGGACACAGACTTCTGTGAAATGAAACTGATTCTGCATCGGGCTATTTGGAAACAATGCAGGATTCAGTGTGTCACAGAGAACAGCCGTGGGGTTCCACACACACGCAAGGTCGCAGATGAGCTCTGCTCCTGAAGATGTCTCCTGAGCTTGTAGGATGGCTGGCTGACGCGGCGTGTTCCTGCGAATGCCCAGGTCGTTCCCATGACTTTTGGCTGGATGGGGAGGTTAGCAATAGCACACCCACGGCTAAAGTTATTAGCCACGTCTGTGAATCTCTTTTCTGGCATTGGTTCCTGGTGAATTTCTAAATTATTATTCATAGGGGAAAACAGAAGAATGAAGAAGAAGGCCACCATTTACAGACTCTGTCTTGCCTGATTATTTACAGGGAAAAGCTGTACAATTAGCCCAGTTGTCGCACTACTCTACGTAGAAACGCTACAGGAATCGCTGCTCTTCTAAATGCCGTGCTGCCCCCCTCCCCCCAGCGCAAACAGTCAGGGATGGTCTCCAAGGTGCTCACTTCACTGAGAGACTGCTGGCGATGACATAAAGCACCCGTCAGGCGGCACCACACATGCAACCTCCATCATCCCCTGAGCGGCGTGACAGACAGACCTCCATCCACAGTCGCTACTAACCCCAGAGCCTGACCCGGTCCACAAGGCTTCACTCGGTAACATCACCAGGGTGGGTCACTCGTAAGGACAGCCAGATTGGCGGCTGTACTCTAGAGTCGGACCACGCCACTGACATTGCGGGAATTCCCAGGAGCGCAGAACAGTACATGCACACACCAACAGAGCATGGCGCCGAATTTGCTGCAATACTGTCTGTGAACACTGGAAGCGATCAATCCTGGGGCCAGCGGCACACCACAGGAAACCCACACACAAAATTGACTCCACGTACTGCCAAGACATGAGATTCCAGTGTGCTGAGCACCTGGGAAGCCTTCTGTCATTTTCCCCATAGTCATAGTTACACCAAACTTACTGGAACATATATGCAGGCATGCATCTTAATGCACGAGGAAAGACAGAAAATACAGGAATGTGAGGCGGGTCACCGGTCCCTGCTGCTCTCTGTCAGAAACGCAGTGGGTCATTTAGACTCACGCACAGGTAACAAAAAACAAAAATATAGATATTCAATGATACAGAGGGGGGGTAAAGCAGCACTGATATAAATGCTTTAAGCACATATTTATAGTTGTTTTAAATATAAATGTGTATTTTTCATGTACCTTGACTACTTCTTTATCCAGCATGTTCTGTTTACTTGGGGGAAAAGGTCCGACTGTCGGATCCAGGTCACCAGTCACACGGCCTCCAGGCCCAAATAGGCGAGAAAGGAGTGCTTCGGGGACTTGGGCGAGAGGGGATGGGAGAGGGAGGTGCGGGAGGCCGGCCGGATTCGGGAGGGCAGGGTGGAGCAGTGAGACAGGGGGACGAGGTGAGCCAGCTCAGAGCCAATGTACGTCCCATGTGGCATGGAGGAGCAGGAGCCCTGGCGCAGGAGGTAGCACAAGGCCGGCCCAGCCCCCGGCGGCCTCTTCGCCATGACAGGCAGCGGGATGCGGGGGGTGGACACGCTGACCGATGACACTCCAGCGCCCCCTGTTGGAGCCAGCCTGCCACTGCGCTTGCAGCCCCTGCGTCGTCGGTGCTTCTCTGGTGGCTCCCCATCCCGGTGACCGTGGGCGAAGGTGTGACGGACGCAGCAGAGTGGGGCGCGTGGCAGGCTTGGGTCGGCCTCACAACCGAGACAGCTGTGCACGCGGCGCTCGCACACCTGCAGCCCCGGCTCCCACTGGCCGCCCTTTGGAGGGCGCCCGCGTCGCTGTTCAGTCAGGTCGCGAGGCTCCGGGGGAAGCTCCGCAGGGGCTGGCTGCTCCGTGGAGTATGGGAACCTGGACACACACACACACACACACACGCGCACACACACACACACACACACACACACACACACACACACATAAACAGCAGGCTCAGCACGGTCTGCATGCAGCCCTGCCGATGGGGAGCGCCCCGCCACGTGGCCGAGGCCTGCTGGGTGACCCCCAGGGGGTGCTACTGTGTGCGTGCGCGGCACAGCTTGGCGGGAAAAGGGGATTCATGTGTAAGTAGATGAATAAATGAACGGCACTTACATTTAAATAGCACTTTTCATCTGCTCAGGACCCCAAAGTGCTTCGCAAATCCTGCAGAACAGAATCACCTCAGAATCGGGATGGTGAAGCACCCCTGCTTTCTCCCTAACCCCTTCACCCTCTCTCCCCCCCCCACCCCGGGTGGAGGGGCTGCTGTCCCTCCTTCCGGGCCCATTTCCTAACCCCCTCTTCACCCACCCCAGCCCCGGTACCGGCAGCTCTTTGTTGTCACGTTAAAACTTCCCAAAAATTCATACGATAAGAAGAGGCTTGAACCGAACTCCTTCTGGCGGCTCTGAAAGTGAAATCACCCTGATTTGCATCAGGGAAGGTCGTGAACCAGGGGCTTATTTTCAGCTCAGAGGAGAGGAGCTCATCCTGCACAAAGTCTTTGAAATATTAAAGAAGGGACAGGGACAGGTCAGCACCGCGGGTGGGGGCGAGGAGGCAGAGCTAAGCCCCGAAACGGTGTGTCTGGCTGGGAGAGGTCACCCAATTAAAACTGTAATCCCTCAGCTCGCTGCGTTACAATATGGCGACCCGATAACACCTCATATCTGGGAGGCGGGGGCCCGTGGGGCCCGTCCCGGCACTAGGCGATCTCGCTCAGCGCGGTTTTGGGCCAAAATGCCTTTTTGATGTAACATACCACTCTGATACCCTGCTGTGGGATAACCGGGCGACACTTCTGTCTTTAATTGGCTGGCTGGCTGTGAAAAGGGGCAAGACAAAGCATTATCCGAGGATGCTGGGAACTGGGTTGCTTGCGATCCTCCCCCCCGCCCGCTTGGGGAGAGGCTCAGTGGCCATCATGTTACCGAGTCGCTTGCAGTTCAGGTTGTCCAAAAACTGACACCAGGCCACTGCAACAGTCTGCATGACCTTTGCCCCCACTCCCCCATACACACAGCTGTAACACACCCCCAACTCCAGGGGGAGGCCAGTACTCGCACAGAGGACAATGAGAAACCTAAAAACCTTTTGGTCCAGTCAGAACCCAGTCATGTTCCAGTTAGAGCACGGAAGAGGAGGGAACATCCCGCAAAAGAAGGTCTGCCGGCCTTTGGGATGCAGGGGCCTGGTTTTCCTGCTGCCGCCAACAAATGCGGGGGGCCCCGGGGGGACCCCAGGAGGCTGCGCTGGGCCAGGGTGGGGAGGCCTTGCTCACCCGTCACTCGGAGAAGAATATTTAAATTACTGACAGAATCAGTAAGGCTCAGCCTGCTAATAATGCGGAACACAAACAAGCAGCTGCTTTTCAGCCGAAATCCAGGGGAAAAATACTTTGGATAAACAGAAAATGGGGACATTCGCCAGTTTAATTAAACAAGCATGTAAACAATGATTTTGCCCCAGCTGCGTGTGTAGCGTGTGGTGTGTGCGGCATGTGGTACATGCATGTCCTGTCTGTGATCTACAGGTTTTTTTCCTCCCTCCTAAGGGAATTGGCAACAGAATGTGTGAATGTGTACGTGCCCTGTGATAGACTGGCATCCCGTCCAAGGTGTACCCCGGCCCTGTGCCCTGCGATGGACCGTCATCCCGTCCAGGGTGTACCCCAGCCCCATGCCCTGTGATGTACCGGCATTTCATCCAGGGTGTACCCCAACCCCGTGCCCTGTGATGTACCGGCATTCTGCCCAGGATGTACCCCAGCCCCGTGCCCTATGAAGGACCGGTATCCCATCCAGGGTGTACCCCAGCCCCGTGCTCTGTAGCGGACTGGCATCCCTCCCAGGGTGTACCTCAGCCCCGTGCCCTGTGATGGACCGGTATCCCATCCAGGGTGCACCCCAGCCCCGTGCCCTGTGATGGACCAGTATCCCGTCCAAGGTGTACCCCCAGCCCCGTGCCCTGTGATGGACCGGTATCCAGTCCAGGGTGTACCCCAGCCCCGTGCCCCGTGATGGACCGGTATCCCGTCCAGGGTGTACCCCAGGCCCGTGCCCTGTGATGGACTGGCACGCTGTTTCACATCTACGCCCAACATGGCCTAACATAACTATGACCAAACCACTCCCATAGCTAAGTTTCAGCAGAATGCAGGAAGGTTCTACCCAGAGTGCTGGATAACAGAGGCTGGATGTGTGAACGCACCATATACAGTCAGGACAAGACGAATGTCATAAGAAGAAAGTGGGCGGGGAGAAGGGCGAACAGGGGGTGGGAGCTGATTCACAGTTGGGCGGGATCAGGGGACAATGCAGGAGGGAATGGCCAAGTCAGGCTGGTAGAAAGGGGGATTCAAGGTGAATGAGTGGGGCCAGGGTGAATGGGTGGAGTGAAAGTCAATGACTGGGGTCTATCAATTGGGCCAGGGTGGGCGGGCGGAGTCAGGATGCATGATTTGGGCCAGGGTGGGTGGGCGGAGTCAGGATGAATGATATGGGCCAG
>JAODKC010000016.1:5088999-5099585 GCA_026777985.1 Mormyrops attenuatus
CGCCTCACTCCCCTCGCCCCCGGTGGTGCGGCGGTGTCAGTATGAATTATATGGGCCAGTGCGGGTGGGCGGAGTCAGGATGAATGATATGGGCCAGAGCCAGTGGGTGGAGTCAGGATGAATGATATGGGCCAGAGTGGGTGGGGTGGAGTCAGGATGAATGAATGATTTGGGCCAGAGTGGGTGGGGTGGAGTCAGGATGAATGATATGGGCCAGGGTGGGTGGGGTGGAGTCAGGATGAATGAATGAGATGGGCCGGAGCGTCAGGATGAGTGATGTGATACAGGTGGGTGGAGTCATGGAGAAACATGGATGAGCTGCTCTGATGGTGGCTATAAGGGGTGGGGGGGGGGGGGAGCTCGCCTCCCTTACTTGAGCCTCGTGGTGGGGAGGGTGTGGCACTTCCTGTGCTCCCGTAGCTGCTCGGGGCTGTCCATCAGCTTGTGGCAGACGTCGCATTCACATCCAGGTGCCAAGAGGTGCGCCTCCAAGTGGCGCTCCTGCATTGCCCTGGTCTTGCACACAAAGTTGCAGAAGACGCACTCAAAGCCTGCGGGGGGACAGCCGGGCCATTAGTGAGGTCTGGGGGGGAGGAGGGGTGATGACGATGACGAGGTGTCTCGCTCTGTACCCTTTTCGGTCTTCTCCTCCGTTTTTGATCCTGAGTGGCTGTCTGCAGAAGGGGGCGTGGCCAGCAAGCCCTGCAGTCTGTCATTACCGTGGGCGACGTCACCGCTCTCCGAGCCGCTGATGGAGTCACTGAGGGCCGACAGGGAGGAGGAGGTGCTTTTGGTCTCGCTGAGGGGACTTCTAGAGCTGCACCCTATAGGACAGATGCACACTGGACACTTCAGTTCATTTCAGGGCACAGGATGCCAGTGCATCACAAGGCACAGGATGCCAGCGCATCACAGGGCACAGGATGTCAGCACATCACAAGGTACAGGGTGTCACAGGACACAAAATGCCAGCATATCACAGGGCACAGGATGCCAATGCGTCACAGGGCACAGGATGCCACAAGGCACAAAATGCCAGCACGTCACAGGGCATAGGATGCCAGCGCATCACAGAGTACAGGATGCCAAAGCGTTGCTGGGCACAGGATGTCAGCACATTACAGGCCACAAAATGCCAGTGCGTCAGGGCACAGGATGCCAATGCATCGCAGGGCACAGGATGCCAGTGCATCACAGGGTACAGGATGCCACAGAGCATAGGATGCCAACGCGTCGCAGGGCACAGGATGCCAGTGCATCACAGGGCACAGGATGCCACAGAGCACAGGATGCCAATGTGTCGCAGGGCACAGGATGCCAGTGCATCACAGGGCACAGGATGCCACAGACCACAGGATGCCATTGTGTCACAGGGCATGGGACACCAGCGTGTCGCAGGGCACAGGATGCCAGTGCATCATAAGTCACAGGATGCCAACGCGTCACAAGGCACAGGAAGTCAGCGCGTCAGAGGGCACAAGTTGCCATCATGTCACAGGATGCTAGCACATCATAGGACATCGGACGCCAGTGGGTTACAGGGCACAGGATGGCAGTGCATCATTGGAGACAGGGTGCCACAGAGCACAAGATGCCAATGCGTTGCAGGGCACAGGATGCCAGCGCATCACAGGGCAGAGGATGCCAGTGTGTCAGAAGGCCCAGGATGCCAGCATGTCATAGGGCAGAGGATGCCTGCATATCAGAGGGCTCAGGATGCCAGTGTGTCAAAGAGCATACACTCATAATGACACACTAAGGATGAATTAGGGGCACCAAGCCACCCAAACCCTTATCCCACGTAACATGCACACAAACACAGGGTGTCCATATAAGCCCCATATGGAGAGACACACAGCCACAGGCAGCCCTGGAGGCCTGAGATCACCATGGGCACTGCAGGGGTGGGGGGGATGTTATACCACACCCATTTTGACTGAAACATGATTTACCCACAAGCCTGTCCAATAAGCCTGTCCTTTGAGCTTGTGCAATGAGCCTGTCCCATGGACCTGTCCAATGAGCCTGTCCAAAGAGCTTGTCCAATGAGCCTGTCCTTTGAGCCTGTGCAATGAGCCTGTCCCATGGACCTGTCCAATGAGCCTGTCCAAAGAGCTTGTCCAATGAGCCTGTGCAATGAGCCTGTCCAAAGAGCTTGTCCAATGAGCCCGTTGAATGAGCCTGTCCAAAGAGCTTGTCTAATGAGCCTGTCCTTTGAGCCTGTCCAAAGAGCTTGTCTAATGAGCCTGTCCTTTGAGCCTGTCCAAAGAGCTTGTCTAATGAGCCTGTCCTTTGAGCCTGTTGAATGAGCCTGTCTAATTAACATGTCCAATGAGCCTGTCCTGTGAGCCTGTCCATTGAGCTTGCCCTATGAGCCTGTCCTATGAGTTTGTCCAATGAGCCTGTCCCATGAATCTGTCCAATGAGCTTGTCAATTGGGTCAGTATAATGAGCCTGTCCAATAAGCTTGATCACTGAGCTTGTTCTACAAGTCCCTCAGCCCAGAGCTATGGGAGGCAGTGGGACTATTTCTGTGCCCCTGGCAGCTGATGTCACCGTGGCAAGAGGGTGGCCAATCCAGCCCAGACACCTCCATGCTCGTTTCTGAACAGTACAAGATGAGTGGGCCTGGACCCCCGGGCTTCTGGGCTTTTCCCAAACACATTTTTACTGCTACACAACATTAACTGCTGTCATCATGCTGCTCATGGTCGACCCATTGAGTGCTTTGGGGCACCTGTGCGGGGAAAGATGCTGTATCAAAATGAAGTGGGAAAAAAGTAATCGGATCCCAGTGCCTTCAGCTTGGTATTATACACAGAAATAATCATGACACTCATCATCCTGATGATGAGACACAAATTAATTAAAATGCAGAAGTTGGGTGTCCCAATGCATTTGAATGTGCATTAATTAGCACAGTGCAGTGCAAATGCATTTCAGTATGGAAATATAACCAGTGTATTTTACTGCTGTTTTAAATTCAGTTAAATAAATAGTGCTAACCCAGGGATTATGAGATTAGAGCTCTGAGGATCATAACGATGAAGATTAGCTGAATTTGTAGATAAAAGCCCCTGATTTGATTAAGTCTGTCTGACCACTGGGAGCAGCTGCAGTTGGCACAGTAATGGGAGGTCAGTGACTTGCTCTCGGGCTGTAAAACCAGTCCTTTCGTGTGTCATTTTAGTGCCGGCCTGGAATGAGGGTCCTTCATGAGGCTACACCAGTGCTGCCGAGACAGGGCTGTACCAAACCTTAGCAGAAGGGTCCCGAGCTCACGGCAGCCCCAGACTTGGCTGTTTTCATAGCGCGGGGGCTGGGTTACACACAACCTAGGATAGGCTGCACATTTTGTCTTGGGGAGAGTTGAGAACGGTGTACAACTCTACAAATCTATGGATGAAAAACATGCATTTGTATTTACTAAGCTAAATCAAATTTGCCAGTAAGCAGTGCTTGAAGTGGGCCGGTACTCAACGGTATGCAGTACCAGCACCTCTTTGGTGTCCTCTTCAGAGCACCGGCACCTCTTTGGTGTCCTCTTCAGAGTACCAGCACCTCTCAATATCTGCTGGTATTGAATATCAAAGGGAGTACCAGCATTTAGTACTGAATAGCAAGGGGAGTACTGACACCTGGTACTGAATAACAAGGGGAGTACCGACACCTGGTACTGAATAGCAAGGGGAGTACCGACACCTGGTACTGAATAGCAAGGGGAGTACCGACACCTGGTACTGAATAACAAGGGGAGTACCGACACCTCTTTTTCCCCACTTCAAGCACTGTCTGCAAGCGTGTATAAAAATTTGTTTAAAACACTGACAATCCATCCATCCATATTCTGACCATTGATCCAGGTCAGGATCCTGGGGGCCTGGAGCCTGTCCCAGCCAGCGCAGGGCACCAGGCTGGGCCAGACCCGGCACCGGAAGCCAGTACCCCAAAATCCCATCAAGGCAATTCAGTTCAGAAATGAAGCTAACGTCACTGGGTCAATATGAGGCAATGGGATGGTCAGCCCAAAGCTGAGGTGACCCTCCCCTCCTTAGGTGATGGGGGCTGACCTGCATGCTCGGTGTGGACGTGCGCCTTCATGTCGGCCTCCTCGATGCATGTGAAACCGCAGCTCCTGCAGCACAGCGAGAACATGCAGCGCTGCTGGTCGCCATGGAGGGACATGTGACCGTTGAACTGGACGCCGAGCTCCACCTCGAACCCGCAGACATGGCAGCTGGGGGAGAAACACGGGGAGGATGCGGTCACCGTGAAAATGCACGTTTCCCCCGTTTACCGGGTTGTGACAGGCATCAAGGGGAACACGAGCTGCTCTTGGTGCTGCTCTGTTTAAATGGGACGTTGATTCAGAGCTCTGCCCTCATCCAGCTCGGGATTCCCGGGGGGGGGGACAAGGACACTTATTCACTTCACCGGCGCCTTATTCTATGACTCAGAAAGCACACCCCGACCCTGACACCAGATTCCTCGCTCTGTTGTAGGTCTTTCCTCGACCCAGCGCCCGTTCCATTTTCCTGCATCCTGGGTCATCTTTTACCCCGTTATACCTGAAGCCAGTCCTACACAATTTTACACTTCCACATCCCATATCATATGATCAAGTGCCATCCTACATTCAGTGCCTCCCAGTTGGCATGGTAACCAGTGCCCCTGGCTGGGGAGGGAGTGTGCATGGAGGAGCGGCTACCTGTAGTAGTAGGGGCCGTCCCGGCACGGGCTGCCCCCACTGGCGTTGGGCGCTGGCCCGTTGGAGCCCCGCAGCTTGCCGGAGTGGACGGCGAGGTGCTGTTTGAGGTTGGACCGGCACTTGGCCACATAGGGACACAGGTGGCACCCGTACCTCCGCTCCCCTGCAACAGCAAATGGAGCGACGCTGCATGGGACCGTTCAGCAGAGGGTGCCAGTGAATTCAAATGATCACATGAGCAGGAGGGCTGGTCTCCCAGCCAATCGGCTTTCCTGTTGTGCTGGGGCATTACGATTCCCCTGCAGTTGTCTTGATTGGCTTGATTGATAATTCGATAGTTAGTAGGAGGTTCACCTCTCTATTGCTTGTCTGCTCTCATAAAACTGATATATTGCCTTTAGTTTGGTACCACAAAATCATCCATGTTTCTTTATACTATAGTATGTTGCCGATGGTTTAAAAAAAATGTCCTCCTAGGATAAATGAAGTTTATCTTTTATAATTATGCAACCCTTTAATAAACTTGAGCACGGGGCAGCTACATGTTGATTATTCTCCACCAATCATGCCGCGTGACATTTACGTTTAGTGGTTGGGTTTCATCACCGACAGTTGATGGTCATCCTAACAGTAATGGGCTGTAGGTATCTACTGGAGGTCGAGAGTCTGCATCTGCTTGGTGTAAGATGTTCCGAAGAGTTAACTGATGTCCGTGAAGCATCACCTTGTGACTGTGGTAAACACCCATCGTGTCATTTTTGGCCGGGTTTTAATACACCGTGAGTTTGGTACACTACATGCAGGCACAGAGCCAGCGGCCTGCAATCCCAATGAGAGGGGTGGGTCCCTCTTAGGCTAATTAGCAGGCTAATCTCTTTAAAGTAAGGTTAATCCAGTTTAGGAAACCTTATTTACTCACAAGCTTAAAGAGTTGAATAAACAACAAAACTCCCACAGTTAGCGACCTTGGACGAGTGAGCTGTAGATATGTTAGATCAGAGGGGAACTCACCTATGTGCTGGGACAGATGTCGCGAGAGGGTCTGCCGCCTGCCAAACACCTTCCCGCACACCGGGCAGGGGTAGAGCTGCTCGTTCGCCTGCCACAGGGAGGCGCCATTCCCTGCTTCCCCGGTCAGCTTCACCCAGCCTAGATCATGCACACAGAGCTGTCAGTTATCCTACCCTGGCTCTGCCCTCGTAACGACAGAGACGCTGGGCTGATCCATGCTCAGCCAGGCCCGCTTAACCCAACACCAGACAGACCTAGTCACCCCTAACTCTGCACCCATGACCGGTTTGATGTTAGATCACCACAACATGTCCCGTCAGCCAGAATTGCTTGACTCGACCAGAATAAAGGCCACATGTGCAACCCTTTCACTCTTCGCTTTGAGGTTTAACCCGTAAGGAGGACGTTCTCACAAGGGGAATCGATTGAAGCAGAAAATATAATGCAAAACATGGCCCTTTCCATGGACACGGACTCTGTAATGTAGAAGCAGCATCTTGCCGTGCCAGTGAATAGGAACTGACACCTACTGGCAGCCGAGGGCCGCCGCGCTTGGGGCTGGACCGGCACCATGTTGCGGCCTCATCTCAGAGCCCTCATTTCCTTCAGCGGTTTCACGTTCCCCTTTCATGTGCCGCCCAACCATGTCCGGGTGCCAAACAATAGCTGCCGGATCAAACAGCTTCTCTGTCGTCTGGCGGAAGGCTTTAAAAAGGCGCTTGGGGGCTCCGGGTTTCGAGCCTCTCCATGTGGACTGAGATCCGGCTTTACCCCACCGGCCCGTTTGCTTGTCAAGACCTTCGGAAGGCCTGATGCAGCAGCAGCAGCAGCAGCAAAACCGCAGCACAGGGGAGGGGGAGATGAATACCCACTGTACCACAGAGATATAATCATAATTACACTCATACATTACTCAGTAAAGCTTCCCAAAGGCCCAGAGTTCTGACACTTCCGTGTTCCAAAGGTCCAGTCTTCCGACATGTTCCAAAGACTCAGTGTTGTGACAACCCCATGTTCCAAATCAGCCCCAAAGGCCCGATGTTCTGATGGGTCCCTGTTCTAAATGGTCAATGTTCTGACAGCCTCATGTTCCGAAGGCCCAGTCATCAGACAGGCCCCACATTCCAAAGGCTCAGTGTTGTGACGGCCCCACGTTCCAAAGGCTCAGTGTTGTGACGGCGCCACGTTCCAAAGGCCCAGTGTTCTGACGGCCCCACGTTCCAAAGGTCAAAGGCCCAGTGTTCTGACGGCCCCTGCTGTGATGCTCTATCACAGCATAGATGCAGGCCAGTGGACCCCACATAGCCGGCAACGTCTCCCTCCCGGCCCGATCTGCACAAGTTGGGGGGGTGAGGGCAGCGGCGGCGGCATTAGTACAATTAGCTTTCAGGGCAGTCTTGCCACAGAAAATTAAATCATGATGGCCGGGAGCGGAGGACAGGGCTGACACACACAAATTACCCTCCGCTCAGCGATAGAGCTGGAAGTCGGGGGGGTGGGGGGGGGCTGCAGGGGCAAAGGGGCAAATTGTGATGGACGTCATGGAAAGGAAGAGAACTGTACAAAGAATTGGAAAGGATTTCAGATAGAGATGCCTGCATGAGTTCAAACACAGACCTGCCCCGCCCCCCGAGACAGTGAGCTGTGTGGTGGTACCTTGCAGTGGAGCCCTGTTGGAGGAGCCCGTGTCGCTGGGGAGGGATCCTGAGCTGTACAGTGACTGCCTGCAGGGCTCTTTCGAGTACGGCCTGGAGAACAGACGCGCGATTTAGAACCTGAACAGAGACCCACCCCCCAAACCACAGTCCACATTACCTGGCCATGTCCACTGTACTGCTGACTCTGTACTCCTTAGCTTTGCTCACTTTCTCTGGAAGAAATAGAAATGACACAGACCCAGTTAAGGGCCTGCCGGAGCTGTGCAGACACTCGGAGCCGCGGACGCTGGGTGTCTATCATTCCAGAAAAGCCACACTGCTTGGGAACAGTTTCGCCGCCGCCGTCGTCATGACGATGCAACATGGTGGCCAGGAAAGACATCACACAGAGGAAATGGGAAAACATAAGCGCGCTCTGAACGGGAACGTGTTATCAGGCTTCGCTGGAGGGGAGGGCCAGAACCCACGCCGACCCAGGAGGACCAGAACGTCCATTTTAAACGTCAAAAATGCTTCACTTTTTAAGCAAAACCATCGCAGACCCCAGACACTTATTTCACACCCAGAAGCTGCTCTGCCATTTTATGCTGCCAGCTCCTTTGTCGTTAACGATTCTCAGCTATTCCACACGTTCTGGATCAACCCATCACACCGATAAGTGCAGCCTCTGCAAGTACAGGCTCAAGCCAGGTTAGAAAACGAAAATGACCCAGAGAGGAGCCGGACTGGCAGACAGACGCCAACAGGCCCGAACATGCATGATCTGCAGAGTGCCCCCCCCCACCTGAAACACTGTCACGCTTCAGACCGCCTCTTACCCCTGGAAGCCATTCAAAGGAGCATCGGCCCCATTACATTGCCTCCCAACACCCGCTTTCAGTCAGGCAAATCACATGCGGGTTTTAGAGATGAAGTCATGTTAAAGGCGACTCCCATGGATGTGGATTACCTATGTCACTGGGTAGGTTACCCACGTTACTGGGTAGGATACCCATGTCACTGGGTATGTTACCCACGTCACTGCTCCACTAGGCTGCCGTGTGACCCTGCCAACATGAACTAAGCAACGTCAATATTAATTTACTCATGATCCTTTGCACTTATCTTGTGGACAAGTCTGGGTCCTTAGCCATGGATGAAGATGCAAACTTGACACACACAGAGGCAAGACAGAACTGGAGGCCCACAGCTCAGCAGACGTGAGGCCATACACATCCCAGACCCACAGACGCACTTCCTGCTTCCTGTACTATGTACCAAGCTGGCCAGTATGGTTTGCAATGTACAGCCAGTCTCTTACCTCCGTTTTCTGGGAGGACCTCACACCAGAGCATCCTCATCACAGGAACACTTAGCCACTCTGAACCGCGGTGACGTGAAAAAAGCAAAAGCTGGGTGACAGGAGGGAGAATTACTGCTGAAATGGGTCCTGGTCAGCACTGTTCTACCCGCATTCAGAGTAATCAGTGTCCAGGGACAGCAGCGAGCCAAGCAGTGACGTGCACTGACACACGGTGACATCACCTCCTACCTGACAGCTTGTACAGCAGCTCAGAGGCCATCTTGACAGAAATGTCCTGGCTGAACAGTGCTTTCTGCGGACATAGGAGGCCGGCGGGCAAGCCAGCCAGAGGCTCATCGGAGGGCAGCAGGCAAGACGAGGCCGGGGGAGTCAAACCAGGGGGATCCAAGTCCATGGGCTCTGCCTTTACCAGCGCTCCATGCGAGTTACACGGCTCCCTTTTGTTCTCTGCAGGTACCGGGAAGCCAAACAGCAGAGTGAGGTCATAGAACAACCTAGTTGCTAACATTTAGACAGGCACACAGAACCAACTACACGCTAAGATTAAGACAGGCACACAGAACCAACTACACGCTAAGATTAAGACAGGCACACAGAACCAACTACATGCTAAGATTAAGACAGGCACACAGAACCAACTACATGCTAAGATTAAGACAGGTACACAGAACCAACTACATGCTAAGATTAAGACAGGCACACAGAACCGACTACATGCTAAAATTAAAACAGGCAAATTAAACTATCTACATGCTAACAAGCAGAGAGAGCACACAGAACTACCAACTTGCTAACAGGCAAACAGGGCACATAGAACAATCTACATGCTAAAAGGCAGACAGGGCACATGGAACAACCTACATGCTAACAGGCAGACAGGGTACACAAACCCACCTACACACTAAGAGGCGGGCAGGGCACACGGAACAACCTACATGCTAACAGGCAGACAGGGCACACGGAACAACCTACATGCGAACAGGCAAACAGGGCACACGGAACAACCTATACATGCTAACAGGCAAACTGGGCAAACGGAACAAACTACATGCGAACAGGCAAACAGGGCACACAGAACAACCTATACGTGCTAACAGGCAGACAGGGTACACGGAACAAGCTGCACACTAACAGGCAAACAGGGCACACAGAACAACCTATACGTGCTAACAGGCAGACAGGGTACACAGAACAAGCTGCACACTAACAGGCAAACAGGGCACACGGAACGAGCAGCACACTAACAGGCAAACAGGGCACACGGAATGATCTGCACACTAACAGGCAAGCAGGGCACACGGAATGAGCTGCACACTAACATGGAAACAGGGCACACAGAATGAGCTGCACACTGACAGGCAAACAGGGCACACGGAACGAGCAGCACACTAACAGGCAAACAGGGCACACGGAATGAGCTGCACACTAACAGTCAAACAGGGCATGCCTTCTTTCACACAGAAAAACACGGCACACAAAACAATCCACAGATACACATGCCCAGTGTCTCCAAATGACCCTAAAGCAGGGAGAATCTGTAATCTTTACTGAAAATAATAAAAACAAGTAATTAAATACCATCAGGTGTGTTAAATGGGACATTTCTCTGGAAAAGATCCCTCCCTGAATCGCAGGTAAGTAAAGCGTGACACTTCACTCGGAGTTCGGACGGGGGACAGGCTAAAAATAACGGCCCTCATGGTGCCGTGCGAGTGAGTTCGGCCCAAGCCGCTCGGGACCGCGTCCCCTCAAGCGTCACCATCCAAACCACGGTTCTGCCACCAGAGGCGGCCAAAGGGGTCAGCGAATTCCCGATTCCACTAGCTCTGCCTCCAGGCAGGGTGGGGGGGGGGGGGCCGTTGTCCGCTCGGGACCAACAATGCGGTGGCGCACCCACCCGCAAGGC
>JAODKC010000016.1:5134669-5151541 GCA_026777985.1 Mormyrops attenuatus
AAGTATTACCAGCAGTGATTTGTTAAAGGTAAGGACGTCCCATTCGATAAATTATAAAGTAATAGTGCTGATTTGTTAAAGTCTCATTATGTAAGTATTACCAGCAGTGATTTGTTAAAGGTAAGGACGTCCCATTCGATAAATTATAAAGTAATAGTGCTGATTTGTTGCTTGCGGGTCACGTGAAGCATTATCCTGACAGAAGGAATCAGTCCTTATGTACTATTAATTACTTAAATGCCTACAAAATAAACACAGAATTTATATGCACAGATGTAATATATCTCAGGCCCGATTAATTCAGCAGGAGATCATCTCAAAGCGGGCCGGTTTGTCAGTGCAATCGCGTAACGGTGTGAGGCTCACCTCTGAGTGGTCACCACTGAACCTGCTGCGCAGTACTGAACGTCAGGACCAGGGATACACCCTCCCTGTACATGATGAGGGACAGACACTGTTAGAAGCTGGTTTCCATCCATATTTAATTGCGTGTGGATGTATGCGTCAGATGTGTGATTGGAATCATCCTGACGCAGACACACGTGGAGGCTGTATCTGCAGTCCTTTTCTTTCAGGCTGGACTTGCAAATGTCTTTGTGTGTCACTGGCGCCCCCCTGTGGACGGGGCCTCATTCACACTGATGTTTGTGTGTGTCACTGGCGCCCCCCTGTGGTCGGGACCTCATTTACACTCATGTCTGCGTGTGTCACTGGCGCCCCCCCCCAGCCGACGGGGCCTCACCTGTGATCATGTCTGTGTGTGCCACTGGTGCCCTCCTGTGGAGGGGGCCTCATTCACACTCAAGTTTGTGTGTGTCACTGGCGTCCCCCTGTGGGCGGGGCCTCATTCACACTCATGTTTGTGTGTGTCACTGGCGCCCTGCTGCGGGTGGGGCCTCATTCACACTCATGTTGGTGTGTGTCACTGGTGCCCTCCTGTGGTCGGGGCCTCATTCACACTTATGTTTGTGTGTGTCACTGGCAGCCCCCCCCCCAGCTGACGGGGCCTCACCTGTGATCATGTCTGTGTGTGCCACTGGCGCCCCCCTGTGGACGGGGCCTCATTCACACTCATGTTTGTGTATGTCACTGGCGCCCCCCCCAGCCAACGGGGCCTCACCTGTGATCATGTCTGTGTGTGTCACTGCTGCCCCCCTGTGGGCTGACCTCACTCGTGTTCATGTTTGTGTGTGTCACTGGAACTCCCCCTGTGGGCGGGGCCTCACTCACGCTTGCACGTGTCAGTGTCACTGGTGCCCCTCCATAGGTGGGACCTCAATCATGCTCATGTTTATGGTTGTCACTGGCACCTCCCTGCAGGGAGAGCCTCACCCGGACTAGTGTTGGTGTCACAGGCACCCCCCTTATGGGTGGGGCCTCACTCGCGCTTGTTTTTGTGTCACTGGCACCCCCCTTACAGGCAGGACCTCACTCGTGTTTGTGTTTGTGTGCAGCAGACCATGAAGAGCTTCTGTGAGCTGTTGCTGTGCGTGGTCCTGACCCTGTGGCTGCCCACCCCCGCTCGGGCCTTCTCCGGGGGGGCCGGTCGCTCGGCCTGTATGGACATGAAGCCAAGCCACATCCGCGCCCAGCCCCAGGATGCTAGCCGCGCCTTTGTCACGCTCTACACCGATGTGCACTCCTACCTACCAGGGGACACCGTGGCTGGTAAGCGGGGGTGATATATCGACACCCCATGTGAGGGGTGTCCGGTCCCGCCATAATCACGCTGCTGGGAAGGGAGGGGGGACAGCAGAAATATTGCAAAAAAACACAGAATGTCATAGAAAATATGACATAGCACAAAAAAACAACTGCCAAAGTATCGAGAAATAGCGGCCTGGCGATTTCATAACAGGGCTGTGAGAGAAATGTAAGCAGAAGCAGGTCACAGAGGGCTTACAGGAGGAAGCCTTGCTCGTTATGGGATGGCGGGGGAGGGCTGGCGGTCACAGCAACAAAGGCAAAGGTAAAGAGGCCATTTTAATAGATGAGAAGACAAAGGAACTCGCCGATGTGGAAAGGGAACTCAGGGACAGCGAAACACGATGCACCAGCAATCTGTCTATCAGGAAAACCCAGTTACCTGAGAAGAGGAACCTCCCAAACAACAGGCTGTCTCCTCAAAGTCCTAATGGCAGGAACCAACGAGACCAACGAGTCTTCACACTGCAGAGAGCTAGTGCCTGGGGTGGAGAATTAGCCGAGAGAACCACTGTGACCTCCGCAGTAAGGTTGGGTACCCGTGTTATATCTATGTTAGCATCGGGGGGTTCTGTGTTCCAAAACACATTAAATATGACACAGAAGTGACCCCTTCCAGTGTGAGTGAACACCGTGTGTGTACGTCGAGGGCATTTTGATCCCGATTCAGGATTTCGGGTTCATCTCCTCCCCAGATGTGTGTGCCAGCGTCCCAAAGTCATCCATCGTGCTGAATCCAGCCAGATTGAGAGACTTTATCTTAATAAGCTGGCCTGCCTTTGTGAAGCCTCCATTTTCTTTTCCAAGATGAGCACATAATTAGGAATGACATTAAATATGAAGTTACGCTGTGCTGAAATAATTAGTCTCCATTAGAATATTTTGGGGTCTAATCTGTCTGTGGCGACGGGGTCCAGGCCGCTCTGGCCCACGGCCAGCCTCTTAGTCGCCTGAATGGTCTTGATCTCCTTTTCTGTTGCTCTGTTAAGAGTTTAATTCTGTTTATTTGAATTTATTTACTTTGCAGATAGCTTCACCTGAGGAACCATAAATGGCATTCTGTTCTATTATGGTAATACGTTTACATTTTTTAAAAAAACATTAACTCAGGGGTATGAAATCTTATCCGCAAAGAGCCCATGTGTGTGCTGGTTTTTGGGATAACCTTTGGGTCAGCTGTTCAAACCCAGGTGTGAGGACTCTTCAGCCAATCAGTCCTCTGATTAGTAATCGATTAGGGAGTTGCAGCGAAATCCTGCATATGCAACAGCCCTTTGTGGATAAGACTGGCCACCCCTGGATTAACTGCACCTTCATAATGCATTCATTATGCATTCATAGTACATTCATAGGCAGTACATAAGTATTTGATAACATTCTAACATGCCTTAGCAGCTTTATTATACATTAATAATAAACATTTTATGATTATACGATAATGTTTGTTATTATCATATAATGTTTGTTATTATTATTAAAGTTGTTAAGGTATACTTACATGCTGCTTATAAATGTTCTATGAATACAATATAAAAGCATTATGAAGGTGCAGTTAATGTACCGAAAATAAAAAAAAAACTATTAAAAGACCGGTCTTGGGCCAGCAGGAGGAAGTTGGACTCCAACTCTAATTAGACTCTTCGTTACTCGACTGTGACCTTAACTAGATGCCCGGCTAGGATGATATAAACAGCAAGAAAGTAGTGGGTGTCCTGTGACACAACCAGCCCTTACAAGCAGCGAGCGGCACGAATCCTTCCGAAGTGTGTTAGGGGAAGGGGAAGATGAGAAAGGAGGAGTGTCGGTCAGCACACGCTGGCCGGGTCTGTCCCCTTAATCGGGGCTGGTTTGCGGAATAAGTGACATGAGCTGCTAAGGGCCCTGCAGCCACCAAGGGGCCTCCATGCCATCAGAATAGGAAGGAAGATTACAAATTCCCCAGTAAGAGTCTTACCTGTGCCTCCGGGCCTCAACCCTAACCGGACCCAGCTTGCCTCAAATGGGTCTATCCTCACCCCTGCAGTGGCGGTGAGGAGCACCCGGGACTTCATGGGCTTCCTGCTGCAGGCGCGGACCGTGGTGGAGCTCCGTCCTGCCGGCTCCTTCGTGGCAACGCCAGTGGGCTCGCGGCCACTCGCCTGCGTGGAAGAGGCCGACACGGTGACACACGCCGACAAGCTGCTCAAGAGGAACTTGTCGTTCGTGTGGAGGGCGCCGGATCGACCCGTCGGCGACGTGCGCTTCCTGTAAGGCCTGCCAAAGCAGCTTCATACACACACAGCGTGTTACAACACAAGCACTACTGCTATCGATACGATAAAACCACAATGATCCTTCATTAATGATTATGCTACAGCAGTACACACCATGTCGTCACCCTGAGCACAGAGGGCTCCAGTGAAGGCCGAGGTGGTTCCTACCAGTTACCGGTGCGCTGACGCACCCCGCGGTCAATGTGCCGCTTTTGAAGAGGCCCGGAAAAGGGCGGACTTATCTTCCCTACAGGTGCAGTACATGGATGAGCCTGGCACTGCATTCAGCCTCATTAGATCAGTGGGAGACCATCTGGATAGGTTATACTTTATTGTGAGGCTGGTGTTACATTCCAAAGCGACAACAAAAAATAATCAATGTGTTAACTTCAGTGTACGATCGATGGAACATAAGTGACAGTGAAATAAAAAACAGCAGAATGTGAACGCCCAGGTGATCCCTGTCGGACTCACCGAGGCTACCCCCTGTCCCCCACTCCACAGGATTACGGTGGTACAGTCTTACTTTGTGTACTGGGCCGGGATAGAATCTAGCGTGGTGAGCGACGGCACGGGGAAGAGCACAGAGGTAGCACAGGCAGCGGAGGGGGTGTTCAGCACTCCCAGCCCAGGTGACTGCATCGAGACACCATAAGCTATCGTTACGGTAACGCTCCAAGCGATTATCCACTCCAGGATGGGACCTGTGCCAAGGCTGTGACACCTGAATGCAGTTTTATTTACTTAAAAAGAGCTATAATGTCACCAGCATTTTCAGTGTCACACTTTCAGCAGTTAATCCTTACCCATGTTTTTTCACTCTCTAACAGCACAAACTCTCATTTGTTATTTGGAAAATAATGAACTATGCTTGTTTATGGATATTTACTATCCTGACATTTCATTTGACTTTAAATTGAACCTGTAAGTCATAATCATTCAGTCTTAAGAAAAAATACATACACAACAAAGCAATGAAAGAGGCACGAAGGCACGGGCACCCTCTAGTGGTTAAGCTAGGCATTACCTTTAAAAGTACCGACTCAGTCTCTTCATTGAGTCAAAAACCTTCTTTCCCTTTTATCAGGACTGAAGGTTCCGACTGACAGCAACTCTCCATGTTCTCTTTACAAAATAAAGTTTTATCCATAAATTATAACTTTTGGAAACCAACATTTAAGTGGCTTTAAATAAATAATTAAAATCAAATTTTCACACGTTTTTCACACTTTGATTCCTCTGCAGAACCACATTTCATACAGTGTAGGATGAAGAACCAGCAAAGTCAGATTTAAAAAGAAACCAAAGACAAAAGTTTAGACTGAGAAAATCAGTTTGAACATTGAAATTCGTTACTTGGAATATTTAAAATCACACATAAAGTGTATCCTTAAAAGGAGCTAATTTCTGAATTAAAAATCTAAAGTACCTATGTTTCTGAGAGATGTGCTGTTTTACACGCTGCAGAACATGCTTCAGAGCATGCTACAGAGCACACTGCAGAGCATGCTTCAGGGCAGACTGCAGGGCATGCTTCAGGGCACACTGCAGAGCATGCTTCAGGGCACACTGCAGAGCATGCTTCAGGGCACACTGCAGAGCATGCTTCAGGGCACACTGACAAGCAGGATTCAGGGCACACTGCAGAGCATGCTTCAGGGCACACTACAGAGCATGCTTCAGGGCAGACTGCAGAGCATGCTTCAGGGCACACTGCAGAGCATGCTTCAGGGTACACTGCAGGGCATGCTTCAGGGCACACTGCAGAGCATGCTTCAGGGCACACTGACAAGCATGCTTCAGGGCACACTGCAGAGCATGCTTCAGGGTACACTGACAAGCAGGATTCAGGGCACACTGCAGAGCATGCTTCAGGGTACACTGCAGAGCATGCTTCAGGGCACACTGCAGAGCATGCTTCAGGGCACACTGCAGAGCATGCTTGTGATCTTCTGATTTCTTGTGATCTTCTTCTCATCATGGATTCTTTTCAGGGTCCCCAGGCTCCATGTTGCCAAATGGGGAGGTGATCCCAGGAGGGGGAGTCCCCCAGGGGGCCATAACCCCCCTGGACAGGATGTTTCAGGCTGGTACCTTGCAGCCTTCCCAGCTTGACCAGGGGCACGGCGCTACCCCAGCTCGCACCGGTGACCCCACGCCTCTTGCACTGCCTCTAGACTCAGAGCAGATAGGGTAGGTATCACAAAACATCACTGCAGGTAACCTGCTGAATTGAGAGCAACCTATAATCCACATGCGACAGCCATGATGACTGGCGTCCTGTGAGGGTATGCCCCTCAGGGCGATTACAGAGCATGGACGTTGCATTATGATGACCAGAAAAGCCTGTGCTCTGTCCCGTTCCTTTCCAGGGAAGGCAGCCAGACCCCCATCGCCACACTGCAGCACTGTCAGGAGTGTAAGGGTGACACAGAGGTATGATGAGCAGCAGGGACTGTGGCCTCTTCTGGCATCGCAGGGATTTTTCCACATCACATTTCTCTATCTCTCTTGCGTGATTCCTTTCATTACTGCCATCTGGGAATTTCCCAAAGATGAGGAGCGGCCTGTAGCTGTGCACACCACCTGGGCGTCAGGGTTTTTCTGGCTGCCCAGAGCAAACAGGATCACCATAGTCCCTTTTTCATATGTCTTACTCTGTCAGCAGGATCCAGGGGAAAGCTCGCTGCTGCCGGTCAGACCAGAAGGGGGTGATGTGGAGCTCTGGCAGGCCCGACACAGCCTGCTGGTGGGCCCTGACCCGGACACCAAGGCCACTGTGGCAGAGATGGAGAAAGCCACCTACACCAGAGCGGCAGCCTGGTCACGGGTCACCTCTGCCCCCCGGCTCTCCAGCCCACGCGCTATGACCCCGGTCACACACTCCCAGCTGCAGAAGGCTGTCCCAGGCTTGAATGTGTCACAGGGGGGAGAACTGGGCCCCCCGAAGGAGGAGGCACCAGGGAGGGTGCCTCCACTGGGTAGGGCCCAGCTGGGCATCCTGCTGGGCGTGGGTGCCGGGCTGGGCATGGTCCTTGCAGCAGGCCTGAGGTACCTGCACAGCCAGTACTGTTGGAAACGTAGCGAGGTTTCCTTTGGTGAAAGCAGCCGAAGGGGCGGAGTCATCCACGTGCAGGAGTGTGGTGACCTGGTGCAGGTGCGCAAGATCCGTCAGGACAGCTTTGTTGTCCTACAGGCAGAGTATAATGTTCTGACTCCCCCGGGAAACTGACACTCTCAGCCTGGCACAGAGACACAGATACACATAGCCTAGCAGAGAGACAGAAACTGCCAGACACGGCCAGGCACAGAGACAGAGACTGACAGACACAGCCTGGCACATAGACAAAGACTGACACTATTTCTGCCAGAGAGAGAGAGACTGACACATCACCTGGCAAAGAGTTGGACATCCTGAGCCAGAAACAGAGACAGGAATACACAGCCTGGCAGGGACAGAGACTGACAGAGACAGCCTGGCACAGACGCAGAGACTGACACAAAGACAAGCACACAGAGCCAGGAACAAAGAGAGGGACACACACAGCCTAGCACAGAGATAGAGATACATAGTGACACACAGCATGGCACAGAGACAGACACACAGAACCAGGAACAAAGACAGGGACACACTCAGCCTGGCACAGAGATAGACACATGCAGAGACCCAAACTGACACAGGGAGACACACATGCACACTTCATCAAACCGTTCAGAGGGCAGACCGCCAGGTGAAACGTGTGTACAACATAACTAACGATTAGGCCAACCACATGTATTGAAGTACATTTATACTGAACATATGCTTTTATTTAAATACTAATTATCAGTTTTAATAGGCCTAGTTAACTGCATAAAACATTTTACTGTTTTAAGCACATTAATAATATTTGAAAACTGTGCCTGCCAATTACAGGCATGTTTTCTGGGGTGAATCAAAGTATACTGCAGTGAAAACTAACTGTGTTATTAGGACATGTATAATTGACTTTAACAACAAATTCGTGTAAGCTATATGTACAATAGTGTTAGAGAACACACCTTCATAAATGTCTAAACACACACAGACAAATACAAACACACTTGATTGTTTTCCAAATAAAAACACCATGTATTGCTTTTTAAAATTGTATTTTCAAAAATTGTCTGTTTTAGAAAATTACAAGAAATAAAAAAATAAAACAAAACTACTGCTTTGTGAACGGCCTGAAAATGAAATTCACCATTCATCCATTAGGGGTCAGGTTTGTACAGAACATCAAAGTCAAACATACAGGGACATTATAGGTAAAGTGTGAAGTGAACTGGAGAGCAGGGTCCGTCTACACAGCTGGATATAAGCACAGTGAGAAAGGCTGAAGATGAGGCCCTGTAAAGTATCAAGGACAGAAGGACGAGGCTCGGGCATCGCAAACATACCGACGGCTAAGCGGAATGTATCCAAAGCCTTGGATTGAAAGGAGTTCAGTATCATCAAACTTTGAAGCAAGGAAAAAAGCAGGTATAACTGGGGACAAAATCTCTCACTATTCTCCCATTTGGTCATTTGAAAACTCAGAAACTCAGAGACCAGTGTCACCAATAGTTATCCTTCCATTACAAAAACCTTAAACTTACATGTTCTCCACCATCAATAGTTTTTTTTGGTACTTAGTGTAAAAAACAAGGCAGTGTGACAGGAAAGCATCTGTCTAAAGCAGAACATGGCAACTCAGCTCAAACCCCTAAAACAAACACCAAAAATACACACTTCGCTCTACTCAGTAACACAGATCTTTTGCGGCTGTGGCTGTAAATAGTTCTGATTAAACAGCAAGACATTTAATGATTTAATCACAAAATCACAAAATGAATTTCACAGAAAAAAGAAAGACAGGGACGTGGGTAATGGCCTGTTCTGTAGACCTCAGGAAATCATCAATAAAGCAAGAGAGCCTGGAGTTGCTGGTTCAGAACCATCTGGTCCACAATGAACACTACATTTCTCTAACCAGTACCTGATGCTCCACAACACAACCTCGTGACCTTGACTTACTTTCCGATCGTGGCATGATCTGTGGATTGGTTAAGTCGCTCAGAGACCAGGAACGGGTCGAAGGCAACTCAAACTGGACTAAACGCTGAAGGATCAAAGCAAAAACATACACCGAACTTAATGTACGTCAGTGGGGAATGTTAAACATTAATAGCAGTTGAGTTGGTCCTTAAAAATCAGGGGTTTGCCCTTAAGCCCTCAGCCGTTTCTTACAGTAACATTGTAGGCACAGTCTCAGCAATAGACCCAGACTAACACCTTTCAATGCCATGAAACACCGCACCTCTGCTCATTATTTTACAAACATCCAGCAGCAGCATGCTGATTTAATGGAATGAGGCCACCCGAAAGCCTCTGGGCAAAAACACAAGGTATCGATGCACTGAATCCTAAATGACATCATTCCTGCGCTAATTAGTGCTTACCGGGTGAAGATCGCCCAGCAATGGACTTTTCCTCCACTGAATCAAGGAATTTCAAAGGCAGAGGCTGTCTGCTTATTTAAATAGCAGGGCACGATGGTTTATTGATGGCGGGAGAATTGAAGGTAATACATGAGTGAGCAGGCAGTTGTGGTGTTTAAATGTAACAAAGTGAACGTGGAACTCCGATCTGCAGACTTCTGCAAGACCCACTGAACACAGAGCAGAGCCAAAGGGAGCGTTAGACACATTCATAGATTGTCAGACCTTCATTCTTTGAAAAAATACATCTATGAAAAGAGAGAGGGCGATATAAAATCACAGCTCAGGCTGTCCAGGTCAGTCCCGCAGGGCTGCTGGCGCCCCACCAGGTGTTCTGGGGGGCCCGTGCTCTCTGCACAGGACCAGGTGGGAAGTCCACTCATGGTCTATAGTACGAGCATGTTCATCACAAGGCGGATATCTCATGATGGAGAAAATTGGAGAGTCCTTCGGCAGACACGTCGGGTGGATGGTGGCAGCCCCCAGGGGGTCCGGAGAAGGCACTTGAGCAAATGTACCATTCTGCTTGTGGGGCAGGCAGGGCAGGTTGGGGTCCTGACTTGGGTATAGCACCTGGGAATAGTCCTGATCTGTTCTCATCACATGTGCAGGTTCTCTCACACCGGCTGAAGCTTGGTCAGTTGTGCTGCCTGGGGGGAATGGAGGGGAGGGTAAAAGCAGTAAGTAAAATTACCAAGCAGACCCCCCGATTCCCAGTGGTGAGGTCTGCTGGCACATCTGGACACCACTTCTCCAAAGCTAGATTCACCCGATTTCACCCACAGCACCCATCATCATGTGCAGAATCACGCGTCTCTTCACACAAGGAGCCTGATTTTATATGATGACCATTCTATGAGTCATCAGTGTACAGGGAACCACAGCCAGAGATCCTTCACCAGGGACAGCCAAGCTGATCTGATCTGGCAGATCCATACTTACATACTCCTCTGTGTCGAGCTGGGAAAAATCCTAATGCAACAGTAAAAGGGACTAAGGAGAGAAGACAAAAACACGTGGGAAGGATTAGCGTCAGCACACAGCCACGTCTCTGTGCAACGCCTCTGTCCCACATCACAGCTGTTATCACTTTCACAGTGAAAACTACGTCTTGGCACAATTAGTTCCCACAGAATAAATAGTTTTATCCTAACATTATTCCTGACTGATCTCTGTGCCACGTCAGCCCTGTTATACCTGAGTGATCTCTGTGCCACGTCACAGCTGTAATCCTGACTAATCTCTGTGACACTTCACCTTTATTATTCCTGACTGATCTCTATGCCACGTCACAGCTGTGATCCTGACTAATCTCTGAACCACGTCACCTCTGTTATTCCTGACTAATCTCTGTGCCACATCACAGCTATAATCCTGACTGATCTCTGCACCACATCACCTGTTATTCTTGACTAATCTCTGTGCCACATCATCTGTTAATCCAAACTGATCTCTGTGCCAAATCACAGCTGTAACCCTAATCCCTGTGCTATGTCACATCTGTAATCCTGACCGATCTCTGTGCCATATCACCCCTGTTATTCCTGACTGAGCTTTGAGCCACGTCACTGTTTCCCTAGTGATGCACTTTACATTTCACAGCTATAATTCCTAATTGCTATTATACAGTGAGCATTCACTCATCACAGTCAACAGGCTGAACCGTTTTGTTAACCACGGCTGTTTACTTGCATTAATTTTGTTGTAATAATATAAATGTTGTATTTTTCCTCTACCAGTCAATGTGTGGGTGGGGGCATTGCCCACAGTAATTACCACTCACACCTGTTACTGAGGTGTGAGATTCACACGGCTACTTCATGCTAATGGCTCTGGTTGCTACTGTTTTTCCATTAAAATAGTTTTACAGCTTCTTCTCTGTTTACTTGAGGAACCTCAACACTCCGACAGCTTCATCCCAACACTGCCAGCAGCTTATTATATCTAAACGGGAAGCGCATCCATTAAAAAAATTAACTGTGAATGAGGCTCCATTCAGGTGATTAATAAAACTTCAGTTCAGGCTTTAATTTTTAAACACTCCACTGATCTGACCTTGGAACCTGGATACTAAATTCATCCTACAGCCAGGTTGAGTGGAGCGAGGGGGTGTTATTCTCTGGATGTTTATGCCGGGGGACGTTCCCGTCATACAGAGGGTGTGGCGGCGGCTCTTACCCTCTGCCTGGTCACCATCCAGGACTTGATGGTCGGCACAAGGATGCTTCCCAGGAGGATCTGTGCGGGGTGGTAGATCAGCAGGGGCACAGAGATCAGGGAGAGGTGCTCGAAGCCCTCGAACACGATGTTCAGCATGGGGATACCTGGCGGCGCAAAGAGTGTTATATAAGCCTTTATAAAATGTTTATGATTGTATATGCAATTAATGTGCTCTGCCCTGTGATGGACTTCATTCAGGGCATTTCATCTAGGGTATACTCCGACCTGTGCCCTGTGTTGCCTGGGATTCACTCCAGGCCCCATAACCAGGACAAGCAAGTAGAAGATGGATTTCATTAAATCGGTAAGCACAAAAGCATATGATACAGGACTATTATGGGTTATACGTTTTTTTGGGGGGTGACACCAACCCTGCTGCTCTAAGGATTACTGACCATCCCATTGTTTTCTTCATGCTAATGTGACGACCAATTAACAAGAACAAAAGGTGTGATGCGCTGAAGCACGTCACTACTGCCGGGTGAAGATGACCAAAAGAACAACGGCGGTTCCAGTGTTAAGAGAAAGCCTCCTCGATCCGCCCTGGCACCACTGTGACCTTCTCGTGAATTTTAACACGTGCTTGTCTCTCTGCCAGTCTTGTTTCAAGCGCAGCCACTGTTTGTAAGCGAATCATGCCTTCGACAGGTGTTGGGGGGGGGGGGGGTTCGGTTAAAAAAAAGATTCCGTTAAAAAGATCTCCGTTCTGAATGTCACGGCTGAATGCAAATAGAATATACATATACTGTAAATAAATACATGCATGTTATATACCCATATACATCCAGCCAGCTTCAAGCGGAGTCAAGCTTCCTGTAGCGGACATGTGAAGCATATCGCCAGGAGGGAGACACCAGAGATACTGACACCCACCCAGACTGAGACAGGTCACAAACCTGCACTTTTCACTGACTGTCGGCAGAGTGTTACAGCTGTATGGCCATTCCCTGCTTAGTTCATGTGTTCACACATAGCTGCAGTGTCTGTAAACCTGTGTTAGATTTTGCTGGCCTCAAAATACTGTGGGTAAATAAGATGATATTTTTTCTGCTGTGCACAGTGCGTCCCGAGCAGCACCGTCGCAATTCAATCTTTAGAGTGTCCACACGCTTCACGGTAAACAGGCGTGGCTTCCCGGCATAAAAATACACCCAGGTGAATTTCCGGAAGGTTGCAAGGTTGGTGCTGCCAGCGGAACTCCCGAAGCGCCTCAGATCCTGCTAATGCAGCGAGCTTTTAACACCCTCACTCCGCCCCCCCCCAGCTTCTGGTTGATTAAAAAGCCATGAGATGTCAGTAAAGATGGCAAACAAGCAGAGGAGGCCCCGGTGGAGCCGCCGTGTCGTCTCCATCAGCTCAACCATTCCCATTATCTTCAGCTCCATCTCCTAATCCTAACCCTGAAGAGCTCAGTCTAAGCACAAGCAGAAGGAGAGCAACCATCCCAACAGAATGATACTATGGTACTGCTAAAACGACAAATAAAGCTCACCGACATAACGTTAACTTTCGACTTTCATTCAGGGACTGGTACTTCGGAGGGATCATTTTCTGTGGACTCTGATCACAGGCTGAAAATGTGCCCTGATCAGGAACTGTAAACTGAGTTCAGTCTCACCGTAGAGCTGAATGTGACCCCAGCCAGCGACCGCACTGTACCACAGTCCGCGCTGGCCTCATCTTCCCCAAAGATCGTGCCCTTCTTATATCGCGACAGGGCCCGACCTCTGGACCCAGCACCAATCAGAGCGGGAAACATGAGCCAGGGCTGACAAACCCAGTATGGATCAGAATTGAACTTCCAGCTTTGCCTTGGGCCAGGCCCAAGTCCACGGCACTGGGGCCAATCCCCGGACGGGCAGCACATCTGCTGTTAATTACCGGCACTTGTAAAGCCCATGTGGGGGGGTTGTCTAGGATGGATTTAATCAGCATTTTGAATAGTGACAAGACGAGCCCCGTACACGGCTGGGTCTGCCTGACTCATTGTTCAAATTAGCCTCAGGTCTCCAGTATAAGACGAGTCCGGTACAAGAGGTGCAGCCATGATCTCCAAACGGGCAAGTTGTAATCTGAAGGGCTTTTAATCCTAGAGGCTTTGGGAAAAACTCCAGAGGAGGAGTCCTGGGGCTAAAGGAGGACCCTGAACCAGGACTGCTCACCCCCAGCACCCAGACCCCGTCTCCCCATTCTTACAGGTCAGCCACTCAACCCCCCTTGGCCATTAGAATAAGGTGGGGGGGCATTCTAGGTGTAACCTTAATAAAAGCTGTACACAAATGTATCATATTAATTATGGTACTGATGTCTGGTGACGGGACAGGCTGGGGTGAAAGGGGTCATTCATAGGAAGAAGAACTCGCCTGCAGGGGGCACCAGTCCATGTGAAAAGGCAACCTGGTTCTAGCAATTGTTCTTAGTGAACACAGACATTCTGAGCCCGCACCGATTTGGGGAGCGGTGAGGAAAACGGCGACACCAAACAGTAAACGGGTGTCAGTTAAAATGGGATGACGTGGCACTGCTAATTCCTTACCCAGAATACAACACGGTCTCATAAGCACACAGTCATGGTCTGGAGCCACAGCACATGTGCCGTGCGAGACTGCCTCAGTCACAGAACGCTCACACGCAGCGCCTGCGCTGGAGTGCCGATGCTTTCTTTCTGGATCCCTTGCCCTCCACCCACCCTCTCCGCTGTGCCAGCAAGACACGTCCCTCGCCGCACAGACGGCCACCCTGACAGGAGTGACGTCCACCCTCACAAAGCCGTCTCTCACGCAGCCTGACACCTGCCCCCCCAGCCCCCCCTGGCCCCCGGACCAGGCCTTGTTACAGGGCCATGATGAAATTAGCTGAAATACCCATCATCCACCAGGGCTTCTGGCTTCTGCACATCCGACGACCCGAATGGCAGATCACTGTCGCCGTGAAGCCAGACAGCATGTGACCGCGACTCTCACGTGAGGCCCGCCTCCAGCAATCAAACTCACCGCCCAGTGTAAGGGGGGTGGGGGGGCTACGGGGAAGTAACAGAGGTGCACCGTTAAGGTGCAGACCCCTATCTGTGTGGGACATCCTAAGCTTTCCCATCAGGCACTCGGCACGGAAGGGCAGTCCAGCTATAAATGTTCCTGAGCGTAACAGTTGTGTAACAGAAGTGTAGCTAATGAGTGTAAATATGACTTTTTCAGTATGAATCTAAATATTTATATAATATAAACAGCAGTATGGACAGCTTTTGGTAATGTCCTGCCAGGTCAGTCCCCTCAGTAACTCTACAGCAAGCTGGTGTTTGGAAAAGCAGAATCTTATACATCAGTGTTATTTAATGATGGGAGTGGGAGGACGGATATAGAACAGGGGTCTCCAACTCCGGTCCTGGAGAGCTACTGTCCAGTAGGTTTTCTATCCTACCTGGCTTCTGATGAGCCACACCATTTCTCAGGCAAATACCAGGAACAAGTGTGGCTCATCAGAAGCCAGGTAGAATAGAAAATCTACTGAATAGTAGCTCTCCAGGACCGGACTTGGAGACCCCTGAAATAGAGTATTTGCAGATCACGCAACAGTTTTGTCAGTAGGTGACGAGCCTCACGTGCCCCCCCCCCCCGTTCAGCAGCATGGCCCCTGCACGCCACGACACTATCAACATTCACTGAGCGCTCAGCTGCATTTGAGCCCAAACCAGTGTGACACAGTGCTGACCTGTCCGTGTTCCACAGTGATGTGATGTAAAGTGTGCCACTTTTAACCAGGAGAATACAGCCACTTCTCAAAAACACAGCCTGTAGTTCCCTTACTGCATAACACCGCAGGTACAGACATGATCAGGGAGGGCAGTCCTTCCAAAACCCTTAAACACACAATGACAAGATCATCTTACTACTCAGAAACAAACTGCTAAGTACTGCCTGTAGACACACAGCTGGAATAATCAGTAATAAAAATACCAAGTGGGCAGGGAAAAGTCTGTCCCTCTAAGGGAACATGCAGAAGCCACGCCAGCACAGAGGTGGACTGCACGCCCCACATACCCAAGGTGAGAGATTTGTGCGTAGCGCAGAAGATGATAGCCACGGTGTCTGCGGGCGTGAATGCCGACTTCTTCCTGCAAGAGGAACAGAGCAGCGTGAGACGCCGAACACACATGCCGTCAAACATGGAGGGACGGGCCGGCTACGCACCACACCACTCACCTGGTGCTGAAAATGAAGGCGAGAAGCATGAAGCCCAGCTGGATGGAGAAGACTGGGGGGGACAGAGACAAGCACGTTACCATGGAGGAGGAGCCTGAAGCACTACCTGGAACACGAGTCCATACGGCAGCCGCAAACCGAGAGTAACGCACAGCACCACAAAGCTACCAATAATTTCATAAGATCCCCCCCCCGCCCTTTCAAATTGTTTAGGGCCCCTCAGAAATACCAACATTTTTTGGCCCCTGCTTTGCCATTTAATGGTCATACACTCGCTTTTCCTAATTAAAATACAGGCATCGTTACACATGGCTGTTTCCAGGCCATCATGAGTGTATAACGAGCCCACATGTTTAACCGGCCCCCCGACAAGGGGGTGCTAAGTGGCTCGGCGGGCTAAGCCTCTGTGCCTGTGATCAGAAGATCACCAGGTCAAGCCCCAGCCTTGGCAGAACAGTCATATGTCCGTGGGCCCTTGAGCAGGGCCCCTTACCCCCAGCTCCAGGGGCCCTACACGTTAGCTGACCCCGCGCTGTGAAGCATTCCAATGTACTTGTGCAAATGGCAAATAAAGCATGTTTCTTTTGTTTTTGTTAACTCTTTTTTTAACGTCATGGGCGGTAAGATCACGCACAGCACTCAGCTGCCCAGAGAGGAGCTGCATCAGGGTCTGACCAGAGCTATTTATGACTCCAAGATAGGTGAGCTATGGCCCCCGTTATTCAGCCTCCCAATCTCACACTCACATCGTACAAATGAGGTCCCCTTAACCCCGCGGATGACCTCACTGCGAGACTCTAAAAGCTAACGAATCGCTTTAATACATAAAAGAATAAATATGAGTCTGGACAAGATTAAAGTAGTTGCGGACTTATAATTAGCCAGATGGCCCATAGCTAGGGATCACTATTACATCTCTGTCTGCAGTGATTAAGGGGCCACGTCGGGAACGACGGCCAGCGAGGATCGAGCACAACGCTGCAGGGGGGGGTGGGGAT
>JAODKC010000016.1:5159894-5179139 GCA_026777985.1 Mormyrops attenuatus
CCCCCCCCCCCCCCCCCCCCCCCCCCCCCCCCCCCCCCCCCCCCCCCCCCCCCCCCCCCCCGCCCCCGCCCCCCCCCAGCCAATAAGGCAAAAGTGAGAGGGAGGACGCAAACCAGGTCCAGTGCAGCCTGGGCCACCTCCATGGCTAACCACTGGCCACCAGGGCTCACGACGACTATCATGACCGGCTGAGATGACCTCCTACCATCTCTGCCCTTCTGAGCTTAAAATCACCATCTGGATGAAGACCCTCAAGCAGAGCCTGAAGGCAGCCCCCCCTTGATAATAAACACTCCCCTCCACCTTTCAGCCCCCGCCATGGAACACAGGGGCAGCTACAGGCCAAACACAGGCCTGAAAAAAACATTCATCATTGTTCTTTTATCAATATTTCAGCTGAAACACCAACAATACAGATAAAATTACATGATATATAAAACTAGCAATCTGAGTACAGCTTAAAAGGAGAAACACCTTATAAATTAGTGTAGTGTACTTCCATTCCAAAGAAACCCCCACTAAAACATCGTGTTGTATGTAAATGGATTGTCGTACAATGAGTGCCAGCCAGCTCATACAGGGTGTCAGCAAACAGGACAACGACTGTCTATAACGTAAGTAAAAACACGGCACACCCACAGAGGAAATGACATCAGCAATGACAACAACCCAGTGAGACACCTGGATGAAGACAAATGGCCAAATCACCTCTATCACAAGGTCATGAAGACACTAGTTATCAGAGGAGGCCTAGAACACACTCTGGAAAACGGGTCTGGCAGCGGAAGATGGTGCCACACAAACGAGGCTGAACAGGGAGAAATCAACACTTCAAGTGAAAGCAGAGCTCCGGGCGAGCTGCAGGGGGAGCCGTCAGCAAGCGGGGACTTGGCAGACGAGCACGGCTTCCGCTGACAGCCAAAACGGCCATCTAACAGCAGCAGGATGTGCCCCACGAGCCGCTTCTCTCCACAGCTTGGTTTCCCATTTTCAGCATTTAGGAGCCTGTTCTCTACGCGTCAGAGTCTGTTCATGTGACAGGATAATTAGTACCAAGATTTACCAGGTTTTACCCGCAGGGAATGCAGGCTCCAAAGAAGGCCTGTCCTTAAATGAGCATAAAAATTGCGAGTTACACAATCTGAGAAAACAAAACAAATAACTGATGTTACTTTGTTGTGTGTAATATTGGCTACAATTCTTAAAACTATATTTTCAGGTCTGAAAGTTCACTTCCAAGAAAAGGATTCAGTCTGTGGAGTTCAGGTGCAATGGTTCAGTTACTGGTGACCACACGTGATAAAACACAGACGCAGGCCTGCTGATGTCACTGACCCTGCACACTGGTACTATAACACTGAACACAGACGCAGGCCTGCTGATGTCACTGACCCTGCACACTGATACTATGACACTGAACACAGACGACAGTAGGGGCACTCGTCTGAACTGGTATAACCTGTAGGGGGTCGGTGAACCTGCCCCCACCACCCAACATTCAGATGAACACAGAATGAACCTGCAGTAAATGAAGCTGCCCCTCATTTTCCTAGCCTGTGTTCATCAGCACAAGGTCAGGTTCAGCAGCCAGCAGACACCCATACCCCCTGTACACTGTATGAAGGGAACTAGTGGGCTCCCACTGTAAAACACACACACACACACACTTCAGAGGGGACTGACATCCACCATAAAGACCTCTAATCAAAATGCATATTTTCCTTTTTCTCCTATATGCTGTAATACTCAGAGTGTGTTCAGTACAGAGTAAATGAACACATTTTGCTTTGCTTCATTCCAAACAGAGTCTGTAAGCCGTTGCCACATGACATTATACTCACATGATGAAGAAGGGAATACTGAAATACACACCGCCTCCATGGACTACTGAGGTGGCAGTAAGACAACAAAGGTCTGTATTGGGGTGACTGGCTGGAAGTGAGCAGCTATGGGGAGTCCCCAGCCTGACCCACTGCTCACAGCCCGCAGAAGATCTCTATGTTTAGGTGTATTTCAGAGTAAACCTATGCTGGCCGGCATGGGTAGCAGTCTGCCCCGTAAGATACAGTAATAACGGGAATCGTGTTTCCGAAGTGATTTTAAGGTTCGCCAACTGAGGGCCAGGTGTACAGACGAAATGTACAGACTGTGATAAAATTTACAGCTGACACACTGACACCCAGAGGGCAGTGACCCTGCTGTAGGTCAGAAAACCAGGGCAGTAATTAACGCATGTTAACGCATTTAACGAGTCCTATCCATAAACCATTAGGCTACATACTGTTTTTTTAACTAATGATCTGTATCATATTTTCATAGATCAGGTACTATAAAGTCATAATCATAATAAAAATCTTCTGTAGCTGTCCTTTAAGGTAATCTCCACGGCTTAGGAGGTTTGTGGAGCTGATCCCCCACAAAGATCATAAATATAAGAGGTGGAAAGGCGCTGCTTAGCTTGTTAGTCAGCGGAGGACCCCATCACCATTCTGGGGTCATCTGGCAGTCTGGTCTACTCCTGCCCTCCCATTGGCAGCCTGTCTGCCATCACCCCATAGCGTGTGGCCTCAACTGGGATTCCTTTAGAGGTCACATGATCAAAGGCCATGCCCCCGCCTTGATGGTTTTTGCATAAACACAGTAACTAGTTTCACACCGGGCTGAGACTTAATGGACCAGTACTAATTAAGAGTTATATGATTACAATCTTTAAATCGTGGAGACTGCATGTACGAGTAAAACTTTCTGTCCATTCAGGACAGTGGACTCAGGAAGTGGAACGACAGAAACAAGGTCTCAAGAAAAATAATTACAGGACTCAAATTGTTCATATTTAGTGCGAATCTAAGACTGCTGGCATCCTAATGAAGCAGGTAGTGCTTCTGGGGCACGTAGGAGTCGGACATATTTGAGCGTGCATGTTTGTGTTCCCAAAAGCCGCTTCTCATATGGTGCCAGCAGCCCGCGAGTGTGTGTGTGGGGGATTTTCGGGGCCGGCCCGGCGGCGCTCCGAGGCCCGACACTCTGGCGGAGCTACACAGGCGGGGCAGAGCGCTTTTTAATGAAGCGACCCGGTCCTCAGCTCTAATTTTCAAAGGAGAGCGAGATTAAAGTCAAAAGGTCTCCCCCAAAGACACTGTGCTCGTCTCTTTGAAAATACCCCAAGTGTACGGAGACCCGCTTCCCTCCCCCGCCAAAAGGAAAAAAGCGAGGACGTGGTCAGACCCCTGGATTCCCTGGTCCTGTCATGAACACAGCGCGTACAGGACGGGACCATGTTTCACAAGGGTCACCGCTCGACGAAGACAACAACGGGTGCATTTCTCCCACCATGTGGAAAGCGATGTGCAGACACAGGCGCATACAATGAATAATTCATATTCCCCGGGACACCCCTGCTAAGATGGCACGCCCCTCAGCACCTTCACTTCAAATTTGTCCCGTCTTTAGTCTTCTCTGTTCATCTGCATTTCTGATAGCTGCCTCAGTCAGATGCACGGCACGACGCTCCAGGAAAACACTCTTTCATCTATACACGCTTACACACCATTTCGAAACACCGTTATCCTCCACAAACCCGAGTCCAAAAAAAAAATCATAGTTTTCTTCCTCCATTTCCTGCTGATTGACTTTAAATACAGCAAATATTTCTTGAGAGTCAAAATGACTCAAAACACATGGGTAAACCAACAGAAGACAGATCTTAAAATGAACTTCTCAGTAAAACCTTCAGAATCTGTCATTTTAATCCAAACTGCAAGTGACCCCATTAAAAATAAAGACGACTTAAATGGTGTCCTCATCGTGTCAGTAAGGTTTCCCAATGTTTCCAGAAGACATAATCAGACATTTAAATTTTTATTAGCCGGTCGAGACACAGCTTACATCAATGGGTTGTACGTGTCGAAAGCCCTTTCTTCCAGTCACGCAGAGGGAGCTCCGAATGTCGGCAGCTTGGCATCGTTTGTTACTGGGAAGCGGACGAGTCTCTCTGTCTGTCAGGAACTCCAGCAGACGTACTTTCCCATGGGCTCCTCAAAAAGCATCTGCCAAGCAGGCAGCCTGACACAGCCCAGCAGTCACAACAAGAACCCTGTTTAAAACAATACTTCCGCATGAGACTAACACGAGTTTAGGGGGATGGGTCCATGTTCATACATCCTGAGGCCTACTTCAAAATCTCACTTTCCCTTGCTTTACATAATACTTCCCACGGACAGTTCCGGTCCTGTTGAGCACAGCACAGGCAAAACACCTTCCAGTGGGGCAGGAAGCCGAGACAGAATGGATACGGCTGAGGGGATACGTTTTGCCAAAAGTCTAATTTGTGGTACAATAGTTTCCAAGAAAGCCAGAAGTACATCAAAGACTCAACAGAGTGTGGTGCCTCCAGTGAATGTCTCTAACCCATAAAGGGCTGGGGGGGGGAGCTAAAAGTCAACAACATGATGACAGGAGTGAGGAAAACACAAAGGATTCCACAGAGGTGGACCAAATTGGGGCCAGTGCAGACCTTTTAATGTCAGGCTGAAAACCTCCAGTCCAGGAGGAGATTAACCAGTAAAAGGGGTTGAATTTCAGCACGCTTATGCTGGAAGAGACTCAGGGATCCCAACTCACACTAATCACAAATCAGCTTCACACTCAATTTACTCACACAATCTGTATTTCCCACATAAATACAAGACAGCTTAGGAAAACCAAAATACAAAGAAAATAAAGAAATATTTCTAGAGCAGACTGTCAGACTGATGTACTTCTTACATTTAAGAGGTGTCTCTGAGCCTCAAGGTCATTTCAAGTTATGGAATAGCGGCCTGGAGCACAACCCCACCAGTCCAACACCACACGAGTACCGTGGTTTTAAGCAGTTTCGGAATTTACTGCGGTGTCCCAACCAAATGTCTGCAAAGTCAGATGCTGACTGCCAGCTTTAATTGAGGCCTACAATTTTACACAAGCGTTAGTCGTGTTAACGTTGAGGCAGACCCAGCGCTGGGGGGGTGATACAACTTCATTATTGTTCAGTTAGTTCCTTTTGCTCATATGCTCTTATGGTTCAGTGATTACAGGTTAACCCCGTTAAAGGTAAACCCCGTTATTTAAATATTAGTTACCATCACTGAATCACATGGTGAAAGATGGGTGTTTAGATCTGTAAGGCACTTCTTCAAATGCCACTAAAATCTAATATTTTATTCTGTTTTTCAATTATTGTTAAGCAGGAATCCTAAATGAGGGGAGGAGGTAATAAAATGAGCTCACTAACTTTGAGCAATTCTCTGTGGCACAATGATCAGATGGTCTTAACGTCTGAAATGGATGTAAATTATATTCATCTATCATTAGTTATTAACACTGCAGCTACATACACACAACGATTTCTTCAACAATTAGACCTTAACATTTCTGATTATTAATTAGTCAAGGGACATTAAGAGGCCCAACATGAATATTTGATCTTACCAAAAACGTAGATAATTTACATCAACAAGAGGAGAATGTATCGCGTTTTATTTACATTTTAAACAATATTTCACTGAAATTCCAAAAAATAAGCAAACGAATTGTTTATTGTACAAGCTTATAATTGACATTGAGATTTGTTGCATGAATGATTCACAAAACAGTTTCGTTGAAGCAGCTTAAGGAAAGTCGGACAAGAAAGTGACACGTTAAAGACATGTAACAACTCAAACTCACCCACACTATGCATGTGTAGATTAATTACTCTACTGCCATATTTAAAACCTTGATTTGACAGTTCAGAGTACAGTAGAGTACTGCTCTCTTACATTGATCCCTCAGATAGCCGGACTGGACAGAGCCACAGAGTGCATAACACTCGCCCGCTCACTCTGCGTTAAAATTAGTCTCAAAACCCCAGACCACACGTGGATGTGAGCTTGCGAGCAGAAAACCCACCCTCTTTGCGCGCTCATGCTCTCCGGACCCTCTCTACGTGCTCACGTCTGCACAACTCACTCGCTCGACGGGTTGAATTTTGAAACTTAGGTGGCAGGAACAGTGGCCGATTTCTTCACTTGGTTAATTGGTTACTTTGAATCCTGTGATTGGCTGTTTGCTTTGGAAGAAAATGAAGATGATCACTGACCAGTCGATAAGAGAACACTCAGTTTCATGCTGTCATGATGTCGGAGCAAGAAAGTCTTACACTAAGTTAACATCTTTCAGAGATCCTATTTTAATATTGCACATTCGAAGTGGTAATCAGAATCTTACATATGACCCAGAATGTAATACTTAATGATTTGTTGATACCTGATAAACACACCAACGTGAATAAGGGACTGTTTTTCCCACTTCAAGCACTGTATATATACACATACACATTTTAATAAATAAATAGCCTTTCAAAAGAAGCACCCCACAAAACAAAAACATTTGGAAATATTGCTGACGTTCACAACATAAAATTACTGAAATTACTGAAAATCTAACTGAAATGGACTATCATTTTCCAAGCTATTCATTTATAACATATTACAGTGTCCGATCCTCGCATGTCCTCAGCTTGTATAAATCTCCCACACTGTGTGTAACTTACAGTTTGGCGTCAGACGACCTTGTGTTTCCACTGTTGTATGTGGTTCAGTGCTCATTGAGTGCCTGTGTTACTCATTTTCAGGACTTAATAAAAAGGGATAATAACTACTAAACAAGCCGCCTCGTCGTTCTCCGTCATCGCCACGATGCGTCAGTCTGCCAGTCATCACAATGGCATCAGAAGTGGGATCCCGGACGCGATCCCCCAGGTGCTGCTGGAGCGGGCGCTCTTATACATCATCCGGCAAGCCTGCTCCAGCCTAGCGGATGTCGAGCTGGCAAGGGAGCAGCGGCGCCAGAGAAGCAGCGGTGCTCGGCTCACCTGCTGGTGCTGCAGGAGAGAAGGGCACCGGGCACACCACTGCCCAAAAGCCTGCACCAGAGCCGCCAGCAGACGAGCAGGGGACACCAGAACCAGGAAGCCACCCTCCGCTCCATCCAAGATACACAGCGTGCCCTGAAGCCATTCCTGCCAGCCCGCTGGACTCGTGTCGGAGACGGCAACGTCATCCAGTGAGGAAGGCAGGTTCTTCGACAGACTCTGGCCGCTCACCAGCCATCAATTGCTCCCCACTCATCAGCTGCGAGGAGCTGCGATGCGACCCCAGCTGCGGGCACGACCAGTAGAGGCGGCAAGCAGAGGCTGTTTTGCGTGTGAGTGAGGAGGTGTGCCTCAGCTGGGAGGCCTGGCTAGCTCAAGAGGGCTGTGAGCTAGACGAGCAGTGGGAGCGGGAGCATTAGGTTCAGGAGTGGCTGCGGGAGTCTGCGGAGCAGGAGCAGCAGAAGCTGGCTACGCGGCAAGCTAGCCAGCTTTGAACAGGAGCGCGACCGCCAGGAGTATCTGACCAAGGTAGCCGAGGTGGCATTCTGGGGCTGTGAAGCGGCGCTGCTCAGCCAGGAGGATGCAGGTTGGGGCGTGGAAACCCAGCTGGCCCAGAAGCACTACAAGCTGCAGGAGGCAGAGGCCATGGTGTGGGGCTGCGAGGAGGCAAACCTCACTCTGGAGGCCCAGCTCACGAAAGACCACTACCAGCGGTGGGAGGAGAGCTGCTTGGCACGCCTGTGAGAGGCTACCCATGTTGTGGTGCAGGAGCAACTGTGCAGGGCTGCCTGACCCTGCGAGCAGGAGGCCCCGCGACAGGACCAGCCTGCCCCCCAACATCAGGGCCCCACTAAGAGGGACAGAAAGAAGAACCGGGATCTGGAGGAGGCCGCAATGCCATCTCCAGCTGCTCCGTGCACTAGCTGTCCCTGGACAAGGGAGACTAGCTGTGGGAGTTGTTGGGAGTGGTATTCCTTGGCCAGGAGGACCCCCTGGAAGGGCTACCAGATCAACTTAAGCCGTGTAAAAAGACGTGTCAGCAGGTAGGGGGATCTGACATGCCAATACCCACCAGCAGCTAAGCCTCACCAGCGCACGTGAACTGCCCCCCCCTTCATCGGAGACGCACTGGAAGTTGCCATCGGACTTTGGGACTTGTTCAGAGCTGAGGAGGGGGCTGAGGGTGGTGGTTGCTGTGACCACTGGGGAGGGGATAGTACAGCGGCAGTGGAATTAGCGCATCCTGGCATTGTATTGTTGTAGATAAGGTTCTCCCCTAAACAAGCCGACTCATCATTCTCCGTCGTTGTCTTAATGCACACACACAATATAATAATCATATACTTTAATAATGTAATATCTGTATGATAATATATATGTGTGTGTGCAGTGCATTTTTATACTTCTAGTCACTGTCGTTAAGTATGGCTGCAGCATTCAGAAGTAACCAAGCTAAGAATTTCATTGAGTTGTCATTGCATATGCAGTAAAGAACTTGATTTCAATTATTAGAGTAACAGAAGTCATCAGGCCTGCAACAGAAAACTGTACAAGGGGAGATAAAAAATGCAGGAAAACGATCACCTATCTATAAATACTCTGCATGTTACAACATACGTAATCCAATGAATGTTCCATTTGCACATTTTCTACATATGCTCTGTACTCCAAACAAAAAATGATACATATTAATGCTGCGCACTTCACAACCTTTCCTATTCAATGTGCACTGAAACTGCTAAATTAACATCCCGTTGGTTCCAACACTAGACTGAGATATAACTAGTATCAGGGGAGCGCTGCTCCCAGGATTTAAACTGGTTTTGTGATGTTGTAGGAAGAAAGATACCTTGTTGTTCACAATACGATTTTCTGTACAGTGGTCCATTCTACAGTGACTCTTATATACATTAAGATGAAGCAGAAAATTCCAGCAATCCTGCGCTGAATTTCAAGCACTGCTTGAAGTACACACACACGTCTGATTCCGATTACCACCTCGAATGTGCAATATCAAAATGAGATTTCTGAAGGATGTTAACTTAGTGTAAGACTTCCTTGCTCCGACATCATGACAGGGCGTGAAACTGGTTGTTCTCTCATCGGCTGCTCGGTGATCTTCTTCTTCTTCCATAGCAAACAGTCAATCATCAGCCACTGTTTGCACTTCCAAAGACTCAAAACCCAACCTGTCGAAAGACTGAGTGCTGTGCAGACGCGAGGGCGTAGAGAGGATGGGTTTTCTGCTCGGGAGAGCATACACGCGAGTCATTTTTATGTGCGCGAGTTTTGAGACTAATTAAACGCCATATTCCCCCTTCCCCGCCAGAAACGACGACCCCGCGTGCCCTTTAATTAGCACCACAGCTGCACCCCCTGCTCCATCCATCACCCCCAACATGTCGTTAAAACCCCGGGTTCTCTGATGGGTCTCATAAAGTGAATCGATACATCGAGCGGGTCGGCGGCCACGGAGCCTGGGCGCTAACGTGTTTATTCGCGATCCGGCTGTCCAACGCGCGCAGGAGACTGTCACGCGCTTAGATATAATGGTTAGGGTATTTTCTGTAAATACAAGAGGTTAAATTCTATATTCCAATAACAAATGTGTAGGCAGACTGTTTATTATTATTTTACAAATATAAGCAGAAAACAAAGGCATGATATCCATGACGAGAGACTTACACTGCGCTTTGCTTATATATCGTCACATCCATATATACATACTAAAAATAAATTCAAAATGAAGCGAAGTGTGTTTGTTGATAAGTTGTGAAAGGAACGTGAAACGAAGGGAGGTAAACTTACCAAAAAGCTCCCGAAGGCGGAGTTAAATATGGCAGCAGCCTGTAAGGGAGAGAGAAGGCGGTGAGAGACGGCGAGCGGGAAACGGCGGCGGCTCGCGCCACGACGAGCGCCTCCGTCGCGGCGGGAATCTCGCGCGTAGCCGCCATTGAAGCAAGGTAACACCCGGCAATATGAACATAAGAACACACACACGGGCTACACACTGAAGAATGGAGTGGGAAGGTACAGGGGTGCCCCAATACATGGACCGCGGAACCCGAGGGGTCAGGTAACTTTAGCGTCATTAAGAATGCAGAGAGGAACAATCACGAAATAGTTACCTACAAATAATTTAATGCAGACCGATACAACGTCATTAATAAAAGCCTGAACTATATCCATGTTTTTTTAAAAAACAAAAGGTTACAACCGAATTACAAAATTAAACAGAAAAGACTTGACTTTATAGCCCCTCTTGTTAAGAGGCGTTCCGCCGAACCCGCCTGTGTCTCATCTGACAACACTGAGGCTGTACACCGAGCCACCAGCAGGGAACACCGTAATGCGTTTTAATCAATTACAAACTAAGCAGGAAAAACAAGGCAATCCCAAGTTAATGTATTTTTTTCACAGAAATGTTCAGATAATTCACCCCACAGAGGAACATACCTGCATGGAACCTGCTGATCAATGTCAACAAGCCAGATATCTATGTGGCCATTAACGTCAATCTGCTTCGATGTATGGGTTGGTTGATTAAAATACTCTAAATTACTCTGATTGTGCACAGACATCCATTCATCCACCCATCCATCAATTTTCTAACTGCTTATCCTGGTCAGGGTTCCATGAACAATGACATTTTTTATTAATTATTACTTCTGCTGTCTTGTGTTAAAAGTATACATATTCCCAGGGCAATTGTGTGTGACATGAATTCTTAGAACAAAAAACGCCTGACACAGAGTCAGTGGATTACACAGGAGGAGCACACATTCTCTTACCAAAACAGGCCTCAGGATGACCTTGATAGTTATCTAGTTTACACCACCTTTACCCCAGACACTCCTCAGTTCGTGGGCTGGAGCAGAGCCCAGAACACCCGAACCAACAACAAAGAGACATGCTGTCGAATGTAGGGAGGGGGTCAGGTCAGTTAATTCCCAATACCACCCCCACCCCCCCCACACACAGGCACATCCAGCTATGGGAGGCAGTGCAGATAACCCTCCTGCCACCAGGTAGTAACAGACTGAACTCGGTCCAATGGCTGCCCGGTGCCAGACACAGAGCGATACCACGGCTACTACCCCAAACGAGGCTGTGGAGCGACTGCATCCGAGATCAGAAGTCAGACTCCAGAGAGATGAGCTCTTGCATTCCCATTCATTACTAATTCAACGACGTTGATAATTTCATTAGATTATTAGTTTCCAGGCGTTATAAATGAATAATGGCAGCTGGATGGGAACAGGGCTCAGCATGAGAGCCAGCTGAGGACCCCCTGTGTACCCAGAGCCACACAAACATATGGCAGTCTGAGCGTCGTAAGTTCACTGATCATCATCATCTTGGCAACTAGAAAAACCCAAATATTTTAACTGGTCTCTCCTCAACCCTGGCGGAGAGGGGTGAGGATTCACGGTAAGGTTGGAAAGGGACTTCCAAAGATGGGGCGCTCATGTGCTCCCAAAGACCTGACACTTCAGACAGAGGGAATGTGAACTTTGGGAATAAACATGATTTTTAAGAAAGCCACAAAACAGGTCTGAATTCAGCCAAGCAGAATCAATCCAACATAACTCTTCTGGCATTTTAAATATTACAATAATGAAGAGGCCAGTTAGAAAGAGGTTCTTAAACTTCACACCATTACATGTTGGTTGCAGCTGCACATGTACAAAGGAAAGGCTGCTCTGGGTCAAACTCAGTTGGGCCACAGAACCGCACCACCTTCATCAAGAACACAATCTGAATCTTTATTGCAAACTACCAACACGATGATCATACATTCAGGAGAAAGAGCAAAACATAAGAGCAGGAACTCTGCACAATGTTGATTCAGTGTAGTGGGATGTTTGTACACACCACAGATGCTGCTGTGATGGAAGTCGAAGTCACCAGCATCATTAAGAAAACAAGATGAATTTGATTTTTAAATCACAGACCAAAGGCCATGATCCTCAAATCAGTCAGTCCTCCCACTATGGATTAGACAGTGATTCACTCTGAACAATACACGTACTGATTAACCTGCATGAACATAAAAGGACACAAACACACAGATAATTAAAAAAAACCTAATGGATTAATTGGTATCTCTTACTAATTAAACGGTGACACTGATAGGGACCTACCTGCTCCAATCGTATGTCGAAAGTCTGAACTGAGCATGACTCTCATGACGATAGGAACCTTATTATTCACAGCAGTCTGTGACACATTTCCGCTACGCGGCTAATAGAGTGCAAAATAAAAATGTCTAGAAGGTTCACAGAGCTTTCATTCCTGAGCGACACAAACCTTGCGGCAGGTCCAATATGTGACTGTCATTCAAGGAGACGGTACACTTCATAATGGAAAAATAATTACTCGGGGACAGAAAGAAATAAGTCAAACAATATTATGTTTTTTTTTTTTTTTTTAAGCAGAGTACATGGTACATTCTTATGAACATACACACTGTCACAGAAACCCCAAATCAAGATAAAAGGAACGCGAGTTGAAAAGTCCACCCTGATGAACCCACATGGTCCCTCTGCAGCAACAGCAATGTAATCAGCGGCCCATTTATTGCCTTTCAGACTCCATTAACGCAACAATAGAAGCCGAATGGCACAGCAGCAAAAATGATCTAACATGTAAATGCATAAAGGAGAGCTGGAGATTTACTAAGGGTGGCTGAGTCAATCACATGATTAGTCACGTGGATTTTACAGTCTGGTCTGTAGGCGTTTCACTGAAACCTAGAGCCACTTAACTCAAGTGTGACCACGTGGTGCCAATGGAGACGTCACAACAGGTCCCTCTGGATACAAAGGAGGTGGATGCAGTATCTATGGATTTCAGTGGTGAATCCAGGCCTGACATTCTCCTCACCCACCGTCCTCAATCACACTGTGCGAAACCCATGACAACAGCTACATCTTACCAGACTGAACATCCATAATGCATCACAGATATCAGGAGTATTTGCGTTTGGGTTTGTTTCTTTACAGCTTACAACGTGTTGGGGACATGTCTCATTCCTGCCGGAGGGAGCTCGCCCTCTCAGAAAACTAAACAGAAGTCTAGTAAACACTTTCAAAATGGGCGCAGAAAAATAAGGAAAGGAAACCAAACACTGTAATTGGAGAGGCAGACAGAAGCTGACAGTGTTTAAATACACATTACGCTTTGGTTGATTTATAAGCCTGGTCAGACGCCTCCATGCAACTGAAACTTCAAAACAGATTCTGGTCCTTTACCTGAACTAGTCTTCAGCTAGTGAGCAGTCAGCAATCCCGCGTAGGGGGCACGTTTAACAAAAAAGGGGGCCAGTGAGTAGCCTTGGAGGGTGTAGGCATGGCACCACCAGATCGCCTCCACACTTCTGCAGGCTTTTTAAGCCACCCCTCACCCACTCCTTATGGAATCCTGTCGCACAAGCCTTATAGTCACTCAAAAGGGAGAAAACAGTGAGATTCAATGTCAGATAAAAGCTGCTGATGTAACTTCCGGTTCAGTCATTGTCATATAATGACATCTGTCAGGGGGTCCGCAGAGGTCCGGGGCCCCACTGCCAGCCACCCTATTTATATCTGCTCTCATTTCTGCCGATTAATAATGCAGCGCCAGCACGCAAAAAGGACGCCACTGTTTTGGGTCAGCATGACAGACCCCCATCGATATGTTAAACAGTAGGACAAAAAGCTCAGTTATACATACTTTAAATATGCTACAAATTTTTATTTATGACCATTCTCACCAGGAGATCATGTCAAAGTGTATTTCATCTGAAGATATTCGTCACCGGTACAGCAGTTTACAGAACAAGCGAGAACAGCCAGAGGCCAGCACACATGAAGCAGCTGGGGTTAAGGGCCCAACAGTGATACAAATACTTGACTGGCCGCGGAATTCGGTCCCACAGGCTTCCAGTTACAGGCACAGAGCCCTGACCTGCTGAGCTTCCCGCTACTAGTATAAAATATTAAAACGATCGTATCTAATCAGGTCTGACAATTTCCAAAATGAGGAAAACCTTGTGTGTAATAAGCTTCTAATTCTAAAATTAACCGTTAAACTTAAAACAGCTCTTAGTGCCATTTGCGATATGGGGATATTAGAAATTTATACCATGGAAAAAAAAATAAAATCCAGCGACGCCTTCTCTTCCACAGAAGAAGGCCAGGGAAGCAGGTGTAAAGGAGCAACAAGGTGTCAAAGGAAACCAGGGGAGTCGTTTCTGAGACTTTCGCTCCCTGCCGACTCAGTATGAATTACAGGCTCTGTGAGCTGGATGCAGATCGTTACCAAAGAACTCTCCGGCTCAGGCCATGCAGGATTCTCCATCTGTAATTCCTGCATGAGCAAGCCGGCTCTCTCATCTTTAAGCGTGGAACAGTGGGAACTTTTGGTGCCCACTTCCAGGCCTGACTGTCATGACACATGTGCGATTCCCTCGGGCTGTGAGCAGTAAGAACGCAGTCTGAGCTGGAACCAGGAGGGAAGAAAAAGTTTGTCGTTCACAAACATTACAAATCTTCCCGTGAGAGCGTGAATCCAGTCAGCTCTCTACCTCCAAATGACAACTTTGAGCAGCTTTCAGTGGAACGGCACCTACTTTATAACAATAACAGATTATGGGATGGAGAGCAGGCCACTGTGATGGGGAACATTTCCTAAAAGATAACCAGTAACTAGAAGCAAGCAACAATCTGAAAAAGCAATTATTTAATTCAAAAAGGGAATTATGTCACTCATTTCCAATTATTCAGCTTTAAATAAAAATCAGACGGGGCTCCATTTTATAAAATTCCCTGAGCTTGTAATTAACACAGGCCCCAAAAGAGGGCCACCTTTTCTTAATAAACCCCTGCAAATGAAGAGCTAAATGGCTGTGTATGCACCCCTCCCAACTGCCCCCGGGTACAGTAATGCCTTTTTTTCGTATGTATATGAGCCTGATCCCCGGACTCTTTAATGCAGGTATTCTGCCCCTCTAATCATAAAGCATATTAGTCTTCGTCTGCACCAGGCAGCTCCTAACGACGGGGAGGACAGCTGGCACAGCGGGGGCAGCAGGCTCATGCATTAACATAATAATCCGACTGCTCTCCCACAGGCCCTCAGGCCAGACAGCATGTTAGGTAGGGCCTCTGCGAGGGCCTTGGTAGAAGCCGTCTTATTGTTTGCCTGTCAAACTTTGCAATTCCTGGCCTGCAAAACATACAACGTGCTTAAAACTACACATTATTTTCTCGTTTTTTAATCTGTTTGTTCATGATTTTTTTTTCAAAGATACAGGTGCTGTGTTACTTTCTAATTTGTACAGAATTCCCAAAGCAGTTTGAAAAAAAGTTTAATTAATATTATTAGAATCTGGAACATAACACTTTTGTGTTGGAGGAAAAATAACACATATGTCTATATTTCAAATTATCGTTCCACAAAGCTGAGGAAATTTTAAAGGCGCCTTGACAAGCAATAAAAAAAGTGCCAGGAGTAGTTAGGTGGGCAATTAGTGTGTGAAGACAGTTAGATTTTTTCAAGATGACTCCACAGACTTGACTCAGCACACAGTTTGGAGAGCATCCCACACAGATGACCCGAGAAAGACCTCTGAGCACACCTCCAAGCCCCCCACCCAGCAGCGGGGGCACCTCTACCACCCACACTCCCACTGCCACTCCACAGGCAGCGCTTTTTAATTGTCAGTGAGGGCAGCTTAGCGTCTGGGTCAGCCCTATTCTCTCCAAGGACATTTCTGGCCACATTTCAATTACCACCAATTGTGGAACCCGGGGCTGAGCTGTGGACAGTTGTCCACCAGAAACTGGGCCGGGAGCGGCAGCATTACTAGACAGAAGGCCCGGGTGCATCACCAGGTAGCCGACATAAAGCTTCATTCGCATCACAATGACCTGCGACCCTCTGAGGTCCTTCTAATCACACAGCTAAAGACACAACAAGACCTAGAATTCAAAGAGGCCGTATTATACTGATGAAGAAATAGGCCAAATATTACTACAATGAATTTTAAACTCATAACACCTGAGATAAAAAATCTGCCCTAAGCCAAACCAGAAAATAGAAACTTTCAGCTTACTGTTTAAATTCTGTATTTGTACACAGAACCACACTGTAAGTGCTTTACTGAATCAGAGTAAAGCTGCAATATTATTTAACCAAACATTAGTTTTTACATTTGTACGAGCTAAAAAGGCAAGGCTAATTCAGAGCTGAACAGTGGAGTCAGCTAGCCATAGCCTTTAAACACCTCAGGTACATCTCAGAGAGATGCCCGGGACTCTGAGCAGATTCCTCCCATTTTCTGACAGAGAACTGCCCGGGACCCTGAGCAGGTATGGCCCATTTTCTGACAGAGAGACGCCCGGGATTCCGAGCAGGTTCCTCCCATTTTCTGACAGAGAGACGCCCGGGACTCCGAGCAGGTATGGCCCATTTTCTGACGGAGAGACGCCCGGGACTCTGAGCAGGTATGGCCCATTTTCTGACAGAGAGACGCCCGGGATTCCGAGCAGGTATGGCCCATTTTCTGACAGAGAGACGCCCGGGACTCTGAGCAGGTTCCTCCCATTTTCTGACAGAGAACCGCCCGGGACTCTGAGCAGGTATGGCCCATTTTCTGACAGAGAGACGCCCGGGACTCCAAGCAGGTACCTCCCGTTTTTTAACAGAGAGACGCCCAGGACTATGTATATATAATGATCTGAAAAGACACGCACACTGCTAGTTCAGTGACACAGGGACTCTGGTTCTCCAACACTAATGGGCTTCCATGACTATGTCTAACATGCACAAATGCTTCAGGGTTAAGATGCTGCCTTGTTTAAATGATGGCACTCATCCACAAACCATGCTTAAAAAAAGGAAAAACACGATTTGGGGTGTGGTGTTTTCTCAGAGCAGCACTGAAAACCTTAGATCCGCGTTCCTCACAATGTTCAATTATGACTTTTTCAGTTTCGTATCCTACGGCATAGTCACGCCGAAAGAAAGACTTAATTAGATATACAAATCCTCCCCGATCGTCATTAATGGGAACCGCAGAATAAGCAACACATATTTTGTGCCCATAAGTAATTCTCAGGTACCTTTGATCTCCAGCCCACGGCGAAGGCTGCTGCGTGCCGCTGTCTGGCTTCTGGGACTTTGCCAGAACCAGACATCTGGCTACTTTGTTACCATTGGCTGATCCGGTCCCAGGAGGCCACTCTTATGACACCAGGCAGAGAGTATCCTGGCAAGGAGTATTATCAGCACATTTTGACTGGATTAGGGTGCCAAAGTGATGCTCAAATCTCTACAGGGGTCTTCTGAGCCTTCTCCGCTTGCGGGGAAAGGAGGAGTACTGGTTTTATTTCACAAACCCAAAACTTAAAATGGTGCTTTAAGTATTGCAGGATATCTTCATTTCATCTTGAATCATTTGGAATAGCAAGGCATACTAAATATGTACTATGTATGTATATATATAATTATTTTTTTGCAAATTCATTTGAATGTAGGTGGTTTGATTCATGATTAAACGTTACTATTGTCATTCAGGCAGGTCCTGTTGGAGGCGCTGTGACACAGTACATGATGTATCCTTTCATATCTGTCTGTGGGCTGTAAAACTTTGTCCATACCCCACTCAGACAGCAAACAGCTGATCTGATTCCTGAGGGTAAACAGGAGAGTAAAGTACCTGAGCTGTGAGCTAGGCTCCACCACACCCCTTCAAACAAGAAGACCCTCTGGAAAGACAGGTGAAGCAGACACATTCAGGTGGTGTGGCGTAGGCTGCTATTCAACTCCACATGATCTTAGCCCAGGAGAGATCCTCATTCTCACACTGGAATAAAACTGTAAAGCGGAGAAACCACACAATTTATTATCAGCTCAAATTCCTTACACCAGCCTGTGTTTAGCTGTTCGTACCCAAAGGCTCAAGCTGCTCTCAGCACCATCAGCCCCGTCCAAACCTTTAGGCTAAATTGGTACACACACACACACACACACACACACACACACACACACACACACACACACAAAACATGTCGACCAACACTGACTGACTGCTATTTCTGCTTGCAAAAGCAGTGACCCACTGCGAAACAGCAATGACGAAGGACCGTGTAACGAAGAGCTGTGTTTGGCAAGATCGAGGCCATGACTTTAGCTCATCACTGACTCGCTTCCGGCCCCAGGGCCTGGTGATCTGCAATGGCACTAGGTAATCCCTCAAGATCAGAGATAGGAGGCTGCTTCATGATACAGTCTCTTCGAGATACAGTCATCCTGGCATCCTCTCACATCACCACGGTGTTCATCAGACAATGACATTCCCAGCCCTTTTCCTGTAGTTTCTGAACAAGCACTGAGCACTGTCCTGGTGATTCTGAGGATTTTCACACTCCATGACGGTCCACAAACCACCTCATTCACATCACCATAAAAGCCAAGGACTTTCACCAGAAGGAAAGGAAAGGAAGGAAAGCAACTGGACCAGATTATGTAAAATATGTGTAGTGAGTGTAACACCCAACTAAAAGCATACGGCAAAACACCAAGGAGAAAATTAGCACATATAACATGAAATACAAATTGTTAACATTAGTGTTATAAAAATATTGCCTAAATGAATAAAAGCTTAGTTTAATTTAGCCATCACCTTCAACAGTGTTAAATGCACACACAGCAAAATAGCTTATTTTCACAAAACAAGTCACAGATGACACAAAACAAGAAGCCGGCTGCCAGTCTTTTAAGCCGCCTACTAGTTAGCAATTACCAGCTAACCGGTGAGCAAACTCAGGCCCCGTCCCACAACATTAAGGACAAACAATGACTCTTACCTCATTCCCTCCAACCGCTTTCGTCAATATGACAGCCGAGGAGACTGGGGGAGGCATGCATCCGACCGTCTGTAACCTGCGGATCAGAACCAGGGCGACCATGACGTTATGGCAGCCAGGGGGTGCTAGTGTGGTCTGCGCACGGCATGAGGGCGGCGGCAGGAGGCTCTGACACACACACCGTTCATCTATATATAAATATACATGTACATTCATCAGAGCTTTAAATTAAACATTTCGTAGAAAGATATAATTTTTAAAAATCATTTCTGCTGCACAGGCTCACATAAATGATAAATACCATGCTAAAGAGAACCCATATAGTTGCCATAAAGACCCATGTAACTTTCCCTTGGCGCCTGGTTCTGCTGTGCGGAAACAGGAATAGGAGATATGCCTTTAAAATGAAAGCAGGCCATTGTGGACACTATGTCACCCCACCCCCCCATCCCCCAAGCTGAAAAGCTGACAGTCAGCAGTCAGACTGAAGGCCCAGGTTAGGGG
>JAODKC010000016.1:5186477-5202428 GCA_026777985.1 Mormyrops attenuatus
TTATATATATGTGTGAATATATATATATGTGTGTGTGTGTGTGTGTATATATATATATATATATATATATATATATATATATAGTGTGTCACTTTATACGTGCCATACATATTTCATAAAAGTTTGGCTATGAAACAAAGTCTACAGAATCAATGATATATTTCCTGTGATGAAGTGATCGGATGGAATAGCAGGTTTTAAAGAATTAACTTAATAGGGCGTATTAGGCGTCCTAAAGTACGGAACTATTGCCAAAATTATCGAAAGTATTTCAGTTTCAAAACCAACATCATCCTCAGGTGTATTTGATTAACTATGGCGCCTGTATTAAACAAACTGAAACCTCGTTAATTAGAATTCTGTTAAACCCCACTATATGAATGCGGCTTCGAAATCTTGAGATCATTTCAAATCGTCTGTTGTCTGTCATTAATAAAATATTTTCCATTAAAGTCGTCTTGAAACGGTGGCGGTATTTCTAACACATGTCGGTATACGCTTACGGAGTACTAACTCATGAAAACAAATAAGCTACATTCAGCACTGAACTATTAATGATATGCAGAATGTTAGGCAAGACGGAACGTACGACACAGAGAAAGCCTTCTGATCAAAACATCGTCTATTTTTTGCGGGGCTTTTCTACCTCATCTTAAGCTGTGTTCGCACTATAATTAATAACTACAAGCTTTTTTTGTTTAGAGTCCAGTGAAATTAATGTTGTTCTCATTATCATCTATACAATTTTGCAGTGCAACTTGTGTATAATTACTTTAACTTAGCCTGCCCGATACTTATAACCCTGTTGACTCCCGACCCATAATTTGCGTTTTCTCTCTCTTTTATGTTTTATAATTGATGGAGGGCACGGCATTCGCCGTCTGCTCATGCGCAAGACCACAGTAACTCCACAATAATGAAAGATATCCATATTAACGTAGAGCTGGCAATGCAGACGCAATAGCAAGAAAGGGCACTCGGCAGTAATAGAGGGATGGAGGGAGGGAAATATGTAAAGGACCTGCTGATCACTCGCTGAGCGCCTAAGATATTTTACAGTGTCAGTCTACGTTGAGGTGACACAACCTAGTACTGCGGCACAACAAGACTCAAAATCTTAATTAATTAATTAGGTGACACTAAAATCATGAGGTTGCCCAGGGTGTGATGTTCACGTGTGTAGCCCCAACCTGCGTGCCACATCCCACCGGCACAGCGGTTAGTTACGGTATCGTGTGCCTATAGTACATAGGGACCAGACAGAGCCCCCTTTTTTGTAGGGGAGCGGAAGTTATTAGATAGTGGCTTCGGGACCTGAGCAGACCATTGGGCTTGAGCTTCCAGCGAAGAGGCGGAGTCTCAACTTACTAAAAGGCAATTGCCTGTTCGCGATCGCTAGAAAACATGATGATGATGTCTCTGAACGGTAAGCAAGGGTTCACCATGTCCCACGCCAGCTTGCCCGAACCCAAGTATTCCAGTTTGCACTCCTCATCATCTTCCTCTTTGACTTCGAGCGCGCCTTCGTCCTCGTGTTCATCTTCTAGACACAGCAGCACTATCATCAGCAGCGGCGGTGGCGGCAGCTCAGAGGCGATGCGTCGAGCCTGTCTCCCAAGCCCACCGGTACGTATTCTGCATAATCACCGCTTAAAGGCACATTCTGACAGCCTACTTTTCGCTTGATGTTTTTTTCATGCCTGCATTGCAAATCACCCAACACCTCCAAAATTTCCCCTTCAACTTATGTATTCAATCAGGTTTGCCTTTGTATTAATTTTTATGACCTGGGATGTTGCATCTGTCCCGTTTCGCTTGTTCCTTTTTAAGATTTCTTTTTTTACATTCTGGAAATGTTTCTATCCGAAGAGTGTGAGCGGGAACTCCCTACTGGCTATAATGTGTGCATTTTATTTGCAATTGCAGACCAATATATTTGGGGGTCTGGATGAGAGTTTGTTGGCCCGCGCAGAAGCTCTCGCAGCGGTGGATATAGTCTCTCAGACCAAGAGCCACCATCACCATCACCCTCCCCATCACAGTCCTTTCAAACCGGACGCTACGTACCACACCATGAATACTATAGCCTGTACTTCGTCTTCCTCCTCTGCGTCCTCTGTGCCTATTTCTCATCCTTCTGCTCTTGCTGGTCACCACCACCATCACCATCACCACCACCATCACCAGCCTCATCAAGCTTTGGAAGGGGACCTTCTTGATCACATAACCCCGGGTCTGGCACTCGGGACCATAGCAGGACCGGATGGATCTGTGGTTTCGACACCGGCACACCCCGCACACATGGCGGGCATGAATCATATGCACCAGGCTGCCCTTAACATGGCCCATGCACACGGCCTCTCCTCTCATATGGGCTGCATGAGCGACGTGGACGCCGATCCCAGGGACTTGGAAGCCTTCGCTGAAAGGTTTAAGCAACGAAGGATCAAACTCGGAGTAACGCAGGCGGACGTAGGTTCGGCGCTAGCTAACTTGAAGATCCCCGGAGTGGGATCCCTCAGCCAAAGCACCATCTGCAGATTCGAGTCCCTAACGCTGTCCCACAACAACATGATCGCTCTGAAGCCGATCCTACAAGCCTGGCTGGAGGAGGCGGAAAAATCTCACCGGGAGAAACTGAACAAGCCGGAGCTCTTCAACGGCGCGGAGAAGAAGAGGAAACGCACCTCGATAGCAGCTCCGGAGAAAAGATCCTTAGAGGCGTACTTCGCCATTCAGCCACGTCCATCGTCCGAAAAAATTGCAGCGATTGCGGAGAAACTGGACCTTAAAAAGAACGTGGTGCGGGTTTGGTTTTGTAATCAACGCCAGAAACAAAAACGGATGAAGTACTCGGCATGCGTCTAGCTTTTCTGCTGGGGTGCAAAAGTTAAGACGTTTAAATGCTGTTTGGCACCGTTCAGAGCCGAAGAGGCGGTTTCGAATTATCTTTCTTATTGCACAGATTCTCAGTCATCGAAGACTTTAGCACCGAGTTACTGGTTTTGTTGAAAGTGACCGAAAACAACGAAAGGATACGGCATCTTGACCTAGGATCGCTTGATCTAGCAAGTAAGACCATTTGTTTTTACCATCGTGTTAATTAAGCGCAAATCTGTGTCTTGAAATATCCAGAGGACATCCTTCTGCTTGGCAATGGACTTATTTTGAATATTAAATGTATTTCAGTTAGTAAAAACAAATCATAGCCTACAGTAATACGTTTAAATTTTAGTTTTTTAATTTGAGTGACTACCAAGTGTTATTACTGTTGATTATTTGTTGTGACATAGCCTATATCAGAGGCGTTCACAGCTGTTTCTGAAGGCTGTTATTGATCTTAGGTTAAACCTCACTGTAAATTATTAATTTAGTCTCCTATGTATTTGGTTTCACGCTCATTGTGAACACATTGAAATTAAAGTGTTACAGTAGCCCTGGAAAGGCCGTTCTTGGACACATTTCTATAGCTGCGGCTACAGCTGATCTTTCTTTGAAATAAAATCACGTACTGATTTTTTTTTTTCGTTCAGCGTCAGAACTGCACAATATATCGACACTTTGAGAATTAAGGATAAAGCTTATACTTGCCAAATTGCTATTTATATTTACAGTATAGCCTAAATATATTTGAATCCGTATTTCACCAATGCGATGTGAAGTCTCCGATCTTATAAACGATTTATTCTTTGAGGTAATGTTTACCTCATTACATATTTATTAGGATTTTCCTTCCCTCCGTTTTGGCTGTACATAATCGAAATCTGAAAGTAAGGCAAACGTGCGAGTTCCAAAAAAAACGGCAATATCTTGGAAATGATAGCACTGGAATATTGAGGTACTATTTATTTTGTTTCGTTTGTTTTTTTTTGTATAAAATGTCTATTAAGCCGTTGATTGTTATGTCACTTTGTTTATATATGCTTATTTATTGAAGAGAGACGTTTGAGAAGTATGCTTGTACAATGTAAATATGTAAGTTCCTGCACACAAACACGCGTACACTACTGCAAACATACAGGTATATATTCATATATATTTTAATTTCTTTGCTGTACTGTTTTAACATATGTTTTACTTTTTGTAACGTTGTTTTCTTTACCTGCCAGGTTACATTAATTTATTACATCCATGTATTTTAGGTTTTTTTGTTATTGAATTGCTATACGTGTTTCATTAAAGTTTAAACTTCTACCGTTTCGTGGGAATTTTCACTTTTCAATGAGTTTGATCCAAATATCTAACTATAAATACGTCTTCTATGTGAATATTTCATCATTGAATATCAAAATTGAAATTTAAAAGTAAAAAATGGACAATGTAGTGTATACCCGGGGTTTTCAGCAAAAAACAACATTACGGTGGTTTGAACTACATTTTAGTTAACAGGCCGTTTTTGAGCAATGGAGATTTGGGTTTATTTGAGCGAAAATGTTTGGCACATTCATGGGCTGAGGGTAGCCAGGACCTCGGAGCAAATGCTAATATTCTATTAGTCTAATCAGCGAGTCTGTAGGGATTTGCGTGACTCCCCGGAGCTTTCGCCGCCAGATGTCAGAAGGGTAGAAAAACACTCGGTCTGCCAAAGCGGCTATCTCTATTTAAACAGCCAGCCAAAACCTCTCATTCTAACAGATATGTGAACAAGTTGTGAAACACACCTTGGGACTTAATATTACCGAAGAGCGCGGCTTTGGGAGACGACCTTAAAATTCAAAGGAGTGTAACGAGGCAGGGGCGATCTTAGGGAATGACTTCAGAACCACGGACAGCTACTTGTTATAGCGCCGACGTTACACTTCAATACAGCGAATATATTTACGCTTAGATTTCATTTTATATTACTGTCAGATCGCTTCATTTAAATGGTAACCAGATTTCTGTTTAAGTTGCAGGTAAGTGAAAGGTAACTTACACGTAGTTTGCGCTGGATTTCTGGCTTCTAAAAGAAATGTATCGATTTTATCGAGTTGAATTAAAGGTGTATATTTGATTCCTTCAACCAAATGAAACGACTAACCGAATTAAATGTCTCTCTATATATATATTTTACAAAAATATATCACTGGCGAGGTAATACCATTTTATGCTTTGTACACGGTTCCTATAAAATGGGAGCGAACGGGATGACATTATTTTCTTTATTTGATATAAACCATGACTGTGAAATTCAGACCCTCTTAACTTAATTTCCATCTAACACAAACCTCTGAAAACACACTTCGCTGGGCTCATAGCGTCATAAATCCAATTCGAAAAGGGCCTTATTTTATGTAAATGGTAGATAGTATGAAACGCAAATTCAAACCAATGCTTTATTTCCTGTTATTTAAAAAATATTTACATAAGAGTTTATACAGCATCGTTCCCATTACTTATAATTATGGTTATCGCCCCAAGCACTTTAAAATTAACTTCTAATATATTATTAGAATTATGAAAGAGGGAGAATTGTCAGATATATAGTACCGTTATCATGAAGAGAGCCAGATGTTTTTTCAATTAACAGTGTCCTCTCCACATCCCCTAAATGAACCATTCGCTTATAAGATAATACGAACAAATTAATAAATTACACAGCGAATTATGAAAACTAGATAATTACACTGAGTAAGTAAGTAATCATTCGTTATCTCTGTTAATTACAGTTGGTCATGGAGATCCGATAAGTGAACTTCTCCTCGGAATTTGGAATTAACTGTGAGCGGTCAGTTTCGAAGTTTTTGAGCTGTACTCGGTGTTAAAATAAAATTATTGCGATATCGATTTATATTTAATATCTGGTAATATAGTAGGCCTGCAATAATTTACTTATAGTTAGGCTGGTCATGCGCTTCCATCTCGACTCTGATTGTCTACATGTAGGCTGTATTGTAATGTGTCAAATGGTCAAATCCCAAGCATCAGATATTATCAGCAGCACAAACATCACTACTTGCTTTAATTACTAGTGTTTCATATAGAGTAATGTGTTGGCGGTGATTAGCCTATTACCCATTTTTAATATTATCTGCCGGATCGGTCTTTATAAGAGTAATTCCAATGTTCATGGAGACGCTCTTGTTTTAAATAATTGTCGATTTTTTATTTTCTTATAATTTGTCGCTGTTTGATTTTTTTCCTCTGATTTTTTTTTTCTTCTTTTCTCTGGGATGCTGATGAAAATTTAATGAAGCCAGTGGCTCCGCCGGGGGACTCGGGTATAGAATATTTAACTGTACTTTACCACCATGTGTCTGCCTTCAAAGACATCGGTGCTTTTAATCTCAAATTTGCAAAACCACAGGCCAAACATTCGGGACAGTGCGGCCCTTTATTTCCAAGCACTTTAAGAATACCCGCACTGCCGCGCATTGTCTAAAATTGTACACTGACGTGCAATAAATTGTCAAATAATTTCTTTACAGAGTAATAGTCTTTGGTTTATTATTTTTTATTGTTCTACTTCAATTGGTGATATATTTGTCAGATTACGCATGTCGCAAAGATGCGTGCGGTAGTTCAGAGATGTACCGGTGAAGCCTGTGATGTAAAAGTACGTTTAATTAAAATAATACGGGGTAGCCCGGCTCACTGCCTTCGGATATGTTCACAATAACGCTTACCTAAATGCTATTTAAACATGTCTAATATAACCGTATACAATCAATACCTTAGCACATCCCAAAACGTACTACAAATAAACTTACAAAATAACAACATAAATGAAAAATATATATCCGATGCATTTTGGTTACGAATAAAGGAATTCTTACTTAATTTTGCGGTTTCATCCAAAATAACAATCGAATTAAATATAGTACTGGTAATTTTATTGAATATTCAATAAAAATGAAGTATCGTTTTCCCCGCGAATTAACTATAATATATATTTTCCATCAAATTATGTGAAAAGTAGTTACACACCACTGTTGAGTCAATCACTCTCTCTAGCATTTAGTAACAAATATAGGACATACCTGGTCACTTCATAGAGTAAATAAATAACACCAGTTTGGTGTTAAAGTTAATTGAGAGTACAAGAGTCAATTTCCAAAATCCATCCTAAAATGCTGGAAGAGAGGCCTATAGATGCAGGTTTAGAGAGACGCTTCGCCTATTAGATTTAGTCGCTGTACAGTCATGTGAGATTTTCGAGCCGAGGATTTCGCTCACATGTCACCCTGGCGACCGGACTTGAGGGATGTCAGTGACGTCATTGCAGTGACCCAAGAGAAATGGGGACCGCGCGAGACTCACCCAAAAACCCGACTTCAACTTGCGCGTTTCACACGTCATCGTCTATGCTCGAGATGGGCGACGGCTGCCGTACTACACGCTGTGACTTTTAAACAAACCAACTAAGGCGATATTACAATCTAATTAAAAATCAATTTAATGCAAAAAGATGGGGTGGCGTGGATGGAATTGCATGGGGTGAAAAAACTTTAATAATCATAAAGTCTTGGACGTACCTTATTACATTCCGTCCTATCATAAATCCACAAGTATAAGGAAAGTTAACTTCATACGACATTTCAGCTATTTATATGGCTATTATATAGGCCCAACTTGAACGGCGTAAGAAAACTTAAGCATTGATACTAACCACTTTGTAAACTCGAAAAAATATTTTTATTTGCCAGATTTTAACGATAATTATTTCACATTCAAGTCACATGTTCATGAAAGCGATTATAGTGTGTATCTAGCAGCACCGTTAAGACAAAAATACTACCACAAATAGTTTGCAAAGAGTAAACATTAATATTTAATAATGGGATAATACCTGGCTTATATACACCTATATGCGAAATACTTTCTCTGAAATGCATTCCATTTTGTTAAAAGGAAAACATACCGCTGGGTTAAATATAATTATGATGGCACGAGAACAGGCCGGTGTGCAGTAGGGCAAGACCGGAATAAAGTTCTGCTGAATTAGTCCGCGAAATGAGGGGACCACCCAGATCCAGAGTGCAGATTATGTCAAGCTGCCCGCACACGCTTCATTTTGTGATAACTGTAGGTTTCTGGGTGTATCTAAGACCATTCGTGACTTCGTGGCGTTTTACTGCGACCAGTTACACCTAGATGAGTGCCATTGTGACAGGATAGCTTTGCTTTATACCGCACAGAATCATTTACATAAAGTCCTTAAGGCAAATAACTGTTGGGGGGCTCTAATTTATATCTGATCGAAATTAGCCGTCATTATGCGCTCCATTAGCAGCGTCTTTAATGTGCTTCTAAGCGCCATTTGTCAAGCAGCTTGTTAATATCCTTCTAGTCTTTAAAGTTGAGAGCTCATTAAAGCCGATGTCCTGTTATCGGTGCCATTTTGCAGAGGGATATTGCAGCAGATCATCTATTTGAAATCCCCTTTCGCGCACGTTTAAAATCAACGTGCCTTCAAAGTAAAACACACAATAAGACAGGGCGAGGTAAACACATCCGATACGGCTGTCGTCTGACCTTACGGATCTATAGCTGTTCAAAATTCAGAAATTAGTAAGTTCATAGCGTTTTCTCTCTGACCTTAGAATTTATTTTATCTTAGTCATTTATTATACAAATAAACAATTGCTCTTATTGCAAATTAGTATACAGAAGTGCAGAAAACGGGAAAGACGGAGAATTGCGTTTCATTCCCTTCGTGGTAAGATTTAATGTCTAAGTGCAAGACGCAAAATGCCGTGCAAATGTTGTGCTGAATGTTTTAGCGCAAAGTTGTAACAAACGCGTCGCCGGTGCGAAAGAGACGAAAGGCGTCGCTTTACGCTGTGAAAGGTCGCTCGTTTTCTGATCACGATCCTCAAGCCATAATCACGGCCAAATATTTAGCAGCAGGCGGCATCTTCGCGCGTCGTATTAGTTAAAACCTCCGGGCGAAAGCAACGAGGAGACTAATTAGGATGCTAAAGCTAGGTGTAAATAAAAGTAGCCGAACAGCCGTGACAGATGAGGCGACCGGGTCAGGCTCCCATCAAGGCGCGCGGTTGGCAGCGAATGACACAGTTGCGCGCGCCAGGGGCCCGCAGGCGATGCCGCGCGAGACCACAGGAGCGAGGCGCTCCGTAACAATGAATAGCAAGTACAGACGCAGAATAGCAGCATTAATGTGGAAAATTAAATGCACCGTCTGAATTTAGAACAAGAAGATATATTAAAATGTTCACAATAAGTTTATTGTATTTAGCCATAATAAAATAATTATAAAATTAAAACCAGAGTATTTTCCTCAAACAAAACGCATCCCACCCTGCAGATTATGTGGGTTTATTTACGCAACATGAGCACAGATAGGCACATACTGCTAAACCATCAGAACTCGCCAACTATGATGTAAATGCGGCATGTAACTGCATTCCTTATCCATCCATCATGGGGCCCTGGGGGCTTAGGAGCCACAGGACACAATGCAGGGGACACCCCAGGTGCATTCTGTGAGAGCTGATCTGTGAGAGCAGATCTGTGACAGCTGATATGTGATAGCAGATCTATGACAGCTCATCTGTGATAGTAGATCTATGAGAGCAGATCTGTGAGAGCTCATCTGTGATAGCTGATCTGTGATACCAGATCTGTGAGAGCTGATCCGTGAGAAAATCATCCGTCCATTTTCTAAACCTACTTAACCTATGCAGAGTTATGGGGATCCAGAGCTTATGGGTGCAAGGCAGGGAATAACCCAGGAGTGCACTCACAAATACACACCTACTGGCAATTTGCTAACTCCAGTTAACCTCAGCATGCTTTTAGACTGAGGAGTTGAATGGAAGAAACAGTGGGAAAACATACAAACGGCACACACTCAGAGCGTCCCCAGGAGGCGTGAGACAGTATCGCTAACCACTGTGCTACCGCAAAACCCCGTGGGAAAGAAACTACAAAATGCATTAAAACGTAGCATTAACTGAATTTCAAGACAGCAGTTTTATTTTATTAATCTAAAATGATATTTTATCATCAATAATGATAAACATATGAAAACAATTAACTTGTGGTGGGGCATTTGAACTAGGAATAAAATAACAGTGATTAATTAACATATTTTTATAAAGTTAACAAAAGAAAGGGAAAATAAAACAGTTTAATTAATTATCAGCTACCTTGGATAAAACAAACCCACCCTAAATTAGCAGGGAAGACAGAATTCCAGAAATTTAAGGTATAAACCGACCTAAGCGTATGTATTAGGGCTTTTCTTACCTTAGGAAACCAGCTAAGATTTTTGGGCAATTCTCAGAAGTGCAGGAGGGAAGCCTTTGAAGCGGCACCCTGAGGCTGCAGTGATTCGGGACGCTTGATAAAAAAACGGGGCTCAGAGCTGGAGCCTGTGCCAGAAACGGCTGGGCTTGGGGGGGTGGGGGACGTTAGGCTCTTGGGGCAGTCCCGCCCCCCCGGGTCTGACTGTGCCTGCGCTCAGCCGGGAAGAGGCATACGACTCGCCGTCAGGTCCAGTCGACAGCATCCGGACCGCTGCAAAATGGTCATGTGACTGATAAAATGGCGTGTGACGGGTCAGATGCTAACGGGAGCCATGCTAATCACATCACGCTAGCAGGGTAAGGAAACATGGCCAAAGGGTTATAAATAGGTGGCGGGGGGGGGGTCATGCCTACCTGGCAGGCAGGTGGGACCAGACACCATCCTGTGGGGCAAGATTCTCTAGCCAGAGAACAGATTTGGGCAGAAGCACAGGCCAAATGTCAGGCCCAAAGAAAGACGGGTAGGGTTTAGGGAGGGCCAGGGAGACAGAGCGTGCTGCTGGGAGTGAGGGAGGCGGCAGACGATGCGGACACAAGGGGGGCAGGCCGGCTCACACGCGACATCAGGAGGGGCCGTCTCTCAGGGGGTTATGGAAAGTGTTAAGCTGGTCACCCACCTACATAGGGAGACCCCGAATACGTGCTGCCAGTTGTGGGAGGAGGCCTCTGAAAGGACGGGCGCTCTCCAGGATGGTGGGGCAGGCGGGGGAGGTCCCCCACCTCCGATAGGGCCGCGACGGTGACACGCATGGAGGATGGCGAGACAGCGGCGAGATGAGGCATGGAGGCCGAGGAAGCGGCAGAGTCGCCAAAGCAGAAGACAGCATGGAGTCTGCACCCGGCAGCCTGGGTCACTCGACGCTCGCAGCCGGAGCAGATGGCCCGCTCCGCAGCTGAGTTTTAACGGCGACATGAGAGGCTTCCTCCCCACTGCACACATATAGAGCCCAAGGTGTATCTTTCAAAAAAGCAGCCAACTCTGAAACTGTCACGGTGGAATTGTTTAAGCAGAATTTCTAAAACATTTTCCTCATGTTCTTTGATTTTCACACCGTATCTTTTCACCGATACATTTTCCTTCATGCAGTTTATGTGACAGCTCCAAGCTGGGACTCATCTGCTGGTAAATACTTTGAATACCTATACAAAATGATTCAGCCATAAATAAAAAAAAGGCTAATTCCACCGATAAATGTAGCTAATCACTTGACAATGCAGGAAATGGTATTACATATTTGCTGTGTATTACAGAGCCCCACCCTTCGTGTTCTTCATCTAATACACGCCTTAGTGCCCAGCTTGGAAGGTAATGCACTGGTGCAGCTCTGGCATTTGCAATAGCCCAGTGATATGAGTAGTTATCTGATTTCTCTCCAAGCTGTTCACCGGCTGCATTTCTTAGCCCCGACTTGCTGTTCGGCTGCCAAGCAGTTGACTGAGGATCCGACCAGCAGAACATGGAGAACTCTTTGGCATCTGAAGTTGCTCCTCACCGACCGGTGTGCCGTATCAGGATGCATATTCGGGGGAAGAATTGCTTCCCTTGTGTCCGAACACAACCATCGCAGCACGATAACAGCAGTATCCTTTTATAAAAATTGTCCATAAGAGCACAAAATTATACTTACACAATAAAAATATTAATCAAATAAGTTTTTTTTTAACAAATTGAATACTTGTATAAATACATAAATCTTTAAATTGGTAGATTTAGTAAATATCATGCTTGCAAAAGCAGCGGGGGTACAGCAGGCTTCTCCCAGGCTGACGCTGTGTTGGGAGAAGAGCCCGCGAGCCGGAACGACCTGCTCCCTGCCCTCGTTCCTGAGCCACATGCCCCCCCCCAACTTTGTTCTTAATGTTTATTTTCAGCATTTATGTATGTGGACATGAGCAATTATGTATGTACGCAGTATGCAAATGAGTATTTATAGCATATAAATATGAGTATATATGAACATAGTGTATAAATATGAGTATCGATGTATGTACACAGTATGTAAATTTGAGTATTCATGTACACAGTATATAAATATGAGTGTTTATGTATGTACACAGTATATAAATATGAGAATCTATATATGAACAATGTGTAAATTTGAGTATTTATGTATGTGCACAGCATATTAATATGAAATTGCGGCTGAATCATAAGTAGTTCAGTTAGCTGACCTCCAATGCTGTGGATAAGCACGCAAATCACGTGTGGATGTGAAAGCCAGGATCCCACTGCGCCCGTCCCTCTCCCTCCGATCCCGTCCACGTCACTAACACATGACTCTCTCTCATGGTTTCTCAGTCAAGCCTCATCTCCTGGTAGTAATTATTACCACTTTGTACCCAGAATAAACACCATCAGCGGCCTTTGGAGAGGAGTGCCAGCGTCAGAAGCGCGTGCTGCATGTATCAGCCCTCCTGTGGGAAGGCCCATTCTGCTGCTGGATGCGTTACACTCCTCTCACTGGATCCAAGCGGCCCATGTCCGTCTGTGAGGGATTCTCAGAGTTGGAGTACGTTTAAGCAGAGCATTAGTATTACACAGGGGCGTCACTCTCGAGCTCCCATCGAGCTCCTGTCGAGCTCCAGTCGAGCTCCAGACCACCTGTGGCCTTTAATTGGCTAATTAATGGTGACTTTTCAGTGGTACTAATTTGACCAGAACTGACTGCTGTCAGGGGCCATGTCTCACCGCACAGGTCCCGATGGTGTCGGGGGTCAACACTGTCTCTGTGTGCTTTGGGGGGCATTCGCATCCTCGATCAGGATGGCTAGCGACCGATGGGCCTGCTGTAAATTACTCAGTGGTTCAGTTTTCCTGGCCAGAGTCCGCAGAGCAACATTTCACAGACAACGCATGATCTGACGCTCAGACCAAAGAATTAAAAAATACCAGAATAAAAGCAGCCATCTCTTGACATATTCGGGTAACATCAACAATATGCTCTGGTTTGATGAATTAATGGTTAGTCTAGTAAGAATGACGTATTTAAATTAAGCAAATGAAGATGTTGGATGCAACCATTATTAATGCAGCGGAGAGAGATCTCACACACCGTGCGAGTGTCTCGTCTTTGACAAAATCCAGCTGTAGCGGAGAAGCTCTGAAAGGCCTTCATCCAGACCTGCATCCCAGAGAAAACCACCCTACAAGACAGCTGGCGAAGAGTCACAGCACAGCATCGTCTGTACAAACAGGATAGCGATATCCCTGGGCTACCTTTTGGAAGCCTTTGTTGTCTTTGAGAGCTGACATAAAATCTGTAGAGATCTGTTTCCAAAGATCTTCCCCTCTAACTTTACAACATGCATCCCCTTTTTAGTGTTTTTTAATGATGGTGTGGGTCAGCCCATGAAACATACCACCCCTGTCACTTCAGAGCACGTCAAAAGTACTCACTGCACGCCTTTTACTGACTGCGTACTGCGTACTGCATACCGGCCTAAAGATTACCCCCTTCTGCATGTGCAGAATACAGACTATAGTGGGAATGGACTCGAATACTGTTTCAGGCAGTGGTGACCTGGACCGTGACAGACCACAGCACTAGAATCAGTTTGGCTTTGAAGTACATGTATCGGCAATACTTGAAGTGGGGAAAAAACAGGCGCCGGTACTCCCCTTGTTATTCAGCACCAGGCGCCGGTACTCCCCTTGTTATTCAGTACCAGTATTTACATATGTACACAGTATATAAATATAAGCATTTATGTATGTACACAGAATATTTATAGGAAATTGCGGCTGACTCATAACTGGTTCAGTTAGCTGACCTCCAATGCTGAGGATAAGCATGCAAATCACGTGTGGATGTGAAAGCCAGGATCCCACTGCGCCCCTCCCTCTCCCTCCGATCCCGTCCACATCACTAACATATAACTATTAAATAGTACTCCCCATGTTATACAACACCGGGCGCCAGTATTCCCCTTGTTATTCAACACCGGACGCTAGTACTCCCCTTGTTTATTCAGTACCAGGCGCCAGTACTCCCAGTGTTATTCAGCACCAGGTGTCGGTACTCCCCTTGATATTCAGTATCAGGTGCCGGTACATCCATTGCTAATCAATACTAGGTGCCGATACTCCCCTTCTTATTTAGAGATATTGAGAGGTGCTGGTACTCCATATCGGTACGTTCCAGCCCACTTAAAACACTGCTTATGTGTGTGCAGAGCCGTTCAGTACAGTAAAGGAAATATCAGCTACTCTACTGCACTGACTACTGAATGACTAAATGACTGTTTGCATTATAATGCCAAAAAGATTTTCTTCTGATAAAAAAAGAGTATTAATCCATCAGACGCGCAGAAAAAATGACAAATTGGAGCATCCACCTGCACTGTTCCTTTCACTGCTTTTCAAATAAACGAAGGAGAAGAAAAACAGCTCCCTCAATTACGTGAAAACGCCCACAGCGATGCATTCGTCTTTTGAAACTGTAGGTTTTTCTCCCCTGAACAGGCACAACGCCAGCACTAGTTTCCCTTTCACAAGACGAGCGACGGCTTTATCACACTGCCATGATGTTCTGATACCTGTGGAGAAATAAGAATGTTCGGGGAGGTCGACATTACTCTGCCAGGGCGGCCACGAGTGCACGTACGTAGACGGCCGCGGGGTCCAACCTCGGAGACACATTTAAACAGGTGGGAATCATGGCTCCCCAAAAGAACAAGCTCAGTGATGGAAACACCGGGGCCTCCATCCTTGAGAAACACTCCATCCGTTGTCTCCCTCACCATGCTTAAAATGCTCCGGGGATTCTGGGAATGAGCAGAAGCAATAAGTCCACTCTGAAAAATGAGCGCTGTGATTTTTTATCATGAAAACGAAGCATTACCTTGGACTTTACGCGAGATGGTTTCAAGCCTAGTTTTTTAATGATGGCCCTCATTTGTTAGTGCCCCTTAAATTATTAATTTCTTTTATATTCCAGTAGTTATTACATGTCATAACTGTGTATCTATGGGGTGAAATTTAATGGCGTTGGCTGGACCTTAAGAAAAAGGCCGTAAATGTTAGACACTATTAAAAACGCATAATCAGCCAAATATTTTCCTTGGCGCACTTTGAGAGCATCGTTACCGACCGGCGTGATACGGTGACGCTCACGCTGTGATATTCACACGATGTACAACCCAGCTCTGGGTTAAACCATCACTTTGGTTTGACCTAAATGCTGTTGATGCAGATATGACAGGATTAAGAAGATGGGATTTGGGATTTAAAGAGCTGCGGTGAGTGTGATATTTTTCTCTGCCTTTAATTACTTTCTTACTCATTGAGCGACAAACCTCTGTCATCAAATTGAAGTTTATTTCTCACATACACAGTCAGTTAAATTCAGGACAATGCGCAGTGAAATGCTATAAACACATAAACGTATGCTTTGCATCGCTTTAAGCTTGTAGAGAGACTACATGAGCTTAAATCGAGTACACTGAGGGCAAACACCACTGAACACTGAGAGTGTCACACCAGCTGGGAGGTGTTGAAGTCAGGTTGTGGGGCCCATTCCCCTCTACATCCCGTGTGACAAAGGCGGGGCATTCTGACCCAAATGACCAATCCCGCACAGCCGCGGCACGCCAGCTCACACGTCCCTACACAGACCGAGGTCATGAAGGCGGGGCATTCTGACCCAAATGACCAATCCCGCACAGCCGCGGCACGCCAGCTCACACGTCCCTACACAGACCG
>JAODKC010000016.1:5259270-5280776 GCA_026777985.1 Mormyrops attenuatus
CCCTACCGAGCCCGCCTCCCGACAGTCACTCCCCACGCACCCCCCCCCCCCCCCACCAGCCAATCATAGACCTCCGTCTTTCCCGTCAGTGTGCCGTGTGCAAAGAGTAAACCATGGATTCATCACAGCCATACTTAAGCAGTATGGGATCACCGCATATCATATTGCAGGATTCCATCGCATTTCAGTGTTGCACGGCCGCATGGAAGACGGCAGCATCAGCAAAGCATGTCTCACACATCTCCGGAGCGAGTGAACCCAGCACTAAGGCACTGGCAGATTGACTCCCCTGTAGGACATGGGTGCTGTTACCCTGCCAGGAGGCCTGCGCAGGATGTGGCTAAGTTCCAGGCCTGAAGGATTTCAATCCGGATGCTTCTATTCACTTTATCGGTACCCCTGGATGCTGTGGTCATGATAGCAGCACCGCCGAACGTGCTGATTCTCTGCACCTCTCGCCGGACATCAGCTGGGGTCAGAGGTCACTAAGTAGGTCATTCTGAGAAAATGAAAAGAAAAGCATTTTTTTAAATGTATGCAAATGCACAAAAAAACTCAATTATTACAAAGTGTGTGATGGGAACTCGTACCTGAGTTCAGAGTGTGTAACACAATTCTAGTGAGTTCAGCTGCAGTATTATGTTAGTTATACAATGTTATATGTTAATATTTGGTGAAATTCATGCCACCATAAGAGGAATGCCAAAAAAAGGAAAATGTACATGCGTTATATGAGTGGCTCCAGGTGAAAAGTGCGATATTAATCTGTCATTTAATTGATTCAGAAAATATTAACTGTTACCAATTGGCTTCCAGCCGAGAGACTTGTACACTTTTACTGCAGGTCCGGGAGGTTTGAACCAGGCAGTTTTGGGCGGGGGATAAACGTAGGTTAGTAACTCTGTTACTACTCCAGTAGAATCATGAACAAAAATAGTAACTGTATGAAATATATGAATCGTTATGACTGATTAATGATGGACGAACAGGGGATCATTACATAAGTAGCACTTCGTTTCTGGTTAATACATTACGTAAGAGTGCACTCCTGCATTATTTGTACTGTCTGAAGTTGCTGGAAAAATGAAGAATACTCAAAATCATTTTTGGTGAACTTTACGTCCGTGTGGTATTGTCACTAAACGCCACGTTCAGTTAAAAGATCAGATTTATCCAATAAAAACGACAGCCACCAAAGCAGTGGATTTTTCAGTTTGTAAACTAAAAATATCAATTATAATAATTCAGGAGCGCATGTCTTATGATTTGGAATAGTAAAAGGAGAGCACGTTTCGTATGCCATTATATATTTTTCCTGTTGTCACTATTTAAACTTTTTCATTTTATTTACTGATGCTTTAAGTATAACCAGTGAGATTGCATCCCTTCATTCTTACATGCAGCTGTGTTGCATTGAGGAATGCGTTATTACTGAAAATAATACCTGCTTCATGCGACGATGTGATCAGCGCGCGTATGTATATTCGCTAAAATCAATGTCCATCCCGTAACATCAATATTCACCCGAGACGCTTCCGCAGCTGCCGGCCGGATCATAGGCGCTGCCGGCCGCATCATCCGCAGCTGCCGCCCGGATCATAGGCGCTGCCCCGCTAATGCTTTCGCAAATTGCTGTCACTTTGTACTTTTATATTTACTGAGCTGAGAGCTGCCTTTATTGAACTGCAATTCAGGTTGCAGTAATGTTTCTGTATGAGTGAAGTTGTTTATTAATATTTTTACCTCGACTGTGCATATAATTGCTGCCTTGTGACAATGTCCTACGTTTCATTCCGTGTGTAAAATCAGAGAACTGTCTCTTTGATCAAATAAATTGTATCATAAAGCAAACACGTTTCTGTGTACATTACAGTATGTATAGTTATTTAAAGTGCACTAAAACCTGTTTTTTACATGTAGGCATATATTGTTCCGTGTTAACGTCAGTGACTCGTTACATTGCGTCAGATTCGCGAAGGGGAGTATTTCATATGTAAATTTAATTTTGAAGCAACATTGCTATAACATTTATAATATTTATTCGTTAATTTCTAAGATGGCACTACGGAGTATTTCTGACTCCTGTTCAGTCCAGTGAATCTCTTCAAACTCTCCTCCACGCGTCGCATCCCTCTTCTTAATAATGTAAAACTTAATGAACTCTTAATTGAACCATCCGGCATACCAATATTCCGAACACACGACTTTTAAGTTATCTCCACACTTCGCTGTGAAAACAAGCATATTGGAAGTTATTGGTGTACCATCGTTTTATTTCCTTGGGCTGCGCACTTAAGAAGTCTGGTCTTGGAAATGGAAAGTTAATTAAGAAGCGACACATCACAGATGATCTCAGTCATGCCTACAGCGTGGATGAAAGCCGTCCTCACTGCCGCAAGGCTACGAGTCAAAGCGGACAGCAGCGGGCGAGCGGGGTCTCTGTCCGACACGTGTGAGCCTTTCCGACATGCATCGCTCCGACGCACATCGCCATCAAATCTCTCCCACCTATTAAAGTGGGTGATTTTTTCCGTCCCAAAAATGTAAGTTTGATCAGTAGCGAGTCACACAAAACACACTGGAAAATGTACTATATTGCTGGTAGTGGATACTATAAATCTATTTTATTTATCTTCTAACCTTTTAATGCGCTGCTTGCCTATGTTTTTATTATGAATATTATTAGGTGCCGTCGTTGTTTCTTTAATATCTATCGGCCTATCGGCAGCTACATTATATTGCATCACATTATTGTCATTAAACTTGTCATTTAAAAGTAGTACTAAAGAGGCCAAAAATGGATTTATAATGACACCTAGTGGTGATACTGATATGTTTTTAAGCATCTTATTAACGTAACTGCTGACCGCACGTTTTTAGTTAACTCATATGCTAGAATAAAACTTGTCCGATCACGAATTAAAATTGAGAAAGTAGCAAAATAATATGAGCTTGCATTGTAAGGATACAATGAATTAGACTCTATGAACATGGTAATGCTCTAAATACAGCATTCCACAACGAGTCATACACTCAACAGAAGAAAAAAAAATCATAAAATAGCATCGTTTGCTGAAATTGCTGTAATAAATACAGATAAGACGTGACTGGTTTAGCTATAATCATACACATATACCCGTCCTCTTGGTTGCCCGACACTGCAAAACATGTCTTTAAATTGGCAACAGAACTATCCAATAAGGGTGTCTCCGATGGCGTCATCGGGCTGCTCACCGTCCAATCGGAGCTCGGGAGGTGGGTGGTACCTCTGTGATTCAGCATGTCTGGTTGTACAGGAATGGCTGGGAATTAAGCCTTTGCCAGCATAACCCTGTTATAACACCAGGGCCTTTTTAAAACCATGTCTCGCCCCGTGTAATAAGGTGGGCTTTTTTTCGGTTACGTGCCCGTCTGGCCGCCTGGGGAAGGGGCGGCTGTGTGTGATTGCGAGGCCGGTGCTGCAGTCAGGACGTCCCGAAGGGGGGCCGGCCGGCATGCCGTGCACCTGCAGGAACTGGAGGAGGTGGATCCGGCCGCTGGTGGTGTGCCTGTACGTGCTGCTGCTGCTGGTGGTCCTGCCCGTTTGCGTGTGGGAGCTGCAGGAATCCGGGGTGAGCCGGGCAGCCTTCGCCTTTCTTTATTTGATTGCATGCATTTTTGTTTTAACGGGACTGAATTTTACGCCCCGGTGTGTTTAACGCCTTTGAGCGCCGGCCGTCCTTTAAATAGCGTTTTTTGTACATCAACTCCAGCTTGTTTGGTGGTCTAACATCCATTGTATTAACCCTTTAGGTTGGTACCCACAACAAAGCATGGTTTATCGCCGGGATATTCGTGTTCATGACCATCCCCATCTCGCTATGGGGTATACTGCAGCACCTCGTTCATTACACACAGCCCGAATTGCAGAAACCTATTATCAGGTGAGCAAATGCGCCGTCAGTATGCATAGCAATATTTCTAGATCGTATTGTAGCCATAGAGGTATTTGTTTGCCTTTGTTTTGTACTGTTATGTATTTCTGTCATTACAGAATCTTATGGATGGTGCCGATATACAGTTTGGACAGTGTAAGTACCAGCAAAAAAAATAAAATAATCGGAGTTACAGTGAATAGCGAAGCTGGCGGTGTTTAAGCGTGACGTGTTTAAGGGTGGATGTGCAGCGCCGCAGGTCAGATGTTTCTCTCGCAGTGGATCGCCCTGAAGTACCCCAGCATCGCCATCTACGTGGACACGTGCAGGGAATGCTACGAAGCATACGTCATCTACAACTTCATGATCTTCCTGCTGAATTACCTGGCCAACCAGTACCCCAGCCTGGTGATCATGCTGGAGGTCCAGGAGCAGCAGAGACACTTACCGCCGCTCTGCTGCTGCCCGCCGTGGCCGATGGGGGAGTGAGTGTCGCCGGGAGATCAGCCTAAAGCTGCTGTTCCTGTAAACATCAGCCGGGGAGCCGAAAGCTTAAAACGACTGCATGTGTCACTTTCCGGGGACGTTGGCGGCAGTCTAGGTTTAAAACGCCGCGTTTACTACTGCAGACTGAAACTTGAAGCGCGTGGAAATATTAAGGAGAGTTTTGAGCAAAAAAATGAGCCGGAATAATAAGCTTCGTGATGGCGTTTGACAGCACCGTGCTTGAGCTCTGGTGCCTGGAGAAGGCGACCTGCCGTGCTGGTACTTGTTAGTCCACGTGTCCTCCATGCCTTGATGAATGTTGCGATAACAGCATGCGGTCATGAAGAATCGACCCCGTTCGGGTGTCTGAACGTGCCTGTTGCTCATCCTACGGTCTTGTTCTTAGGGTTCTTCTGTTCAGGTGCAAGCTGGGCGTTCTGCAGTACACCGTGGTCAGACCCGTCACTACTGTCGTGGCTTTGTACGTATATCGCCACCAGGGGGCGAAGTTTTCGGTCTCATGTTTTGTGTGAATCTCAGTACGAAGAACGCAGAGACCGTACCTGTGGTCTTGGCAAGACCGGTCCTGCTAAGGTTCCTTCCAAGAACGATCTTAGGGCGCAATGAATCCTGGGATTAGTCTCGTTTGGCAAGGATGCAACCGATGTATCCTTGATATTTGGAGTCGGGCAAGAATGACATCCAGGGATGTTTACTGTCCCTTAGTACTTATGTTCTTCGTTATGGGAACTGGTCTTTGGCAATGGAAGATGGCGTATAACGGGTACACATGAGTAAGGTCAAGTGCGCATACTGAGATTCACCCAAAGTTAAATGATATTAAATTCAGTTGTATTCAAGACTTTGAAAAGTTATTTCTTGCATCATTGACTTGATTGTTAATTGGTTGGCTGTTAATGATCTAACAATGATGTGGCATACCTTTGTGTAAGGTACAGTATATTTACATGCGTCATTCGTGGTATAAAATAAATGTATTTTTAATGCTTTTACTCTCCCCCACAAAAAAGGATCTGTCAGCTATGTGGTGTGTATGATGAGGGAAACTTCAGCTCCCGGAATGCCTGGACCTATCTGGTGATAGTCAACAACATGTCCCAGCTGGTACGTGAATTTGGGGGTTTTCATTGCTTTTGTATTCCGTCAAGGCAAATCACTGTAACTGGCTGCTAACACACTTTACTTCAGAGTAGATGAGCCATTTCTGCCCTTCCCAGAATGCACCAGGGCTTGTCAGTGCCATTTGACATTGTGTCTATCATTCTTTCTCACAGTTTGCCATGTACTGCCTCGTGCTGTTCTACAAGGCCCTACGAGATGAACTCAGTCCGATTCGTCCGGTGGGGAAGTTCTTGTGTGTCAAGCTGGTGGTGTTTGTGTCCTTCTGGTTAGTGGCTCTTCCCTACACCTTTCTTTCCCTAACATTCATGACTGTTGTTTTCTGATGCTGATACTCCTGTCTTCTCTTCTCGGGTGTGGTCTCATCCAGGCAGGCCGTGTTTATCGCTTTTCTGGTGAAGGTGGGAGTCATTTCAGACTCTCATACATGGGACTGGGACAGTGTGGAAGCTGTTGCCACGGGACTCCAGGTGGGGGGCCGGGAACCAGTTCAGATCGGGGCATGTGTGGGTCACCCATTTCAAATTAGGGTCGGCTGAGTGAGGTCACAGTTGGGCCTCTGGGCAAGGCCCTTCACCCCCAGTTCCATAAGGGACTGTCTGACCTTTTCTCCAAAAAGTGTATGGTGCTTTGGACAAAAACGTCCAAAGACTAAGTAAAATGAGTAAGTAAAATGTAAATGTATTCCTAAGACCAGCACGTGCATGTCATTTACGGCTGTGTTCGTGTTGTGATTTGCTCTTGATGAGTTTTGCTGATTGGGCCCCTTTTAGGACTTCATCATCTGCGTGGAGATGTTCCTGGCCGCCATTGCTCACCACTTCAGCTTCACGTATAAGCCGTACATCCAGGAGGCTGAGGAGGGTTCCTGCTTCGACTCCTTCCTGGCCATGTGGGACGTGTCGGACATCAGAGCCGACATTTCGGAGCAAGTGCGTAACGTCGGTGAGTGTCGCGGGGGAGAGGAGCACTTTAGGTCGTTTCGATATGTTCCAGGAAAACGGTTTAAATTGTCCCACTGGAAATATTCTCCAAATGAATCCTTAAACATGGAAAAGGGAATCATGATAAAGACTTTGGAGCCATGTTTTTTGCTGGGACCCCCCCCCCCCCCTCCATTGCAGGGAGAACAGTTCTTGGCCGACCCAGAAAATTGTACTTCGGTGAAGAATATCAAGACCAGAACGAGCACACAGGCCTGCTTTCGGGGGGCTCCCAGGAACCTGCCGTGGAAGCCGCCTCCATCCCCTCATCCCCCAGGGGGCGCTATCAGGGCTTCGGCCATACTGTGACGCCCCACTCTCTCTCAGCTCCGGCTGGGCTCAGCACTGCGTCCTGGGAGGAGGATGCCAGTACCTCAGGCGTCCCCACAGACATTCTCAACACAAACAACAACACGGTCTCGTAATTGGGTCCCTCGTACCACCCTTTGTAAACTCGAGCACCATAGGCCCATCTGAGGAATGCCCTTCTGAGAAGCCAGGCCTGTTCTAGATCCACATGCTCCACGGGTGGGACGTGCGCACACTGCTCTTATAGCCGATGGGGACTACCAGTACCTACTGTCAGGATGACCGTGTTTCTCTTTCTTGAATTTTTGATGTTCCTCCGTGGTCCATTGTCCTGTTTGAAGACCTGCACCTGGACTTCTGGTGACCTTGCCTGCCATCTTCGGAGCCCAGCGGTCTGGTCTTCCGATTATTTATCTACATCTCGTGGTATTTATCAGCTGATGCCTTTAATGAGTTTTAAACCTGCACATTCAAAGCCTTCGGATAAACTATTAACCGGTTGCTTTAGAGATGGAGGCCGAGCTGTGATTTCTGAGCTGGAGAGGTGTGTGGATGGGAGTCTGCTCACAGTAGCTCTTAAAGACAAGCCTGTAACCCGAATCTCTGTAGAAATCTTAAGCGCATACCTGGAGTCAGGTGTCTGCTAGGGGATAGAGTATATCGGCAGTATTCAAAGGCTCTAAACCACGGTGCAGACAGACCGGTTATACTGAGAAACAGAGCCGCGGGTGTCTTCAGTTTCTTAAATGCCATGCCTGCTTTGGGCCAGTTTGCCATCGTGTCACAACGTCATATTCCAAAGTTGAAGGAGAAGCTGTATCTGTAGGATAAGTTTAATGGTCGATGATGTCGCCATTTTTTCACCTGAGTGAAAAGGCGGGGGGATATTTGTGGTTGATTGTTACCCCGTTTTTATGCTTTTTTTTTCTTGTTATTACAAATGTTTAGATATTCCTGAGGGCCCCTACCATGCTTGGCACAAGGTTATCCATAAAACGGTGTGACGCAGGTGTTTAAAAATGAATGGCGTGAAAGGGCGGGAAAAAAGAAACTTTTAACGGTACGCTAGTAAACAGCTTTATTTACTGCAGGCGGATAATACAACAGCAAATTATTTAAACCAGTTAACGTGTCTGCTTTTTCGCCAAATGTGTGTTCTTATACATTAATAAATTATAATAGCATAACAGTTGTATGGTATGCAATTTGGGTAAATTCCTCATCTCGTGAAGCTTATTTTCGAGTTGTGGCTTCGCTTTTTGGAGATAGTATCTCCTTAAAAGATCGTTTTTGTCCCGTCGTACCGTTTTAGGTGTTAACCAGGGTGGCCATTAATATGCAATGTCACATTCTATCGCTAGATGTCCCTGTTACACAGCCTGCACATCTAGGTGGAGATTGGGGTGAACTGCATGGAGGACGACAGTCACTGCAAGTTTTGCTTTGCCTTTCTCGGAAAACTAATTAACAACTGGTGTCACCATGGCGCGGAGGCACTGTTTGCATGTTCTCCCCGTGTCGTTTCCTCCGGGTACTCCGGTTTCCCCCCACGATCCAAAAACATGCTTAGGTTAATTGGAGTTACCAAATTGCCCGTAGGTGTGACTGTGTGAGTGAATAGCGTGTGAGTGAGCCCTGCCATGGGGTGGCGCCCCACCCTGCGTTGTTGCCTGTCTTGCGCCCGTAGCCTCCGGGATTGGCCCCGCACCCCCCGCGACCAAGCATAGGACAAGCGGTCACGGAAAATGGATGGATGGACTTTGCGATCTTACATTATATCCTAATCATGACTTCACTATAGCAACCGCATCTGCTCTAGATAACGAAATCGCTTGATCCAGAGAGCGGTGCTCCCAGTGATCTTCCTGAAATCCCAACCGTTTGCACAATTATCAGTAAATCGTTCAACTACCAGTGCACTCTTTCTTTCGGGCCACCCCCCGCCCAAAAGATCACTAGAATAATATTAAGTTCTATAAACATGAACCCCCTCCAACTGTGTTGTTGATCATTTAGGGGCGTGAGTCCTACTCAAAACTGACATGTTCACATTTACACCACCCAGTAATCGTTTATAGCTATGCATGTAATTAAAAATCAAAAGAACAGAAAGCGGCAGAAATATCTGGCGAGTAAAAGCTAATGAAATCAGGCGGTGCTCCTTGAAATACCCCGCTGATGAGGCGGAGGGGAGTGCGAGCGGTTACCTACAAATAAATAGCGGAATCTAAAGAGTAAAGTTTATTATGTATTTTATGATTACATAAATAAGCCGGTGCGCGTCGTGACGGGCTGACGTAGGTCTTTGTCGCATTACAGCAGGAGACCCCCTTCTGTGTGAATGGGAAACATCCCAAGAATAACTGTTTCACCGGAGTAGGGGGAGTGAGGTACAGTGTCCGATGCAGGAAACGCGAGCCATTTTAGAGCACCGCTTACCGATTACTAATTAATATGTAATAAAGAACAATGTCACGGTTGCGAACACCCTCCCACTGCTGCCAGTGCGCGTCGGGGGGGGGGGGGGGTCGAGCGTGTGCGTCTGCGCAGACGGACGCAGGCGCAGTTCCCGGAGCCAACCGGCCAAAGCACAATGAGGCGTCCAGCCTCCAGCCCACCCCTCGGGGCAGAAAAGGACTTCGGTCTGGGACACTCCCACTGGAGCAGGTCCTTGCGCGGTCCCACACGGGAATCATCACTATCTCTCTGCTTTTTTTTATATATAAAAAATAAAATAAAATAAAGGAAAAACATTTTTTCAAGTTAAATTTTAAAATCAGAGTAAAGCGGCAATAGTTAGTCACTCGTGGAATTAGCCTCGTCCCCTGGTTAATTGCTCACCTGGTTCCGCGGTGATCGGCGCCGAGTGCATGCAGGTTTGACGCCCCCGGAGCGGCCATGGGTCTGTACCCCCTGGAGTTCAGCGAGTGCTCCCTGGACAGCCCGTCATTCAGGGAGCGCATCCGGGCGCACGAAGCGGAGCTGGACAAAACCAGCCGCTTCATAAAGGACCTTCACAGGGAGGCCAAGAACCTCATCAGTGCCACCACACGTAAGATTTTCTTATTCCTTGTTGCATAAATGATCACCGGCCAGAGTGACACATTTCACATTCGCGTAGGTCGATCTGCACTGCGCAGGTAACGTGCTTATTTATGACATGAACGGCGCTGTTAAACCTGCCTTGCTGATATAACTGCTGGCTGTGGAAAACCGAAAGTAATTCATCTTCGGGCGCACCTACAGTTTATGCATTTACCGTTCCTGTGTTCAATAAAACCATTACAAGGTGTGGAGTTCATTTTCCTACATTTACGGGTGCTAAACATCAGTAGTCACAGTCACTTCTGCATAACACCGCAGCACTTAATCCATCACCTGTTGGCGGCAGTAAGATCAACCCCCGTCCTCTGCTTGTTTTGGTCGGGCACACGGGCTTGCTGAGCGCCGATGATCTGGGTCCCAGGGATGAAGTGTTAAGTAGGGTGACCTTAAACAGTGACATGCCGCCACATCCCCACTCCGAGGTCCCTGCTCAGCCTTCGCCGTCCATCCGCTACGCGCGTTACTTTCATCCTTAAGCCGACTGCGAGGAATGAAATGCGAATGGCGCAAGTGGATGTTTGCTCTGGACAATGTTCTCAGGAACTGTTTAGTCATTTATACGGTTCTGTAGTGGTACACGGTAGTGTTATTGTCCATTCGCCATTTTAGGAGCCGGTGGCCCTCTACATGTCATGCAGGGTACAAGTACATCGAAGACACGTCAATGTTTTTACATTTCGCTGTGTGTCTTCCTTACTGGGGAAAATATTGTATTTCCAAACGTTTTTCTCACATCTAAATGAGTGGAAGACATTTCTGATGAGACGCCAGCCTCTTGGGCAACATCATGGCTGCTTTCCCATGCGGGTCCCCGCTGTGGTTCTCCCCGACCTCCCTTCGGAGCGGGATTCCCGTCCCTCCGCGTCATTGCTGGCTTCTGGGGGTTTTTTGTTCCATGCCGGTATTTGACAGCTAAGCTCTATCCTGTATGACCTTTATTTTGCATTTCATAATAAGCGTAGGAGCATCAATGTGTTGATTTGCTTGCCCACTCTGTGCTGTTTTATTAGTTGCTTCCAGCTGGTACCTGGTTCAACCTGCTTTCGTCTCCAGAATTGCTTCAAACTTTAATGAGTGGTGAGGTCTAGGAAGCCCTTCTGCTCGCCACTGCTTTACTGAGCTGTTATTTCCGTACTCACGTCCTTCCTGTTCGCTTAAGCGATTCTGTCCATTCTTCTCTGCCCTCTCTCATTTACAGTGTGTTTTTGGGCCCCACCAGTACCTTTCACCGGGTGTTTCTCTTCTTCACACCATTTTCTGTATATTCTAAGCACCGTAGTGTACGACATCCCAGCAGAGAAGCACCACGTCTGCCCCCAACAGTCTCATCACCTTTAACATTTCTTAGATCTCGCTTCCAGCCCTGAATTCACTTGCTGTCACATGACGCGTGGTTCAGAGGGGCAGACTGTGTTAGTGTTGTGTTAGTGTTGTGTTCCCATCTGACTAATGGGTCCCTCATTATCTACATACATTTGTCAAAATCTTGCTCAGAAAGCTGTTGGCAGTAGTTAGATGTGGAGGTTCTCATGCTGCTTCAGCTCCCCTCATCAGTTTCGTCTAACAAAAATAGCATTATGTTAATTATCGCGCAGTGGCTCATAGGAGACTTCATGATTTATTTTTCCTGAAAGTCTAGCGCTCTTAGCTGCTGATACAACCAATGATACAAAAGAACTTCAGTGAAGTCTGTTGGTCATTGCGATTTCTTTCATTTTTTCTTCGCAGGGAAACCACCCCCCCCTTTTTGTTTTTGCGTTGCTTTCCACCCTGGAGCTTCTTCTTTGCTTTGTTACTGTGTTGTAGATCACGTTCCTGGCTGGGAATCTCAACATGGTAGCTTTAAAGTCCAGACTGTCGGGGGGTGCCCTGCCTGCGAGCATAGACCCCACTTACATGTAGTGTGAATAATGACATACTGTTTACATTCTGTGCATGAAGATATGTTCTGTATTCAGGATGTGGTGGAGGAGGGGCCTCAGGAGCCAGTTTCCAGATCCCGGTGGAAGCGTGAGGTCCTGCTCTTGGAAAACAAAGGATATTCCCCTGATTGCCTTTGTTCATGTCTGCACATGAGACACACCAACAGCAGCTATCAGCGTTCAGGATCTTTCTGAACCTAGGCTTTTGGTTGATACCAGGCTGAACTTCGAACCCAGAGGGTGGAGCTCATTTCCCTCCCAGGCCTTACAACACACAAGCGAAGCGTCAACACCGGAAAGGAGCCTGTTGGGTTATCGGACCCAGTCCCTGCACAGGCCCTTGTCTGTCTTCCTGATTAATGTGATTGGGTCCCTCAAAGCGATACTGAAACTCTCTGCAATGTGCCTCAGAGGGCTGATGTGGAAAGTAGCCTTTAATGAACGGCCAGTATAGATCTTCATATGTTTATTTTATGTTGAAATGATTTTGGGCTAATCAGAAAGTCAGCAAGCGACAGCAAAGCAGGGCAAGACCGCCAGTAACGCTTTACTGCAACTGAAAGGCTTCTGCTCTTTCTTCATCTTTATACGGAGTCTGTTGCACGAGGCACACCAGGCTGTGAGGACCCCCTGGGCGGCCTCCCCGCTGCCTTGTTGAAAGTCCGCTAAAACGGCCCCCAGTGTGGCCACCCTACTGCCCTGCTAAAATGGCAGCAAGATGCTGGTGTGGGCGTGGGACTTTCTCCTTCCTGTTTTCACTGACTTATGTAGAAAGAGTTCCTGCGTGCAAGGCAGCATTTCGAGCTGTGAGAATGGTGAGAAGTCGTGGTCAATATATAGAACAATATCCTTCATATACAGTAATCATATACACACATACAGGAGTGTTTGCATGTGTCTACATCCCTCAGAGCGAATGCCTTTCAATGCTCACTCGGTGTGGGATGGGGGCGCAATGGAGCTGATCAGGAATGCCCCGGTGAATTCCTCGGTCTAACCCCAACCCTGTTGTACAGGAGTGACACCTTATACTTTTTTTTTTTGTTATATACTATGTTCCATAAACGGCATCAAAAGTCCCGGATGACGACGGATGTTATGACATGTTACTGTGAATATTTTCTTAGATCTATGTGTCAAAGAACTGGGCGCCTTATCTTGCGCAATCAGACGCTGTTGGGCCGGAGCTCTTATGTAGCACTTGAGCTTTGGCATGTTGGTTGTAACTTCATGTTTTGGCCTGTATGACACAATTAGAGACCAGACCACAGAAAGCTGCTTTAAGAGTCGTTTAGGAGCTGTGCTTATTGATGCTACAATGCCGATGGATGTGCAACTGTCATACTTTCATAATGCTGCATGTAAACAATCATTTACTTTGGGGTGATTTGGACCAGACTGAAAATAGTACAAAATTATCGCCATAAATGTTTTTTAGCAAAAAAAATAAATCAGTTACTGTTTTGCACTATAAATTTGTATATCCCCTTGTGCTCAGGGTTATGTGTCGTAACCTGGGGTGAATTTGCAATTATCTGCACAAAATATGGTTTTATTGCTGTCCTACAAGAATGTAATTTTTGGGGGCTTCCCGGACATGTGGGATCGCTGTGCTGTGTCTGTGTGTGGCTGGACCTGCCGTCTGTTATCTGCGTGTTGACTGGGATATATGGCCCCAGTGGCGGCACGCTGAGCCGAGGGGGAACAGATGTGTCTCTGCTCCGCTTCTCACTGGTTTCTCGCCTCTGCTCCGCTTCTCACTGGCTTCTGCTCCGCTTCTCACTGACTTCTCACTGGCTTCTCGCCTCTGCTCCGCTTCTCACTGGCATCTCGCCTCTGCTCCGCTTCACACTGGCTTCTCGCCTCTGCTTCGCTTCTCGCTGGCATCTCGCCTCTGCTTCACTTGCTTTCAGTGCGGCTCTGAAATTGAAAAACCAGAAGTCGTGTACTTGTTCAGACACTGCACTCTCCTGCGGAGATAACCGACATTTTGTGGCTTGTAGATGTCAGTTGCTTATTTTCCCACTGTTCTGGGGGGACAGTAGATGTGGGGTGTGGCGAGCCGCTTGGCAGCACACTTGTCTGACCCCCGCAGGGTTGTGGGTTCGCATCCGTGCTTTGCACTGCTTTCCCCTCACAGCCCAAAGACGTACATTTCAGACAAGCCAGTTTCTTGGAATCCCTGCTGATGTGAATGGGGGACCTGTGATGATCTGGTATTTACCTCCAGGGGGCGCCATGCCTCGTGATCATTTCTTGGAGAGGTGCTGCACTCACTGACTCTGAACTTGATATGTGCAGCTAGAGGGAGGATGAACGGATGCATGGATGATTCAGGTCTGACTTGTCACAGGCAGTAGCACCACTGTATACATTTTTTACCTCGAGGATTGTTTGGGCATGTCCAGATATAATAACATAATTATAGATTTAATTATAGGCATATTTGGGTGTTAAGTCATTATGCTTTAACTTACATTATTATTGTGTTTCTTAACGTTAACGTGCTTAAGTAGCAAATTGTCTTTGTGCCCATGTGTGGAGTAGATGGAGCAAATGTTTAGTTGTCTTGAACCTTTTAGGTGTGTTCAGTACACACGGTCATGACTGATCAGAGAAGAAGGCAAGGGGGAAATTCCCCTCCGGTGGCGTCAGGGGATGCATTCAGCGGGTATAACACCCAGTCGGACCCGTCTGTACCCGTCTGAGTCTGAGACCAGTGACCCTGCGCAACAACGGGACCACACAGTACCACCTCATGTTCTCTTCACGCCATCTGAAGTCATCCAGCCATCCTAGTGCGACTCCCCCCTCGGGTCTGCATGGGACCCCTGTTTGGGCCTCATCTCGCCTTTGAGCGAGGAGATCCGGCACTGGCGGGAAGGATGCGGGGACTGATTCCCTTACTGTAGATGGCGCCACATGGCGCGCTCATCCACCCGTCTGTCCATCCGTCCATCAGTACAACTCTCCATCCATGTTACAACGCATTATGTAATAATGCTGCATTATGTAAGAACTTGACAAAGTGTCAATGAAGACATCCATCTTGGTTACATTTTTATCATTTAAAAAGTACAACTCCTGCATTTTGTAATAACCACCACAAAATGTAATAATTTATTACAAAACGCAGGGAAATGTATTACATATTGCGTTCAAGTTGTCTATTAAAAAATGTGGCAGATTATTGTAAAATGCAGGTGCTATTACATAATGAAGTGAAAATTTTCTCAAGTTATTATGTAATGTGGCATAATTACATGATGCAACATTATTACATAATACAGCATAACAGTCCATCTTGTGACCTCACGGACATGGTGTCTTTAGTACCTTTTACCCAACAGTCCAATATGATGATTACCCAGAAACAATATTTATTGATTTTTCTCCAGGTTCTCCAGTCCCCCCCCCACCCCCCCAATCCAAAAACATGCTGAATTGTTACCAAATTGTCCGTAGGGTACAGACACCACTGGCACCTGTGGTGGGTTGGCGCCCCCTCCTGGGTTATTCCCTGTCTTGCGCCACAGCTTCCGAGACCCCCCCGACCCAGCATAGGACAAGTGGGTACAGAAGATGGATAGATGATTCTTCTAGGAAGTGGAGTAATTTTCACATCTTGGTTGCTATAAAAGACAGACACAAGTATATATGTGGGCCCAGCTTGGCGTCCAGCCCCCTGGAGCAATTTAAGGGACTCAAACAAGGGCTCAACTGTGATGTGATATCGCTTGGCATTGAACTCACAACCTTCTGATTACTGACACAGATCCCAAACCTGCTGAGCCCCGTTTCATACCGGATGTTTGGATGAGCCTTATAGGCTGTTTTCCATCTGATCCTGCTTTGCAGAGTTGGGTGTGGCCCAGCGGCGGTTTGCAGAATGTCTTGGCATGTTCCAGTTCGAGTACATCGGAGACGCCAAGACGGACGACGAGAAATGCATCGGTACTGTACCAGCTCTCATCCCGCTGATGTCTCTCTGTGCCGACTGTACCCGCTCTCGTCCCGCTGATGTCTCTCTGTGTCGACTGTACCCGCTCTCGTCCCGCTGATGTCTCTCTGTGCCGACTGTACCCGCCCTCGTCCCGCTGCTGTCTCTCTGTGCCGACTGTACCCGCTCTCGTCCCGCTGCTGTCTCTCTGTGCCGACTGTACCCGCTCTCGTCCCGCTGCTGTCTCTCTGTGCCGACTGTTCCAGTTCTTTGTTCTTTTTCATTCCAGACGAGTCTTTGCAGGAGTTTTCCTCTTTCCTAAAGAACTTGGAAGACCAACGGGATCTGATGGTGAGAGTCGCTTGTTCTTAATAAGAACTGAGTGTTTAAATTTGTTCTATTTTGCTTGGTGTTATGTAGCTGCCTAGTAGGAGTATGGTTTGCATTGTATAGATCACGTTATAGTGGCAGATAGATTATAAATATATTTAAATCAGTGAATCTGAAGAAACTGATATATTTGGTATAACTTTAATCCCGCTATGGAAACATGACACTTTAAAAATGTATTCATCAGTTTGCTTGTAATGGCTCCTGAGTTTGTGCTCATGGTATCATTTAGTGTTTTTCTGTATGTGTTTGGTGTGTTTTTCTAACAGGGTGTTTCCGTGTTTGTCAGTTTCTGTCTGTGTGGTGCTTATCTAGCAGAAAACAGGACGACAGCATCAGATCTCTGGTGCTAAAAACAAGACCGTAATCATTAATTCTAATATCTTCCATCACAGCACAACTCCACACTATTCCAGTAGCTCTACTTTCCTGTCTGTTTCACTGTTTGCTTTGCTGCTTGGCAACCTGTATCTGATGAACTGGTTTCCTCTGAAGTGGCGTGTCCCTTTTCCGCACCGTGGTGGGTTGGCCCTGATACCTAGTTTGGCTAGGGCTTGGCTGCAACCTCAAAAGAGGCGTGAATTTATGTTACCACTGTAATAGCCGACACATCATGAATAGTAAATTATGCATTTTTTAATAATTGGGGGGGCATTTCCAATGCTGCAATCTCCCATAATCCCCGGCGGTCCACTACACTTGTATGGCAGTCTCACCCATTCACCCGTAAAGATGAGCCGTCGTATCCGTTTTTGGTCTGGCAGGGTGTGGTCTGTGGTAAACGGGGCAGCGGTTTCCCTGTAGAGGTGGGGGGATGAGGGGGGTCGTCAGGGCCTGCGGCTAGAACGCTCCGATGTCAGGTGGGAGACATGGTGCTTCTCTTGAGCCGTCTTGTTAGCTCATTGTTTCAGTGACCTCAAACCCAGGAAGTCTGTTTTTTCACATAGCAACTTAACTTCAGTTTTAATGTTTCTCATTGTTTGTTTACCTCCTGATTTCATTTTAACATCCCCCCCCCAGATGCAGAACATAACAGAGACTCTCCTAAATCCCCTGGAACGATTCCGTAAGGAGCAGCTGGGCTCAGCCAAGGTCCGGAGATGCTACCCCACATGCAGTGTCTCTCCACTGGATCTCCGTGACACTCTCCCCAAACGCTGACCACTTCCCCCTCCTGCTCTGCCCTTTTTAAGGAAGGAAAAAAGAAGTATGAGAAGGAAACGGAGAGGTACTACAGCTCCCTGGAGAAGCTGTTAACTGTGTCAGCGAAGAAGAAAGACCAGCATCTGCAGGAGGTGCTGTTCTTCAGTCTTGCGGGGGAAACGGTTTGCCTGAAAATGAATGTTTTACTTAGTGATTAGTTTTGCATTTTCTTTGGCCACACAGCATGTTTTCTGTCCTGAAAGGGCGGCGCGAGGAAGTGGTTATTGAGAGGGTTGTTTGTGAAAACCTCTTTCCGGTTCTGACACTGTGATACAGTCCCAGTGACACAGCGTGAAGGTCCCACCGGGGTGTCTTTTGGGGGAATTCCTGGGGTTGTCCATGGCTACGCATGATACAGAAACTCGGGAACACTCTTAGGTTGTTAGTGTGAACTCGACAATATGTCAAGACAGCATTTTTGAGCTCAAGTCAATCAAAAAACGTACGTGAAAGCTGTCCGGAAGGAAGCTGATGGTCTGAGGCCGAAGGGCAGTTTTGTCATGACTAGAAAGACGTGTCGTCCCCCCCCCAGGCGGACCTGCAGGTGCTGAGGCAGCGGTTCCAGGAGGAGTCTCTCGAGTACATCTGCAAGCTGCAGGAGATACAGGAGAGGAAGAAGTATGAGTGTGTGGAGCCGGTGAGTCTGGGGGTAGTGAGAGTGGTGGGGTGTAGAGGGTAGGGCCCCCGCCATGGAGGGCGTGACCTTCGGGGGGGATGGGTGTAGAGGGTAGGGCCCCACCGTGGAGGGCATGTCCTTTGGGGTGTGTGTAGAGGGTAGGGCCCCCGCCATGGAGGGTGTCCTCTCAGGATCGTATTCCCGTGTCTCCTGCAGATGCTGGCCTTCTTCCAGACCGTCTTCACCTTCTACCACCAGGGATATGAGCTGGCGAAGGACTTCGACCATTACAAGCGCCAGCTGCAGATTAATATTCAGAATGTAGGCAGTGAGCTCGACTGCTGCCTGGGCACTGTGCGGTATAGGAGTGTGTGTGTGTGTCTATCTCTCTCTCTCTATCAACGTGTCTTTTTTTCTAGATATGCCTGGAATGATTGCTGCTCGGTAAGATAATGTTTGCGTCCCCATGTGTCACCGGCTCGTCAGGGTGAGCCTGTCCTGCTTGTGTCCCCTAGACGAGGAGCCGTTTCGAAGGCACCCGGTCCGAGGTGGAGGAGCTCATGAAGAAGTTCAAAGGAGCTCCGAGGGAGCATCGGCAGATTAGCCCCATCAGCGTTGAGGGCTACCTCTACGTGCAGGAGAAACGTGGGTGCCAGTCCCTAAGCCGGGGGGGGGCATAATGGCAGCGAGGGGTCGCGATCTGACAGCAGGGGCCCGTTTATGTCCCCAGGCCCCCCGCCCTTTGGGTCCAGCTGGGTGAAGCGTTACTGCACCTACATCAAGGAGCAGAAGGTTCTGCACATGGTGACATTCGAGCACCGGTCGGGAGGCAGGATCGTGAGTGACCTCGCCAGGCGTCGCTGGGATCCTTCCAGAATAGCGGTAGCTGGTTCCCCACACCGTGACGTAAGGTGAACCAAGGCCACGTCTCTGCTTTCTGTCTCCAGGGTGAGACGGACTCCGTCACCTTAAAGTCATGCTCGTGGAAAACTGCAGACGCACTGGACCGGAGGTTCTGCTTCGACATCGAGATCTCTGACCGGTGAGCTGCTTTTCTTCACTTACTTTCTTCTGGCATCTTCCATTCACATTGGGCTGCTCGAACCCCTTAGTGCCGCTGGATGTTTTCCCAGAGGGATTCAGCTTAAGTACCTTGGTTTTGGGCTTTTACCTCATCTGTGTCCTTGAGCACTACATCACCTTACTGGCCATTTTAAATCTTACTTTTAAAAAGTGTTTGCAGGTGAACAAACATTAAGCAAAATTTTGGTATTTCATGTCTGAAAGTCTGTCCTTAGATCAATGCCACTTGCAGCACATCCTCAGCTCACCTGTGCAGAGATAGTCGTCGTATTTTCATTTTCACTGGCTTATATGACAGAGGGGCTGCAGTTGCAAAACGACGCCAAACAGCTGGAAACGCAGGGGGCTGAAATCCTTTGCCGAATGAATGTGGCACTGAAATCCCAGCTTCCCCTGCAATCAGCCTGACTCCTCAGTGCGGGGCGAAACTCAGGTATCCTTCATGGGGGTCTTTTGCCCTGAAGCACTGATGCCCTGTGGCACTTTGTCTCAGACCCAGCCAGGTCCTCACCGTCCAGGCCCTGTCGGAAGAAGACCGCAAGTTCTGGATGCAGGCCATGGGTGGGATGGAGCCCGTAAGCTGCCAGCTCGAAACCCAGGGTCATGCAGAGTAATGTCCCCATGGGGCCCTTCAGCGGGGCCCTAACCCCTGAACGCTCGAGGGACTGTCAGACCCTGCTTTGGATTAAAACACCTGCTGAACAAATACATTCTAATTGTATTACTGTAATGGAATCAGTGTGATTTTAATTCACATTTTCTTCTTTTAGGTTTGTTACCTAAAGAAGTTTTATTTAAAAGAGAGAGGCAGTAAGTAAACGTTTTTTTTCCTTGAAAGTTTGAGGGATTTAAAAAGAAAGCATAATGTAAAATAATGTAAAGCATAATGTTAATGTAAAATGAAGTTTATTTCTCTTACTTCTCACTAACTTGACAGCCAGGTCTGCGCTTGCTGCTGTAATGTCTGCAGGTTATAATAGCCTCTGTGAAAATGAGCTTTAGGGTGTTTCATGGGTAACAGATCAAAATGGCGGAAGGGCCCGATTGCTGTGACTGAGTAATGCCTTTTTTTAAAAAAATACATCTGTGCAGTTTTGTCTGAAATAAAAATTGTGTGTTTTTGTAGTTGATGCCCAGCTGGACAAAGTGGGATTTACTTTTTTAAATAACTCCATCAGCGCTGTGGAAAAAAGAGGTAATTCAGAAACTGACAGCTGGGAAAAATTTAAGCTCTTATTGTCGGTAATGTGATCAGCGAGTATATTCATGCATTTTTGAGGATGAACGGATGTTACATTTAATAAAGCAAGTTTTCAAAAAATGGTGTGGATTTTTATGTTAGGAGCAGAGTTCTTAAGGTAGCAGTAATTGTCACAGTGCAATGCTGAAAGTTCAGCACCAGGGGGAAGCAGTGTCTTTCTTTGATTTTGGCATAAAAAACTCCTACTGGAATAAAGTGCTTGCCAGTGAGTGTTTTCCATTGTTGTTGGTGTGTGTGTGTGTGTGTGTGTGTGTGTGTGTGTGTGTGTGTGTGTGTGTGTGTGTGTGTGTGTGTGTGTGTGTTTTTAAGGCATCAAAGACCTGGGGCTGTACAGAGTTGAAGGAGTGGTGTCTAAGAGCCAGAAGCTCCTGAACAGGCTGATCAGTAAGACTTACTTCCAGCTTACTGTACCTCTTGCTGTATGGTTTAATTTGGAGATTCTTCATGAAAGAAGTTGACAATTACCACCAATAACGGCACTGCGTAGTATGATGCTGTAATGTGCCTTAATTGTCATTTATCTCACGTTGTAGTAACTTTATGTCCTTAAACCGGCTGTCTGTTTTGGTCCCTGCTGATCGGGGCGGTTATCTATCACCCTCAGATGAGAAAGGCGGCAGTGAGCTGGATCTGAGCACGTCTGATGAATGGGATATCAGGACCATAACCAGCGCTTTAAAACTCTACCTCAGGTAAGTTGGCCTGATGTGCACAGGTTCCAGGGGAGTTAATGAACTGTCGACTTGTCAGTTTGACAGTCTGCCAGACAGCGAGCGGAGTTCCCAGCACGCCGTGCCGAATGCGTGATGAGCGGGTACTCTGTAGGCTGTGTGACCGGGGACCGTGCTGGTCACCTGAGAGGGCATAGGAAACGCCCCCCAGATGCATAGGAAATGCCCCCCAGGACAAACTCATTATTTAGCATTTTTCTTTTCTTTTTTTTTGTTTTGTTAAACGGTGGGGATGGGATGCCTGTCTGTCACAGGGCACGGGGCTGGGGTACACCCTGGATGGGATGCCAGGTCATCACACGGGGCACGGGGCTGGGGTACACCCTGAACGGGATGCCGGTCCGTCGCGGGGCACGGGGCTGGGGTACACCCTGGACGGGATGCCGGTCCGTCGCGGGGCACGGGGCTGGGGTACACCCTGGA
>JAODKC010000016.1:5327907-5343088 GCA_026777985.1 Mormyrops attenuatus
CTGATGCCCATACACGATCCTGATGCCCATACACGATCCTGATCCCCATTCACGATCCTGATGCCCACACACGATCCTGATGCCCACACACGATCCTGATCCCCATACACGATCCTGATGCCCATACACGATCCTGATCCCCATACACGATCCTGATCCCCATACACGATCCTGATGCCCATTCACGATCCTGATCCCCATACACGATGCTGATGCCCATACACGATCCTGATGCCCATACAGGATACTGATCCCCATACACGATCCTGATGCCCATACAGGATACTGATCCCCATACACGATCCTGATCCCCATACACGATCCTGATCCCCATACACGATCCTGATCACCATACACGATCCTGATCCCCATACACGATCCTGATCCCCATACATGATCCTGATCCCCATACATGATCCTGATGCCCATGCTTACCGCATTAAAATGGTAAAAATCACCAGCAGAGACCACGGATTTCATAGCGCAGTAAGTGTGATTAGGGCTGAACCCCCCTCTGCCTGAGACACTGGCTGTTTTAGTAAAGTAGCGCTGTGTGCCCAGCCTGACCCCAAGGAGAAGCTGAACGCCAGCAGGCTTGGCTTAGCCCGCCTTGGCCCTCCTTGGGAATCTTCCGCCTTTCACATGACGCTACTGGCTCATTTCTTCTGTTTGCTTGAAAGACACGAAAGATTTTTTACGGCAAGGAAAGTTGGCTGCTTCCAAACACATGTTCAAAGTTCAAGGGAGTTTGCAGCCTTTGCAGAAAACAGGCCACTGAAAAGGCGCATTTAAGCAGTTAAAGATACAGTTTCACTGTCAGCTTCACACTACGACTGTCATGTTAAGGTGGAAATAGTGATCAAACGAAACAGGAAGCAACCAGAACAATATTCAGCAGATTTGTAAAAAATGACCTAAATCTGAATGCAACGTTAGCAGACGGCATAAAAAAGGCATAAACGTGTAAACTAACAAGCAGGCAAACTGCTGTGAAAGGTGATTCCAGCAAATCTGTCGTCTGTTTATCTCTGTAAACAACAGGCTTGTCTATTCTCTCTCTCTCAAGCCGACATCAACAAAAACACCATCTTCGGTTTCAGCACTAAGGTCTGTAATGAAACAGTATGAAGAGCCTTTCTGTGTAAGCATATACAGTAACCCCTTCACCCTTGTGGACTTGAGATTCACGGTTTCCGTTTTCGCGAGTTGGTTCTGAACAATTAAACAGGAATATTTTTGGAGTATACCAAAAGATCACAGAAACTTGCAGACGATGCGGAAACCAAAAACAATACTGAAAATGATTTATATCACATAGAATCATATATAAAAATGAGCAATTATTAGTATACGAGTGTATGCTATATTATTAATATTGAAAGCCTTGGTTTGGGTATGGCGTGGTGGGGTGGGGGAGGGGCGGCGCGGCACAGCAGGGCGGGCACGGTGCGGCGAGGCGGGTGCGGTGTGGAAATGCCCCGGTGCCTGTCTGCGGTTTCCATAGGAAGTGGCAGCGCAGTCACGGTTTCATCCTGTCGCCGTCAGCAGACGATAGGCCGGAAAGAAGACGCCTCAGCACATCGGCCAGCCAAGTCTGATCATACAGCAGCCGTGAGTGCTCTTGAACGTCTTTCTAAAGACATACACCCTTATTACACAGACAGGGGCTGTGTTTGCCCTCTGCTCAGTCCTCAGAGGCATTAGGAAAGACAGTAGGCCTGTACATATCAGGAATCAGGCATGATGGGCGCTCACCCATTCACACTAAAGGGCCTCCATTCACACTAAAGGGCCTCCATACACAGTAAAGGGCCTCCATTCACACTAAAGGGCCTCCATACACACTAAAGGGCCTCCATACACAGTAAAGGGCCTCCATTCACACTAAAGGGCCTCCATACACACTAAAGGGCCTCCATACACAGTAAAGGGCCTTCATACACCCAAAAGGGCCTCCATTCACACTAAACAGCCTCCATACACACTAAAGGGCCTCCATTCACACTAAAGGGCCTCCATACACAGAAAAGGGCCTCCATACACACTAAAGGGTCTCCATTCACACTAAAGGGCCTCCATACACAGTAAAGGGCCTCCATACACACTAAAGGACCTTCATACACCCAAAAGGGCCTCCATAGCACACTCAACACATTTAACATGGTGTGACACCCAAAAACATAATGCTAAATACTCTGCATGCATTTCCATAATACAGCATTATAATATAACATTCCCTCCTGCTCATTAACACAACACAACACTCCCTTGTGCTAATTAACATAACACAACACTCCCTCCAGCTCATTAACATAACACAACACTCCCTCCAGCTCATTAACATAACACAACACTCCCTTGTGCTCATTAACATAACACTCCCTTGTGCTCATTAACATAACACAACACTCCCTCGTGCTCATTAACACAACACTCCCTCGTGCTCATTAACACAATACTCCCTCGTGCTCATTAACACAACACTCCCTTGTGCTCATTAACATAACACAACACTCCCTTGTGCTCATTAACATAACACTCCCTCCAGCTCATTAACATAACACAACACTCCCTCATGCTCATTAACACAACACTCCCTCGTGCTCATTAACACAACACTCCTTTGTGCTCATTAACATAACACAACACTCCTTTGTGCTCACTAACATAACACAACACTCCCTCCTGCTCATTAACATAACACAACACTCCCTCCAGCTCATTAACATAACACAACACTCCCTTGTGCTCATTAACACAACACTCCCTTGTGCTCATTAACATAACACTCCCTCCAGCTCATTAACAAAACACTTCCTTGTGCTCATTAACATAACACTCCCTCCAGCTCATTAACAAAACACTTCCTTGTGCTCATTAACATAACACAACAATCCATCGTGCATAGATTAATAAATGGATGTGACAGGTAACACACTTGATAAACATATTACTTGACAGACGCCATAATATACCAGCTGTTCCAGCAATGCCCGGCTCTGGGCCACATACCAGGTTAGCTATTTACCTTCAAATAAATGTAAATTTACTGAGCGCAGCAAAATGCACCAGAAATCCATTCAGACGACAACCCAAAATCATTACTCTAACTGCATTTGTTAATGAATTCATGATTACAATACTAAAAATGTTTCCTTTAGATAGCGGTGAGAATGCTATGTATTTTGGCTAAAAATAACCTTAATCTACTGTAGGCTTGGAAACAGCTAATCTAATTGGGACCTGTGATGAGGTGATAAACATGTTTACCAAAGGCTGATGTTGCTTTGAGCTGCCAAACCGGTCTCAGCGTGTCAGACGTGACTAAAGGTGAATGTGGTCGCTGGGGGCCGTGATCTGGCAAAGGAAGGGCAGACGCTGTACCCCAGCCGTCCCACCATTCACACTCACAATGCATACCCCCAAAAAACCCCTACAGTCTGTGCTGTCTTAATCCCAGGAGAAACCCTGTATCATAAAGGCAGAAATGTGTCACACCCCTAAGCAGCTCCCCGACAGGCTGGCAGCCACACTGCAAAGCCATACCGCATTCCAGTGCAGTGCGACAGGTACCTGGGACTTCCTCTCCTTTGTGGGGGGTCGAGATGCACAAAAGCCAGAATATTTAGGGCTAAGGTTTGGGCTAGGCTTAGGGTTAGGCATAGGGTTACGGTTAGAGCTATGGCTCGTAACAGGGACATGACAGGGGTGCATCATGAGGGGTGCATGAGATGAGCATCAGGGTCTGGGCACACCTCAGAGAAAAACAGACCATGGGGTACCAAGAATCAGGTGGGCAGAGGGAAGGAAAATACACTGAACCCCCATGATCACCTGAGCAGATCGTGAGCAGAATATGGCAACTTGAAATACAGAAATTTCAACACACTGCCAGACTTGTATAGACCTAGTAGTAAATGCCAGGGAGCTTTAAAAATCACCACATGAACAACTGCATTTAGATATGATTCACAATAAATGCAGACATCCGCTACATCATTCTTTTCTATTACCGTTGCAGTTCCAGGGCACTCAGGAATAAATCACACCCCACGCGAAGTGACGGCTTAGGGAAGCGGCCGGCAAGAGGACACCAGTGTGCGGAAACACTGACAGCATGATGTTTGGGCAGCGCGACCGAAAAAGCGAGCACTGTGTCAGTTAGCAGGATCCTTGAGGCAACCGCCCAAATTCCAGATCTGGAAGTTTACTCTACTAACACTGACTACAGCACTACAGTATTACAACACAAAGACCATAAAACCACAGGCTGACAGGCAGGTGTGGCTGAATCACAAGCTCATTCTGAAAGACTTCCTGTGTTTGTGTGTCTCACACTCTCACATGCTTTTAAACATGCAGTCGTGATGCCCTGAAAGCCCTCATAATCCCGTCTCATCCACAAACATGCCAGGATGACTGTGCCACCCGTGGGCCAAAAATACCATTACAAATACCATTACCAGTAATCAAATCATCAGGGAGGCCTGCAAGGTACTTTCGTTCACATGTTTTTTTCCTTCAGATACTTTGCAAATTATACTTTTAAAAACCAGATTTGTTGAAGAACAAGCTTCATGTCTGCGTCACACTTCGATAAAAAGCCATACTACAGTAATATTAAATAAATATATTTTAAGATCCAAGAACCCGCTGGTGAATGAAAAAAAACTCTAAGGCAGCAGAGAACTGAAAACTCCTGAATGGCAATTTGCAGTAAGTTACATGTAGAGTCAGACTCTGAGGACTCTGTCTAGGGATCCTGCCTGAGGACTCTGTCTAGGGATCCTGCCTGAGGACTCTGTCTAGGGACCCTGCCTGAGGACTATGCCTGAAAATTCTGCCTGAGGACCCTGCCTGAGGACTTTGCCTGAAAATTCTACCTGAGGACTCTGTCTAGGGATCCTTCCTGAGGACTCTGCCTGAGGACCCTGCCTGAGGACTCTGCTTGAGGATCCTGCCTGAGGACTTTGCCTGAGGACCCTGCCTGAGGATTCTGCCTGAGGACTTTGCCTGAAAATTCGGCCTGAGGATTCTGTCTAGGGATCCTGCCCGAGGATTCTGTCTAGGGATCCTGCCTGAGGACTCTGCCTGAGGACTTTGCCTGAAAATTCTACCTGAGGACTCTGTCTAGGGATCCTGCCTGAGGACCCTGCCTGAGGATTCTGTCTAGGGATCCTGCCTGAGGATTTTGCCTGAAAATTCGGCCTGAGGATTCTGTCTAGGGATCCTGCCTAGGGATCCTGCCTGAGGATCGAGCAAAAATCCCTTTAAGTGCCATTCTTCTGTCTTGCTAAAGTGACCTCTGGATCCTCATAAAGGAGGACCCCTGCAGACGTCTAGACTGCGTTCCATTCCCGCAGCCGGTATCTGAGGCGGGATCGAAGCGAGCACATGTGACAGTGCTGTTCCTCTGCAGAGCACAGTGCAACATCAAAGCAAGAGTGAGGTTATTTCCCTCACCATGGTGGCCAGTACTATCAGGCTAACCTTTTCAGCACGCTGGTAAACATGCTGAACCACTGTAGCCCAGTCTGCTCTAAGAAGAAGCTGTGGAAAGGCTCGAGGTCACCACTAAACCTGTCTGAACGCAGCTGAAGCTGCGAGTCAATGGGTTCCACTCGCCAATGCAGCAGTATCAGAGCAAGACAAGGGAAACCAGAGAAGATCTCGACGTGCATTAACTCATAATAATTAGGGCAAAGCTTGCAACGTTTTTCCACAGAGGAGATTTGAACCATGCTGTGGGCAGTGCCAGGCAGTCGGGTACCTTACCATACGCCAGTTGGCAGCCGGAAGCTCAGCATTTTCTCAGCAGTGTTTGCTGACCAAGCGGGTGCCAAACAAAACAAAACAGCCCCAAGGCTTGTTGATCCCAGGCCAACAGCACACGAAAACCTACACGCCTGTTTATGACGCCACAGATATTTTTTGCTGCTTTGATGGGAAAGTACGCACTGTTTGTGTAATGGCACACAGTAACAGTGTTTATCCTCTTGGGATCAATAAAGTGTTTTTCTGATTCTGATGCTGATTCTGAAACCACACACTTGCATGGGGTCCCTGAGGACTTCCACAAAAGTCACTTAACTAGGGGGTCCCAAAATTGCTTTTTTGAGTAGGGTCCCAAGAACAACAAATGACACTGGACAGTTATTTAATGTGAAGAGAAATTATTTTTAAAGTAGGTCATTTGGGCATGTTTTCAAACGCAGAGCTTGGAGTAGAGAGAGAAGCAGGCAGTCATACTGCAGGAGTGGACACTAACCTGAATGCTAACCCGGATGGTAAGCCAAATGCTAACGCTGATGCTAAGCCAAATGCTATTAGGTTGCTAACCTGGATGCTAACATAGATGCTAACCCAACTACTAACCTGGATGCTAAGGCGGGTGGCCTGGGGCATGTTCTCTGGCACTCCCTCCCTCTTTCCTTCCTGTCTGCTAGAACTGGGTCAGCATGGTGTTCATGTCGTCCCGGCCCACACTATAGTTCTGACTCATGGCTAGCCTCCACGTACTCACTGTGTCGTGGGAAGTCAGTCTGGACCACCGTAACTGTACACCTCCTCCGCTGCCACAGACACCAAAAGAAGGTCGAGCACGGGCTGTAAGCGGGACAGCGGCTGAAAGCAGGTCGCAAAGAGAGATCATGAAGAAGTGTCAACGCATCAAAAAGATGCGGCACACATGCTTCCGAAGCAATTCATTTTTCTGCTATTGACTGACATCCCAGGATAAACAGACACGTTCACCAATTCCAGTGCTTAGAAATGACACACCTGAGGTTACGGAGTCCACCTCTGCCCATCTACCTCTCCCTAGCTTGCCAGCGTGCTGAGAGACATCTCTGAAAAACCCAAATTCAGTTATGATCCGAAACAAACAGCTGGCAGACATTTTAGGGCAAACAGCAGCTGCTTTTCAGTACGGAGTTAAAGAGGTGAACTGAAGAATTTGACAGCCAGGCGACAAAATTATGAGAATCTCCTTAGACCTCAGTCGAGGCCACAGCCAAGCCGACGCTTTGGGACGCATGAAGCTCCAGCAGATGTACGGCAGACATGCCAGAGCGCATTAACATGACTCAGCTTCTGCATGTACACAGCTGGTGGCAAAACCACGACAAATACGACGTCAAACAAGACAGGCTTTAACTTACATCTGCCAATAGTGACTCACAGATGACATGCTGTTATATATCAATTACTGACTTCTTTGAAGATTTAACTGTGCTACTTTGTTCTGAATAACGTCAACAACTTAAAAAGCGACAATTCATGGATAATGAAGAGGAAAAATGCGATGATCGATGATACAGATGTTTCAACTGGCACCCTTAGTATCCTGCCTTTAAAGTCTGTGAATTTGGCATTTTCGTGATTTTCATGTTTACTGCAGCAAAACTCTTCACCAAATATAGACTTAGTCCCTCTTAATTAATAAAAGGCACATTTTCTGCTTGGTTTCCTGACATGTGGGTGGGAAGCTGCACATTATAGATGAACATTTCCCCAACATGCAGATGCCTCTTGGCACCAGAACCTGATTTACTGGTGCGCGGAAAGTATCAGGATATAAGAATGTTGCTTCAAAAGGAGGAGCAAATTGATCAACAGACGTCTTGCAGTCTTAAGCTAGAGGAGAAAAACACCAGGAATTTGAAGTATCTATGTGAAACTGAACGGTGATGAATGGGTCGTCTTTAGGTGAAATCCCTACTTAAGAATGAGTTGCAGAACTCAGTTCTGTATCTAATTACCTCATGAATCTTGTGAAATCCAGTTGTTCTGTGCACTATAGCAGTAGCATGGACGCCCTGCTGTTCGGCGTAATCAGTGTTCCTCTGATTTTAGCCGTTCTGCTCTCCAGTTGTTCCCCCGAACTGCACGTGGATAGAGTCTCCCCCCCCCCCAGACCAGGCAGAATGCAAGTGGCTGTGTGTCTCTCCAGTTCGCACCCCTGCTAGCCCACACACCGTCCCCCTGCCTTTCATGTCACGTAGACTCAAGAAGTAAAGCAACACCAGCTGGAGAAACACCATGAGCAACTGGATATCGGCCTGATCTGACCTGCAGGGGGCGCTCATGGGGCCGCCAAGCACAGCAATAGAGGGAAAAGGGTCCTTGATTTCAATGTGGTCTAATCCAGAACTGGGGACCATGTCAACATAGTGACCCCCACAGCAGGGTGTCCTCTCCCTCCATGATCCTGATTCTACTGCGTCTCTCAGTCTCCCATCAGAACCTCGTGGTCCAGTGGAGCTGACATGGCTAGCTGTGTGAGGTGGTTCAGGTCTCACTGTTTCCTCTACCTTCTGCTCTGCCAATGATACTTGGCTTTTCTCTTACTCTGACTTGCAGGCTTTACTCACTATCGTCTACGTCAATATGGCTGAACAGGTTTAGAGGACATCTGATATAGCTTCTCTGCAGTTACGTGACGGCATCAGAAGGGTTCCGATTGGCTCCAGGGCCTGTCGGCGGTCATCTGTCCGGTGGTTTCACTCTGTCTGAATGAGCATGTTACCACAATCCCTGGCAACCCCTTTTTAGCTACCATTAGTTACCCCAGATTAGCCTTAGCGGAGAGCTTATCCATCAGTCGACAATGGCACCTAATGATGCCCGGTGTGCAAGAGCATGTTGGATCTTCATTGACTGATGACAGGTCACTCTGTGAGCCCCATTAAGCACCTCTATAAATACCCACTATCTGTGGCCATTTCTAAGCCACGCAGGCAACGAGCGACACTCGGAGGAAGAGGAGGACTGCAAGCACATGGAAAATGACGGTAATCTGCAGAGCATCACCGACTGCTTTGGTGCACCCCCTCCTCCGGCACATGATGCTCCAGCATGCAGTGGAATCCTCAAAAACGCATTTCAACCCATGGTACGCATGCAGAACACTGAGCTTATTAAATAACAGTTCATACTGAGTCTCCTTAAACTCCAAAATCCTGGCAGGTGAGAAACACAAGAGTCACTGGAAACTTGCTGCTTAAGCTCGGATAAGTCGAGACATTCATGAGAGGAGAGACCAGTTGAAATGTTATGAAATCCTGGTTTGCACTGGGAACTGAAGCATAGCGGGTCTAGAGCTGCCAGTAGCAACTGGGAGCTGGAAACTGGAGTTCGAATTAAAGACTTATTTTCTGCCGTTAGTATGTCAACCACACAATATAAACATCTCTTTCAGGTAAGTCGCTTTTGGGAATCGGTTCCTGTGAAAACTCAGCCAGACTCTGCTTCGGTGATCCACCTCCATCTTTGAATCCACCCTCTGATGCTTGGGCCGTATGGAGAAGCTGTGGAGGGGACCTACCATGCGTGTGGATTTGAGGCTTTAGCGCTAGCGTAGCTGGCCTGCCTCCTGCCTGTTATTTGCAGAGTAAACATGACCGCGTGCCCTTGCTGTAATCACCTTAACTGTCAACCAGAAGATACAGGTAGCAGCTATAATTCCGACATGCCGCAAGCTCTCTAAGAAATGACCCTGTCACACGCTGGTCAGTCCAGCGAAATAGAGACTTCTTTGAAGTGAACAATGTATACGTCTGTGTCCTCTACTGAACCCTGGGGATACCTGGTTCAAAAAGCAGATTGTTAAATGTTTGTGTATTGCATAAAAAAATGAACGCACCGTTTCGCCCGTATTTATACGCAGATTGTGCCTACAGTCGGCTAGATCGCTGACTCCAGCTTGCCGAATATCGAGACCCATCACAGAGCCCCACAGCTCACACAGGATGTCTTAGGATTAACCTGGTGTACCAGGAACATTGCAGATACACGCAGACCGCAGAAATCACGATGTCTGACAGGTGACCAAATACAGAGGGTGCATTCCACATGCAACATTTACTGTAAATGTCCGCGCAGCTTTGTGCGAAGGAGTTTTTCAGTCAATATGGCGCTAACTTTAGGCTCCCATTTTTTTTTTCAATGACTTTTGAATCACGCAAAGACGTATCATAAGGAATTTAAAGTCTACAGACACACCAACCAAGTGCTTGTGGCCCTAAGGCAGAGTGGCTAATTGTTTTGATCACGGCATCCACTGATGCTACTGAGAAAACGGCTCCTAAGGCTCTTTGTAGCCAAGAAAGACGAAAAAAAAACAGGAGTGGAAGTAAAGTAGTAGTGAGAAAGGCCGGAAAACAAGGCCTTTCTTTGTGCGGCAGCGTCTCTGAGCAGCGCTATGGCATCTGACTGTTGTCTCCAGGCCTTAAGCAAGTGAGACACAATCACTAACCCAACTACCAATCAACCACAGGGGGGTGCTGCGCAGTTCAGTGGGTGAGGATCAGAAGGTCCCCAGATCTAATTCCAGGGATGGCAGAGTGATGTCACCGTCGGGCCCTTGAGTGTGGCCCTTAACCCCATTGGCTCCAGGGACCCTTGACCCTGCTGTCACCAGAAATGTACATCAATTTGGATTAAAGCATTTACTAAATAAAATGTAGCTAAGGACTATTTTTTTTTCTTCTTATCAATGCACCAGCTAAACACACAATTGACTCGCACTGCACCCCTTCCACCAAAACTGCAATGTAAGTTACAAACACAGTGAAAATTTTAAGAGAAACGGTTTTGTAACGAATGCAATTCAAAAAATATTGCTGATTTTCACTTCCCTCAATACAGCTATTCTCTGTTTCCAGCCCAGCCATCATGGCAAATTCCACATCATTTTGGCTAATGACTAATGAATTTTTACATCACTGTCTTGCGGTTTCACCCCAGTTGAAATGCCACAGTAACTTAGTAGTTTTTCGTCACGAATACTACAGCGCCCTACGAGGTCGTGTAAAATCGATGATGTCACTGCACGCTCATTAACACACTCAGACGCAGAGAGAGGCTGTCCATAATGAAACTGCCTCACCTATTATTACTGATTTACTCACTGCATCCCTAGTGATTTTGAGGCACTGGAAAACAACTAGAGCCCTGGATGTGAAACACTGGTTGAGGGCCGTGGTGGAGACATCGTCTTATGAGTGTAAGTTTATTGGATTGAAAGGAGATAAAATGAAACTACAACTTTGCTATGGGTTATGGATTTTGGACTCTTGAAAACAACAGCTTGTGCTGCATAGGTTCCCCCCCCCCAATAATTTTAATTTGAGATTCATGCCTGTTACGTATATATGGGTATAAGGGTGTATATATACATATTTATTTTTTGTGGATGTATGTCATGTACCAGGCCTTCCAAAGAAAATCAATAAAGATTTGAACGCAAAAATAAAGAAGCTGTCTGACCTGTTAAATTAAAGGGAGTTTCCAGAGCCCTGTGCGCTATACCCCATATCGATGGGTATTTTCTAATATATCAACATGCTTAAAGACTGACAAACAGCAGTCTGCAGGCCAAGAGTACATTCCAGCCCGGGACTGAGTGCTGAAAAATGCGCGGTACGGCTGAGTGGCGACGCCGTTGAACAGCTTGCCTGGCTCGCTGCGCTGTTTCCCATCTCCACGTGCAACAGCATCTCTCCTGCTCCCTCACAGGAAGTGCATCTAAATATAGGCAGTGATCTGGCAGCGGGCCGCTCCCGCGTGGATGCGGCGTCGCAGGGAATTACTCCGGTGATTGCTACGGCCGAAACGGCTCTAACGGCCTTTTGCAGAGGATGTGACACACTTACACAGAGTGGTTCATACAGGTCCAGGGGTTTTCGAATATAAACACACATTGAAATGGCCCCTCGCTCCGCCTCAGCGACCCCGAGCTGCAGTGGCTGCGGTGGAGGCGGTTATACGACTGAGAGACGCGCAGAGGCCAGGAAATCGGTCTGCGATTAATCATTAAAGAACAAAAACAATTGCAAATATGCACAGAGACCCTATCTTTAGTTTTGTTCACGTTCATCAGTGTAATCTGTTGAGAAAAGAGATGAAATATATATTTTTTGTTATTAATGATAGATTTACTGTACATATTTAGCAATTTATTGATTAATAGGTATGCCTCTCACTTTATTACCCATGATTACCATTAGTGACCTAGCATGGTCCTTCTGCGATCGCTCCCCAAGGTGAATAACTTCTCCACTTTTATCGCAACAAAGGCAAAAATGCAGGGAGGGGCTTCAGGACACGGAAAGAGCGACCTGTAAGGAGGCTCTGAACAGGAGAGCGAGGCTGTCGCCTCCCACACGTGGCTGGGCACCGTAACGCGGGCTGCTTGGCTGAGGGCCACATGTACACTAATCAGCTCTGTCAACAGGAAACACGGGTCCCGGCGCCGAGCTCGGGGCCCGAGGCCCCCGGACCGCTTCCAGGCGGCGTCTACGCCCCGCCCCCGGTCCTATTTAAATAACAGCCCTCCCCCCATCAGTTTGAGTCGTCCTGCGGTCGGATCCGTGTCATCCACACGTGACGTGTCCAGATGGGCAGGATCGCTGCCAGCAAGCTACAGGGGGTCTGGATATTGTCAACCTACGGGAAACAGCCTGCAGACTCGAGGACGGCTCGCTGCACGTGAGCGGCGAAGGCAAAGGAGGAGGTACGCGAGGCGTACAGGAAGAGGAACGGGATCTGGGATGGGGGGGGGGGGCGTGTTTTCATGAACGGATCCAGCATTATATATTCACACGGCAGGACTTAGTGTGTATGTGTGTTAGTGAAGCACAAAACAAGGAGAACATGCTGTGTGTCTGTCAGAGATGCTGGATCACAGCTATTTTACTAGGCTGTCCGAGACAAAGGTGAAGCATTTAGGAATATAAAAATGTGCGCCTTGTTAATACGGCATACAGCACCTTTAGCCTTAGTGGGACTGAAAGGCGGCCAGCAAGCACCGCAGTGGGATGTTTCACGTAAATTCTTGAGGAAACCATCCAAAGTAGGAAAGAGGACATGATTTATAACACAAATCAGTCAAACAAAACCTACGTCTGAGATTTGGGCTCCCCAGCAGAGCTCATTTCAGATATTCAGGGGTGCCTGTTACGCAGACCCCCACGTCAAGTCACCACCCAGAACCCGACACGAGTTACCACAGGCTAAGCAGCCTCAGGAGTTAGGGACGGCATGGATAACTCTGCAAATTTACGGCGAAATGACACAACGTCGGGCCTGGGAGGGCGGGGGCGTCAAACCCAGGCATGCTGGCCTCACAGTGCCGTATCTCGTAATGTCAGCTATTATTCACAAGGAGGCCAAGCCCAACTGGCATTAGAGCCACAGAACAGCACACATGCTGAGGGAGCTGCTCTGTGACCCTTCGGGGACCTAGAGACGAGAGGCAGCAAGTGGCCCCTGGATCTGTCCAACCAGAAGCCAGAAGTGTGTTTCTGATGCTAACTGCTAATCTCCTCACTCACTGTCTGTTTATACATTGTGGTTGAAATAGCCAAGCTGTAGCTGAGAGCAGATGCACATTCTGCCTTTTCCCCCGGCAGGCCTCTGGGCCGACTGCCGTGACTGCTGTGAGGCACAGAGCGCCCCAGCAAGTCTCCAGGGTGACTCCCATGAAGCACAGAAGACCAGAGCACCACGGCAGGCCTCCGGGCTGACTCCCATGAGGCGCAGAAGGCCAGAGCGCCCAGGCAGGTCTCCGGGCTGACTAGCATGACTGCCACATGGCACAGAGGGCCCAGAGTACTCTGGCAGGCCTGCAGGCCAACTCCTGCAAGGCACAGAAGACCCAAAGCGCCCCGTCATGTCTCCAGCACCTCCTGATACAGAAGGCTGACTCTTGCAAGGTGCAGAAAGCCCAAAGCATCCCAGCAAGCCTCCAAGCCGACTTCCATGAGGTACAGAAAGCCCAGAGTAGCCTACAGCACCTCCTGACAGGGCAGGCCGACTCCCGCGAGGTGCGGAAGGCCAGGAGCTCCCTGTCCAACCTCCTGCACCTCCTGACGGGGCAGGCCGACTCCCGCGAGGTGCAGAAGGCCAGGAGCTCCCTGTCCAACCTCCTGCACCTCCTGATGGGGCAGGCCGACTCCCGCGAGGTGCAGAAGGCCAGGAGCTCCCTGTCCAACCTCCTGCACCTCCTGACAGGGCAGGCCGACTCCCGCGAGGTGCAGAAGGCTGCTCCAGGTTAAGCTGTTTGGTGTTTTCTTCCCTCAGTAATTATAGTTCATCACCAGAGCAACGGGCCTGGAGCCAGCGCTTGTAACTGAGAGTATGTACGAATCCGGCGCACGGTCCAGCTGCATGACTCAGCAGCCGGACCTACAGGTGTCACACGGAGCCCCCCCCACCACCACCTCAATCCGACACACCCACCCACCAACCTTAATGACATCAGCTGATCGTGTGCTAATTATATCCATTTTCCAGGACGGGGTTGTGGCAAGCCCAGAAGGCAATGTGTGGATGCTAATTCACCTAGCAGTATGGTTTCAGACCTCAGGAGGAAACCGGTATGGAGAGAACAAACTCCACACACACACATGCAGAGACACAGAGCAGGGCTGAGACCTGAACCCCCAACCCTGAGGGTGTGAAGCAACAGTGCTACCCACTGAGCCATGTGCTAATTATAATGCTATGAAAATCTGTTCATGGCCTATTATAACCTACGTGTAACAGAATATGAGTTACATATCAGGCCACAAGCCAGATTTTAAATATAAAATCAAGGCTTATCAGACAATTCAGATATATATGGGTCACTTAACAGCTATTGTATCTGCGTGCAGGTAAACGAGGCAGCGGGCTTGAAGCACAGCATGAATATTTCAGTAATATACATAAATGTACAACTTGATTTATTTATGGCGCTGCTCCACTATTCAGGCCGCTCCTGAGTAACCGGGAGCCCAAACACGCTGCCAGCTCGGGATGTTCAGCGCGGCCGCTCCTGAGTAACCGGCAGCCCCTACATGCTGCCAGCTCGGGGCGTTCAGCGTGGTCGCTTCAGAGTAACCGGGAGCCCTAACACACTGCCAGCTTGGGGCGTTCATCACGGCCGTTCCAAAGTGACCGGCAGCCCTAACGCGCTGCCAGCTCCGGACGTTCAGCGCGGCCGTTCTAGAGTAACCGACAGCCCTAACGCGCCGCTAGCTCGGGGTGTTCAGTGCGGCCGCTCCAGAGTAACCGACAGCCCTAACGCGCCGCTAGCTCGGGGTGTTCAGTGCGGCCGCTCCAGAGTAACCGACAGCCCTAACGCGCCGCTAGCTCGGGGTGTTCAGTGCGGCCGCTCCAGAGTAACCGACAGCCCTAA
>JAODKC010000016.1:5392092-5408194 GCA_026777985.1 Mormyrops attenuatus
ATGCCCCCATACTCACTGCTAAACGCCCTCGTCACAATGCCCCCATACTCACTGCTAAACGCCCTCGTCACAATGCCGCCATACTCACTGCTAAACGCCCACGTCACAATGCCGCCATACTCACTGCTAAACAGATTCCGAAGGAGTTCCACCAGTCGGCCAGTCAGACATCTTCTGTGGCCTTTCCAGACACCGGCTCCAAACAGCATTAATCCTTTAAGGGAAGTTCTGAGTGCGGAGCAGTTCTCCATGTCCTTCACCCATCCTTGAACTGTAGGCTCCTCATTTTGAAGGAAGTTCTAATGCCCCACTGCACAGGACTTGTGTATGACAGCTGCCCAAGAATGACTGGAGCTCTTCTGAAGCCACAGGGTGGCCTAGCTCCTTACGATGTCCTTCACGTTAATGTCCTGCCAGGTGTTTTGCACATTTCTCATCCCCCCCGTATGCATTAAGTCCTCATGTGTTCATCACGTGTTTCACAGCAACAAAGAGGACCTGAAGTAATTGTACAGTTTTGACATGAGTGATGCGTATAACTTGATTGTTGTTCCAGTGTTTATTCATTTCGTCATTACCGATTGTGGCTGTCTGCATTAATTACAGTTTTACTATGATGCAGATGTTCTTGGTAGACAGCCCTCCACATGTGGTCTTCCTCACTGGCCAGATGCTTCCTGCTCCGTCCTGCTGGAGACAGTGAGGTGTCCCTTCTGAGGAATGCCTTTCTTTGCTTTCATCCACTTCTCCGTCACACACCTGTTTTGAGCTGAAGCCAGGCCATTTCTCTGGAAGCTTCCGTTGCCGTCTTCAGTAGGAGCTTACGAGGCGGCGTGCAGGTCCATCCTGTGATCCTCGCAGCCCCACACCTCTCCTTTTCAGGGAGCCTGCATGTATCTCAGATCTGTGAATCCTCCCCTCTGTGTCCCATTAATCCCTAAACAGCTTCTCAGTGTCTCTGAGATCCGTGGATTGTTCTCTCTGCGTCACATTAATACCCAAACAGTCAGTTTCTTCAGGGTAATGAGATGGATTAGATTGTATGCTTTAAAGCTTGCAATCTGTGAGAGACTTTGCTTTTTAATGCATTATTAAACAGACAATGAATTGGGATCTCTAGAATATCATTCAATAAAACGATGCCCTTTATTCTTATTGGCTGCTCTTTCCTAAGATCATATTGGCTTTAAACTTGTGATGTGGTTCAGTGAATGTGACATAGTTAGAGATTTATCGGTTAACGTACCTGTATTGGGCAATGTTCGTTAAAAATCAGGGCGTTGGCATCGGTCCGATGAGCCAGAACCTCGGTCGAATATCGATCTCGGTCGATATTTAGACTTTAGTCAATATTCCGAGTGAGCAGCACCAGAGCTAAAGACGTAACGACTGAAATAATGGCCATGATCCCATTGGGCAATCGGCCATTTTCCACAGTGGAGGATGAAGGATTCTATTGGCGTATTCGCCGCTCAGAAGAGCTCACAGAGCATCAGCCCGCGAGATGGTTTTATGTGGCTCATGACATGTTTTTAATCGATTAATAATTCTGGTCAGCAGATCGATCTTTCATTTTTCCACCAAATAAAAAAAGATGTAACGTCATTCCGCTAATCTGCACCGGCAAACTCGACAATTTTCACCGCTGATTATCGGTAATATGAGACACAAATAAATCGGTTATTGGTATCCGTCAAAATTTCCGCAGTGGTGTACCGCTAGATATAGTCCGTATGTTGTGGGAACATCTGTGGGTATTTAATGCTATCAGGTTCTGAGAGTTTGTGCTGAGGTTATATGGCAGCTTACATGGTTTTGTTTTTAGTGGTGGGTGTTCTGCTCCTCACTCTCTCTGCAGGTGAGAGCTACGTCTGTGCCTCCACTGAGCCATATCGCAAGGTGGACTACGCCCAGAACACCAACCCCAACTGGTCGGTGAATGTGAAGGCAGGGGGGGCAAAACCCCGGCCCACCCCGGGCTCGCCCCGAAGCAAGCCGCGCGACGCCAAGGACTTCATCAAGCCCAAGTTGGTGACAGTGATCCGCGGCGGCGTCAAGCCCCGCAAGGCCGTGCGCGTGCTGCTCAACAAGAAGACAGCCCACTCCTTCGAGCAGGTCCTGGCTGACATCACGGAGGCCATCAAGCTGGACTCGGGGCCCGTGAAGCGGCTCTACACCCTGGATGGCAAGCAGGTAAAAGCTGAATCTGCTTGACTGCCAGGGGGATTCGACCCCTTGGTACAATTCAGGTTTCTGCCCTGAAGGGGGCTTAAATTAGTGATGGAAGCATCTGCAGCCAGACAACCATGACTGCTTCCTATTGGGTGAAATGGGGCCTTGATTGACAGCTCAGCATGGTGCCACCTACAATGGGTCATGAACAGAGGTGGGTAGTTCAGGTCTGGAGAGTAAAGGTCCAGACCAAAATTTTGTTTCAACCAACTAGGTTCAGTAGTCTGTGACTCTTTATACTCAACTGGTTGGTTCAAACAAAATCTTAGTCTGGACCTTTACTCTCTGGACCTGAAATACCCACCTCTGTTCATGAAGCTTGATTTCACTGGTGCAGATAAACTAATGTGAGCGTGAAAAAAAAGTAGGTAGACTCTCACGTTACGGCTGTCACGCGTTAACCAGGACGGCTCAAGGCCGTAGGTGGACTCTCACGTCACTGCTGTCACGCATTAGCCAGGACGGCTCGTCGAGGCCGTAGGTGGACTCTCACGTCACTGCTGTCACGCGTTAGCCAGGACGGCTCAAGGCCGTAGGTGGACTCTCACGTCACTGCTGTCACGCGTTAGCCAGGACGGCTCATCGAGGCCGTAGGTGGACTCTCACGTCACTGCTGTCACGCGTTGCCAGGACGGCTCGTCGAGGCCGTAGGTGGACTCTCACGTCACTGCTGTCAGGCGTTAGCAGGACGGCTCGTTAAGGCCGTAGGTGGACTCTCACATCACTGCTGTCACGCGTTAGCCAGGACGGCTCGTCGAGGCCGTAGGTGGACTCTCACGTCACTGCTGTCAGGCGTTAGCAGGACGGCTCGTCAAGGCCGTAGGTGGACTCTCACGTCACTGCTGTCATGCGTTAGCCAGGACGGCTCGTCAAGGCTGTAGGTGGACTCTCACGTCACTGCTGTCACGCGTTAGCCAGGACGGCTCGTCAAGGCTGTAGGTGGACTAAATAAAAGTCCGTCCTCAGCTCCCGCAGTGTAAACAAAGGCTGCCCATGTATTTTAGCTGGGAAACATAATGCACTCTGTTGGTTCTTGCCATTTCTCTGTTTAATATTTGCTTTTTTGAACGAGTTCTGCCTGATGTCTAAAGCTGACGTTAATGTGCTCTGACTAAAAATACAGACATGCCAACCCAGCGTGATCTCTGACGGCTAGAAGCGGTTCTTCATAACCATTCCTAGAAGGCTCCGAAAGCGGTGACTCTGCGCAGTGTCCTGTGCGGGCTCGGACGCCACTGCCACCTGCCGCCGTGCCCTGGGTGTCGCCTTCCCCACTGTGGCCGTGCGATTTCAGCTCGTTCTCAGACACACTGCTGCTGATGGTTGCAACCTGTCAGGCTTGTGCTGTAATTTAGAGGCTTTTTAACGGCTGACGCCCTTCGCTTGTCTGAAGTCTGAGACAGCCGGATTACCGCTCGTGTCTAAGCAGGGTGACGGGGATTTGGGGCCCTCACTGTTCGAACGGCTGTACACTCATATAACTGCCCGTCCCTAAATCATTGGTGTCACCTGCCTTGATCTGAGGGGGTTGCCATGTCAGTGTTCCGTAATTACTTTTGTCACATGGAAAATGGTTAAAATGACACTTAAGTGTGTGCGTCTCAACCTGGGTGACCTTTTTTTGTGCCTCTTGTGGTTTGGCTTTTTTTAAAAGGGTATAAACCATACAGCGGTCCTGCTAGTACCTTCAGAACACGGTACATTCAGAAAACCCGTAAAACACCAGAGCCCTGATCCTTCAGGGCGGTACCGGCTATAGTCAGGCTGGGAGGGGGTACCGCCATTACCCATCGGCCTGTTAGCAAGCTTTAGGCTGTGAGGTCACCTTATTTCCAGGAAGATCGACTGGTCCAGGGCTTGAAGACATTCAGAGGGTGTGTGTTTGTGTGTGAACTTACCAGGGTGTGAGCGTGTTCTTTCAGTACGCTTCCGGATTTCATAAGCTGGCCCGTTGTATCATCTCATCTGCTTTTATTAAATTACCAGAGATTCCACATCTCAGTTAGCATGAGCCCAGAGCAGGGACAGGAAATGACATCGGAGGAGCTGAAAGTCACAACCTCACGTAATTTCATGAACGTGCTGCTGTTTAGCACAGTTTTGCTGTCGGGGAAGCTCCCTCTCAGGGTTAGTGTGCCTTCCTGACCGTTCCAGCTTCATAGTGTAAGGGATTCTTTATGTGATGTCGAGACAACCGGGGTCATGATGCTAAGTTAAGCCTCACTGTGTCCTCCAGGATGTCTGTGCGTTTGGGGTGGGTGATGGGGTCAAATCTGCGTGTGGTGTTCAGCGCTGCCTGTGTACAGAAGTACATCTGCACCTGCCTCACAGATAATAAGCAGATTTCATGTGAACTACTTCAGGATGTGTATCTAGGAAAAAACACTGAGTGCTCATTACAAAATTATATATTTAAACAACATTTCTGAAGTGGAAATTTGTTGTTTATGAAAGCATAATTAATGTGAATCATTTAGGTTTTTAATTTAATCCTGATCAAATGTATGCATGTGTGTCTATACGTATGTCTGCAATATATTTTCTGCAGATTTACTCCTCACTGCAGAGGGAAAACAACAAAATGCCAGAAAATTCTAACCGTTGCAGGGCAGACCTACAAGTTTCACTGAGAGATGAGGGCGACAGAGAGCCGGGACACAGGGCGGGGCCTCGCACCTTGGTAGGGCGACGCCCACCACTATCCTCTGTGCACATCTGTGCCATCGCCCATGAATAACGTGTGATAATGGCTCCCATTAAGTGACTTTTACTGTAGACACTCTATATAAAAGCTGTAAGCTGTGCGGGTGGATGGAGGAGAGTGTGAGGTGCAGTCATGGGGATTCCTGAAGCTTCCAGCCAGTCAGGGAAGTGGACAATTGGGTAAATCTAATGGAAAAATCCTCCTTGTTGGTCTTTATTCAGTCTGTTGTAGCTCGTCTGTGTCTGCTCAGTCTGTCGTAGCAGGTCGGTCTTTACCTAGTCTGTTGTAGCGGGTCGGTTTTTGCTCAGTCTATCATAGCGGGTCGGTCTTTGCTCAGTCTGTCTTTTCTTGTCAGTCTTTATTCAGTCTGTCGTAGCAGGTCGGTCTTTATTCAGTGTGTTGTAGTGGTCGGTCTGATTGAGGCTTCAGTGTGATTTTTATCAGAATGAGGCTGATTCATTGTTAATTCACATTCCTGGCTCTCTGCTGGCCCAGGTTGCCAGGGTAATAATTAGCAGTGAGACCCGTAATGCTGATGATAATCACACGGCTCGATCTGTATCACTGCCCCCCCATCCTGCCAACACACCCCCAGAACACGCTTCCATTTCTTGCTCAGGACACTTGTGGTGCTGGTGCTGGCCTGACGAGGTTCTGCCGCAGAGTCACACGGATTCACACAGTGAACGTGGCTGGCCCTTTCTGTCTAGCATCTCCTGACTGCGTCGAGTCCTAGTTACGTTTTAGTTGTTTCAGGAAACATCACCATTTCCAGTTTTTCCTGGTTCTAGTCCGACATGCAGGACTTTCTGTACCTACCTCCCTGTGCTGGGCAGAGACTCCTCTGTGCCCCACTTCCTGTGGTGCTGTGATGAAACTCACTGCTGAGAACTGGCCCAGCATTGAGGTCCCACAGAACCTTCTGGCCCCATCCGTTTGCAGTGCAGCAGCTGCAGTGGCATTCATGTAGTGGGGAGGCCGTGCTCATGGTCTCCTTGACGGGAGAACGATGAGAGTTGGCAGTTTTGGGTGCTCGCTGCTGCCCCCTTTCTGTGCTGTACTGCCACAGCTGGGTTTAATGGGCACTCGCAGGGTCAGGCCGCAGTCTCATGCATGAATCTGTGCTTGTGTCATTCTGACCCATCTCATGGCCCTGAAACTGCCTTTTACTGCCTAAAGTCTGTGAAATGTGAAGTGGTCAGTGAATTGAATACGTGGCTGTTTCCACCATAAGGTGTGTTCTGCAGTGACACTGTGACACAGTGCTGAGGTGTCTGCAAATAGAAACACCAAGTGCTAGAAAAAACAAGCTATGATCTCACTGAGGATTTAATGACAATCGAAAAAAGCACTAAATATATTTTTAGAGCCAGTCTAATCCGCAGACGTTTTGAGCTAGAAGACTAAGCTGCCCCGTCTGTGTTAGGGGTATGAGGGTCTATGGTCCTATCAGCAGTGCATCCTGTGATCGGTGGCTGGCCTACAGTTAGCTTGCCTTCGAGTCTCCTCAGGTTATAGGTAGACTCTAATGCAGTGATCAAGCAACTCCTGTTTAGCTTGTAAATTGTTGTGCTATGGCAATTTTCATAAAGTGATGCGTAACAGGTGGATATGACTGAAGCCTCACACCTCCAGGACTGTAGGTTCGATTCCTGCCCTGAGCGTGGTTATCTGGGATAACCGTGGATAGTCCTGCAATCCGAAAGGCACAGTGCTGCGTCCAAACTGGCCCTACGCTCTTCTTACACATTTAGGCTCCAACCTGTACCCCCTCACTGTGACCCAGTACAGATAAGGGCTTTAAATAAAAAGTTCTGGAAGGGTCTGACAGCCTCCCCTTGATGGATGAGAGTGATAACACACAGTCATGGGGGGAGGGGGGCACCAGGCCTACGCCCCCCCCCCTCACGAAAGTGAGCATTGCTGTGACGATACTCCAATTTAGGAGTGCCTCTGCATGGGTAATTATCGCGGTCCTCCCCCGCCCGCTTACTGGCGGTTTTGCGGAGCACTGCCTGGCACCCTGCTGCCATGGCAACGCCACCGCCTGTACGCACCCCACTAAACGATCATGCTGAGAAGCGTGGCTTCATTGGTATTCCGCGTGGCTCGTACCAGAGGAAGCTTCTCCCCCCCTCGAAAGAGGGATTTGCTCTCAGAGAAAAGACCCCCCCCCCCTTTGTACATGCCGCCTAGCTGTATCTTTGGCTATTAGAGTTCCGGGTTAACCTCGCGCTGTCTCCCAGCATCAGTGGTAATTGGTCAGTCCTGAAGGAACGTTCCGGGTGCCTGGTTTCAGTATTGCTGGGTTTTCTTTCTTGAGCTCTATTTCTTCTTAGTCTCTCCCAGGATGCCCCTGACCAGTGTGCGAAATACCCGTCAATATTCGGGGGGGTCCCCATTGTTGTGCAATACCGATCTTGAGACCCCCTTAAAATTTTGCTTTTGACCATGACCATGTCATTCCTGGTTCCTCTAAACCAAAGCTGACCAGATCTCCGCTGAGTTTATAACAGCGGGTATGTGACAAAGATGCCCCAGAGCAGCATGCAGGGGGTGGGGTTTACACATGCTGACGATACATCTGCAGAATACGTGGATTTTTAGACTTGTGTGGGCATGGTGGAAAGAGGATTATGGGTAATGTGTATGATTCCTGGCTTTGTGGGATTTATGTAGGCTAACTGGTGTTTTTAAATTGCCCGTAGTGTGTGTGCATAGGTTGCCTGTGATGTGTGTGACTAGTATCCCATCCAGGATGTACCCCAGCCCCGTGCCCTGTGATGGACCGGCATCCAGTCCAGGGTGTACCCCAGCCTTGTGCCCTGTGATTGACTGGCATCCCGTCCAGGGTATACCCCCACCCTGTGCCCTCTGATGAACTGGCATCCTGTCCAGGGCGACCCCCAGCCCCATGCCCTGAGATGGACCGGCATCCCCTCCAGGGTGTACCCCATCCCCGTGCCCTGTGGTGTACTCACATCCCATCCAGGGTGTACCCCAGCCCTGTGTGCACTGTGGTGGACTCACATCCTGTCCAGGGTGTACCCCATCCCCGTGCCCTGTGGTGGACTCACATCCCTTCCGGGGTGTACCCCATCCCCGTGCCCTGTGGTGGACTCACATCCCATCCAGGGTGTACCCAAGCCCTGTGTGCCCTGTGCTACATGGGATAACATCTTGGTTTAAGAGTAGAGATTAGTGAGATGCTCTTATGCTGTTACAGTTCAGATTATTCTACTCTGTCCTCTTTTCTCCAGATCACCTGTCTGCAGGACTTCTTTGGAGATGACGATGTCTTCATTGCCTGCGGCCCTGAAAAATACCGCTACGCTCAAGATGATTTCGGACTCGATCTCAGTGGCAAGGCCTCTGCTAGCTTTGTGAGCGGTACGTCTGCCGTTACTCCATCTCCATACTTCTGCATCCTCAGGTCCTGTCAAATGGTCTGGCCTGCTCTGTTAAAAGACTTTTGGCTGGAGGACAAAGTTCCATGCATGTTTGTTTTTCCCCAAAGTGTCTTGTTCATCCATGCATTCATCTGTCCATAGTTATCCATCCATACATTGCACTACTCTTCCTCAAAGTCCCCACGCCTCCAGTGTAACTGTACCACCCCATCTCAAACGCCCCATCCCTCCAGTGTAACTGCACCTCCCCTCCTCACAGTCCCCACCCCTCCAGTGTAACTGCACCACCCCATCTCAGATTCTCCACCCCTCCAGTATAAGTGCACCTCCCCTCCTCAAAGTACCTACCCCTCCAGTGTAACTGCACCAACCCATCTCAAATTCTCCACCCCTCCAGTGTAACTGTACCGCTCCCTCGTCAAAGTCCCCACCCCTCCAGTGTCACTGCACCTCCCCTTCTCAAAGTCCCCACCCCTCCAGTGTTAATGCACCTCCCCTTCTCAAAGTCTCCACCCCTCCAGTGTAACTCCAGCACCTTTACCTTGAGGGTTTTCATGAGAAAAATATTGATTCACACTCAAGCTCCTGATGGAGTAGCCGTATTTGGTTTGTGGTGCTGCTTAAATGTACATCATCTGACACTCCCTATACACGAGCAGCACGCGGTAGGGCAGGCAGCCGTGAATACATGGCGCCCCCCTGAGGGCGGGGCAGGAGGCTGCATTTACGTGTTCCAATTGAGGTTGCAGCTGGTTTAGGATGTGGACTCTGGGCAGACCATGGTATTCTCCAACTCCTAAACGCGGTGATGAGGTCTATACCAGGATCTATGTTCACTCTCCGCTTATGCCTTCAGTCTTTATTTATCTCCATCCTTTTTGTTGGGCAGACACCACCTGTGTGCCCAGAAACATTCGTCAGGGTGTCAGCCGGCTGAACCGTCAGCAAGGCCCCCTGCCATCATGCGCAGGTGAAATACCTCTTTTAAAACCAGCTGTCAGTCACTGAAGGCCTCAGCAACCAGGAAAAAGGCGAAGCTGGCAGCTTCCTGTGGCATGTTTATGTTTCTGAAGACAGTCAGTTAGAAAGATGGCTGGAGGAGTGGACAGGTGACGAGCCAATCCTGCGCCACACCAGCAATGTGGACGAGTGGGTTTAATCCCTCGGGCCGGCCCCCAGCGCGCTCCCTCACCCCCGACTGCACAGGGGGGTAGTGGGTCGAATCCCTCGGGCCGGCCCCCAGCGCGCTCCCTCACCCCCGACTGCACAGGGGGGTAGTGGGTTTAATCCCTCGGGCCGGCCCCCAGCGCGCTCCCTCACCCCCGACTGCACAGGGGGGTAGTGGGTTTGATCCCTCGGGCCGGCCCCCAGCGCGCTCCCTGAGCTCTGACTGCACAGAGGGGTAGTGGGTTTAATCCTTCGGGCCGGCCCCCAGCGCGCTCCCTGAGCTCTGACTGCACAGGGGGGTAGTGGGTCGAATCCTTCGGGCCGGCCTCCTGCGCGCTCCCTGAGCCCTGACTGCACAGGGGGGTAGTGGGTCTCTCAGTGTCCTGTCTGGAAGGCAGCTGCTGTATACAGTATATACGGTACATATTTTTGTCAGTTTCCCCGACTGTACGAGGCTGTCGAAAGCTGAGCTGAGTCTGTGGCTCCATCCTTACGCTGTTTCTAGGTGCTGTAGGAGCTGCTGGCGGTCCTCCCGTCTACAAGGCCTCTCTGCTCTGCCTCTTCATTCTCGGTCTTCCTCCGGTGCTTTTTCTCCCTCCTTCTTGCTCTTTTCTCTGAGACCCCGGCTTGGCGCTTTTCCTCAGCTCAGTCCGGAAGCCATTGAAATGCAGAAACTGACTCTGCTGTCCCGTCAAATGCTGGGGACTTGTCGGGGGGTCAAGAGGAGAGTTCAGGCTGTGGGGGGAGCGAGGGGGGATGAGGAGAACCTGGGCATCAGGAGAAACGTGCTAGAACATGGTGCAGTGGAGACACTTCCCAGCTGGTTTGCTGGGGCTCGTATCTGCCCTGATTCTCCCCTTCTTCTTTTCCACAGAGTGCCGAGGGCTGAAGTCCTCATCCTCTCATGCTCCAAGGCCTTCCGGGTCAAAGAGCCCGGGTCTGCAGCGCCGGAACAAGCCCCCGGCCACAGGTACATATGATGTGAGATGTAGTGCTGAGTCGCGTTTCCCAACCCTCCATTATCACCATGTTTACTATGCTCAGATCTTCAGAGCCCTGTGTTGATGACCCTGAGCTGCCCAGGTGAGCTGTGAGTCTGGGCTGCCTCATTCACACAGGCCGTCTCTCAGATCTGCCACCCGCTATTCTTTTATATTTCCTGAAAGAGGAAGCTGTGTTGAGCCCAAAAGGAACACTGTTCTTCATGATGCAGTCTTGGCCAGGAGCTGAGAGATGTTCTGCTGAAACTGGACCTGAAACAAGCTCCACTTTCATAAAGGCTTGTGTTGTTGCTCAGATGTCCTAATAAACAATTCATGGCTGAGGTATTGCTAAACCACGAGGTGGTAGGCTTGGATATGCAGACAGTGCTTGCTAATTATGTTAAACACGCCAGGTGAGACTTCGCAGTGTGATGGTGAGATGGTTCTCTGCTGCCATAAGTGGAGGGAATGAGAGCCCAGTAGTGGGTGAAGGTGGTCAGCTCGCCTCTCTATCTTCAGCACCGCTGAAAATAACTTGCCGATGCCATGCTGACGCTGGCGTTTTTCCAGGCGTTCTCCTGTCCTTTCTTTGGCTTTTCCCACACAGTCTGTTAGGTCCATAAGTGTTCATGCACCGTCAGTAATTAATAGAGAAAGCATTTATTAAGAGACCAGATAAGTGACTGTGATTCCTCATCCGTGCTTCATTATGGTGGACAGTTTTAGACAGACTGCTCACTGCCCTGTCACCACATCCGACTGTGTCCAGCTGTGTGCTTTGCCAGAGCGAGCCAGCAGGGGGCACTGTCAACCCAGCTGGCCAGCCAACAGCTGAAAGCACAGCCTTGTCCCCGTGGAGATGGGCGAACCCGACCGTGACCCATTAGTAACGCTCTCTTTGCTGCCCTACACATTCCCAGATGCCTGTAAAGCACACAGCGCCTCCTGAAGGTTAACACAGAAAGTGCGTGGCCTGACATGTGTCAGTTGTACTACTCTCCTAGGTTGGTGATTGGAAAGACTGAGCATGACCGCATTTCCTGTGTACAGACAGGCTGAATGTGACCTCATTTTCTGTGCACAGACAGTCTGAATGTGACCTCGTTTCCTGTGTACAGACAGTCTGAATGTGACCGCATTTCCTGTGTACAGACAGTCTGAATGTGACCTCGTTTCCTGTGTACTGAAGTGTTTTCATCTACAGGGAAACAGAAACGCTTCAGCACAATAATCCCTACATTTTACGTCTCGTGTTAAGCTTCCATATAATGGTGAAATATCCTCATTTAATTAAAATGTAACACAGCTGCTGTTCTGGAATAATTTTGTCTTTTAAGAGCTATTGAGATATTGTCCTACTGCCGCCCCCCCCACTCCAGCTGCCAGTCAGAGGCCTCCCACCAGGCCGACCAACTCCCCCAGCCCCAGCAGCAGTGTGCTGAGCCGCAGGGTAAGCTGGTCACCACTAGGTGGCGATTCCGTAGGTAGGAGGGTCAGAGATTGTCCAGCTCATTTGCCATTGAAAATATTGATTCAGCATCAGGACTCTTTTAGGTAAATATGCCTTCAAATGAAACCAACAAGAGGGATTTAATGTGTCTGCTTATGGATGTGGACACATGAATGTCTGCAGTACTATTTTAATGACGTATTCGATGTGGCGTTTAGTTTTCACCACTTGCAGCTGTGTAGCGTGCTGAGCGCTCACTGGCCCCCAGCATCACGCCTGCCTAGATCCCTCACCTTGCTTGGTCACCGTGACACAGATTCCGGCTCTTTCCATCCGTAGGTTTGGTTTGGCATCTGTATCTCTCTTCCCAGGTGTCCCTGCATCGCGTCTCCTCCTCCAGCGTGAACAGGGCTGCGGATGAGACTGAAGACTCAAGCCCAGAAGGTAATGTCACATGACGCATGAACTAAGCAGGCCCTGCTCATGGTCCGATTCTCACCCAGTCAGACCTGGCCTGGCCCAGGAGACCCCCAGACCAATGAGGGTAATAAGACAACCCCCTCTGCTATGAGATGCATTTGCAAGTGTAAGGGGGGGGAGCTGTATATGCACATGTCCGGCTGAACGGCAGCTCCAAACCATGTTCTCTCGTCAGCAGTGAATGGAAACACTGTGCAGACCTCCTCGGCCATCCTAGACAAGTACAAGGTTGGGAAGGTCATCGGAGATGGCAACTTCGCCGTGGTGAAGGAGTGCGTGGAGCGGTAGGTCCGGTGGTCACGTTGAGGTTGCGCTGGTCCTGCTGACGCTGAGTCGTTGGCAGTATTTGCCTGCAGGCCCAGCAGGCCCTACATTTTCAGTTCAGATGGCCACATCAGTGCCAGCAGGAGATGTGATAGTGAAGCAGTGTGATATTTTTAACATTTCAAAGCTGTATGGAAATATTACTATGAGCCTGCAGACAGCAGCATTCCTGCAGCACGTGTCTCATGCTGAGCGAAGTGCTCTGTTCCCCGCAGAGCCGGCTCACGCCCAACCCTCCCCCTCCTTCCCACATGGCGTTTGGCTGACTGGTGTCCGCCCCCCCCCCCCAGCACACAATACTCATCCGCTTCTCCTTCCTGTGCTTCTCGTTTCACAGGGCCACCGGGATGGAGTTCGCCCTGAAGATCATCGACAAGGCCAAGTGCAGCGGAAAGGTGGGTGAGGTCACCCGCGGAACATGCCAGAAGCCGTGTGCGCCACGGGTGCCTGACATTGTCGACTGACAGGAGCACCTGATCGAGAATGAGGTGGCCATCCTTCGGAGAGTCACGCATCCCAACATCATCATGCTGATCGAGGAAGTCGACACACCTACAGAGCTCTACCTGGTCATGGAGCTGGTCAAGGTAGGGTCAGCCCTACAGCTCACAGCCGTCCTCGGGGTTTCTAACGGGGGCCCTGATACACAGTGCACATGCCGCATGACATTGAGAGGGACCCTCAGTGTATGTAAAAAGGTATATTAGACAAGTGATTTAAATGCAAGACTGCCACCTGCCTTTGGGAGGGTGTATTACACCCCAAAATTCTGATTGTACCTCCCTGTGTGGCATAATGTGTGCTTTTTGTGAAATGTGTGGAGTCAATAGGTAGTATAACAGCTTCTAACTAGCCATTGTACTAAATCAAGGCAAGGTCACTCCAGCAGGTCATGTAGTTGTAAGGTTACAGTCTACCTGGTCGCATTATGGTCACCCACTGCAATAATTTGTCATCCTTACTTATTACTGTAGTGTGACTATGGGGGCTGTGCTGGGCTGAGTTATGTACTGCAGTTAGTGCTAGTGCTGTTGGTAGGTGGTATCGTAAGACTAGTATAGATAACGGTGTAACGGTGTATCTTCACAGGGTGGAGACCTGTTTGATGCCATAACCTCCTCTACCAAGTACACAGAGCAGGACGCGAGTGCAATGGTCTACAACCTGGCCAGCGTCCTCATGTACCTGCACAGCCTGAACATCGTGCACAGGGACATCAAGCCGGAGAACCTGCTGGTAGGGAGCGGGTCGTCGGGTGCCGCTCCGGGCCAGAGCTAGGGCCTTGCGAGATCACACGGCCATATGATCGCTACTATATGGGCTTTAGTTGACAGGCAGAAATATTTCGGCTTTTCAGTACTAAGCGGACATTTACTTACAGCCACAGTTTGGTAAACAGATTGGTAGTGTGTCTAAAATATTAATGCGATGCATATTGTGACGCCCAAAAGTTAGCAATCTATAAATTTGGTGTGCCCTTATGTTTATTAAATTCAGTCAGCGGAGCCACATGCTACCGCTTTGGTGAATCATGGAAGCGATGAGCACTGAAGTGGCGGTGAAGAAAGAGAGATCAGCAGCCAATCTTTTAAAAGAGGAGATATTCTGGATAAATATTGTGGCGCTACTTTTTGCAGTATAAAGTCTAACGTTTGTTGAACATAAGGATATGCCGAACTTATACAGATTACTAACTTCTGGGTCACAAGATGCATCTCATTAATATTTCAGGCACACTACTAATCTGCTTACCAAACGCCTGTGTGGTACCGAAAAGCCAGCGTCTGGACAAGTATTTATGACCATCATTGCACATGCGGCACACGATCGCGGTGTGATATTGTGCGGCCCTGTCCAGAGCTTACGGGGATGACCTCCGTGTGATTTTCTGCTGGTCCGCTGAAGGCCGACAGTAATCGGCGGCATGATCGCTCCGGGTTTCTGGTTCGGTTCTGCATTCACTGGCTCAGTCGAACCCACAGGTCTGTGAGTACTCCGACGGCACCAAGTCTCTCAAGCTGGGAGACTTTGGCTTGGCCACCGTTGTCGAGGGGCCGCTGCACACCGTGTGTGGGACGCCCACCTATGTCGCCCCGGAGATCATTGCTGAGACTGGGTAAGGATAGGGGGGCATTAGGAGGGGTTCTCTGTGATCCCGAAGCCGTGATGTTTGTGTTGTAATGTAGGGGTCCTCACTCTGCCGTGTGCGGCCACAGGTATGGGCTGAAGGTGGACATCTGGGCGGCCGGCGTCATTACCTACATCCTGCTATGCGGCTTCCCCCCGTTCCGCAGGTGGGTGTCTGCATGTCGACACCTTTCACCCGCTAACCCGTGGGGGAGATGCCATTGACACTGCCTGGTATATCATCTTCATTGCACATATCTCATCTCCTAATTTATTATTACGTTTTTAAATATATATTATTCCTTCATTTCCCATAATATTCTGTTCTTCAGTCTTCGTCTGCTGTCTTTGCACAAGAATTTCCTTCCTGGGATCAATGAAGTTTATCTAACCTCATCTGTCTTGTTCCTCAGTGAGAACAACCTGCAGAAGGACCTGTTCGAGCAGATCCTGGTGGGCAAGTTGGAATTCCCGTCTCCCTACTGGGACAGCATCTCAGACTCAGCCAAAGTGAGCACGCAGGCCCAGTAACATGTATAATTCCCAGTCAAAGTGAGCACATGGACCCGGTAATATGTATAATTCCCAGGCAAGGAATGCACAAGGGCCCAGTAACATGTATAATTCTCAGCCACACCAAGCACACGGGCCCTATAACATGTATAATTCTAGCCCTAACCTTTCACAGAGATTGTGAAAGGGGATGCCAGTCCTTCACAGTCAACATGGCATTGAGCCTGGTGCCTGTCCGGTACCCTGGGGGCGATGCCAGTCCTTCACAGTCAGCATGGCATTGAGCCTGGCGCCTGTCCGGAACCCTGGAGGGGATGCCAGTCCTTCTCAGTCAGTGCGGCATTGAGCCTGGCACCTGTCTGGTACCCTGGGGATGCCAGTCCTTCACAGTCAGCGTGGCATTGAGCCTGACGCCTGTCCGGCACCCTGGGGGCGGTGCCTGTCCTTCACAGTCAGCGTGGCATTGAGCCTGGCGCCTGTCCGGCACCCTGGGGGGGATGCCAGTCCTTCTCAGTCAGCATGGCATTGAGCCTGGCGCCTGTCTGGCACCCTGGGGGGGATGCCAGTCCTTCACAGTCAGCATGGCATTGAGCCTGGTGCCTGTCCGGCACCCTGGAGGGGATGCCAGTCCTTCACAGTCAGTGCGGCATTGAGCCTGGCACCTGTCTGGTACCCTGGGGATGCCAGTCCTTCACAGTCAGCGTGGCATTGA
>JAODKC010000016.1:5419111-5435292 GCA_026777985.1 Mormyrops attenuatus
GGTGGGGGGGGGCCGCGCGCCGGCGGCCCCCGCGCCCGCGCGGCGGCGGGGGGGGCGCGCGCCGCCCCCCGGGGAGTGGGATTGAGGCTAATCAAAGGCAGCAGGCAAGGAAAACAAACGCTAATGCTGGCTTCATCAGGATTCCTCTCGTTTGGGAGGTCATCTGTTTGAGGTCTAATAAGCGCCCGGGACGCGGGCCTTGCAGTGAGCAGCTGAGCGAAGGGGTCGCTTGGAAGCTGAAGAAAGGAAGGGGGCCCATCCGTGGGGCCCTGCGGCGGTCCGTGGACCTGCGGTTCATGGCAGCGCAGCAGCACCATAGGGCCCGGCTGATTAGAGTTACACCGCAGACCGGACCGGCCCGGCCTGCCTTCTTGTAATCAACAAGGTGACTCACTTGGTGACTAAATGTGTCTCTATAAAAAAGGTGCCACACGTTGTGAGTCGTTCTGAGTCTTGCCTCATGATGGACTGGCATCCCGTCCAGGGTGTACCCCAGTCCCGTGCCCTATGATGGACCGACATCAAGTCCAGGGTGTACCCCAGCCCCGAGATGGACCGACATCCCAGCCAGGGTGTACTCCAGCCCCATGCCCTGTGATGGACCGACATCAAGTCCAGGGTGTACCCTAGCCCCGTGATGGACCGACATCCCATCCAGGGTGTACCCCAGCCCCATGCCCTGTGATGGACTGACATCCCGTCCAGGGTGTACCCCAGCCCCATGCCCTGTGATGGACCAGCTTCCCATGCAGGGTGTACCCCAGCCCCGTGATGGACTGGCATCCCATGCAGGGTGTACCCCAGCCCCGTGCCCTGTGATGGACCAGCATCCCATGCAGGGTGTACCCCAGCCCCGTGTCCTGTGATGGACCGGCATCCCGTCCAGGGTGTACCCCAGCCCCGTGCCCTGTGATGGACCGGCATCCTGTCCAGGATGTACCCCAGCCCCGTGCCCTGTGATGGACCGGCATCCCATCCAGGGTGTACCCCGGCCCCGTGCCCTGTGATGGACTGGCATCCCGTCCAGGGTGTACCACAGCCCCGCGCCCTGTGATAACTATTGTATTAAGCTTTCAAGTATTATAATCGCTTTCAGATGCACATAAGTGTTATATGACAAAATGTTCATGTTTAAATGAATATAAAATGAATCCCCTGATGAAATCACATGTTCCACACTTACATCACCACATGGGAAGGCGTGTGAATCACTTACTGTGCTTTGGCATGGAACAGAATACAATGCAAATGCATGTGTGTCATTAAGGACACACAGATGACCCCAACCCTGCCCTCCCCCCGTCACTGCCCCTGCATATATTCTGCCTGGGCGAGGTCATAATTTGGGGAATGTCGTTTCTCTTTGTGGAGTCCCCAAAAAGAATGGGGGTTGTACTCACGGCCGCCGTTCTTTTCGATGCTGCCAGTCCTCCCATTCCAGTACCAGAGCAGCAGAACCGCGTCCCGGGACCCCGAGACAATGTAGCAGTCGCCACTCATGTAGGACTCAGAGCGGGCCAGACATGTGACCACATCACGGTGCCCAAACACAACCTGGGACAGCTTCCCTGCAAGGACCGATGAGATCAGCGTTCATGCGTGTTCATACGCATGCAGACTGTACAGTGAATACTGGCAAGAATACCAAATAGCCAAATAGCATGAACTAGATAAATTGCTATAAGCAATATTGCATATAACTTATATTGGAGCCAAATCATTCCTAAAAAAATACTGCTTTGGGTGCAGACTGTTTAATGTCCCTGACTGAAATGCAGAGTAAAGAATGAAGAGTGTGAATTCCAACATAAAACACATAATAAACTGCTTAAAATAAAACTGCAGAATTTCCAAACAATAAACTTGACAGCCAGCAGTCCGCTCATGAAAATAAAGAAACGACTTCAGCTCAAAGGGAATCTGCAAAACGCACAGCCAGGAATAAGCCTGGGGTGACGAGGGTCTCCTGCTCGCTGGCGGGACGAGTGCATAATGACACACGTGGAAAACATCAGATATGTCTCACAAATAGGGGCATATTTATAGCACGTGCGTGACGGCTGGCTGGATGTGGGGAGTTTCTCTCCGTTACAGCAGCGACCCTTCAGAGTGGCATGGGGGGAACAGGGATTGTCAGGTTTGCGCGGAACAGGAAGCTAAGACCTCAACCGCTCCCAGGCTTCAACCCAGACCTCAGAGACCCACAGACAGTCCCTCCCTGCCCGTGGCACCCCTCCACCAGGTAGGTTGTGTTCTCCATTGTTTAACTGATGTGTGAAACACTGGCCAAGAGAAATAATTACAGTCAGACCGCCGGAAACAGTGCAGCACAGGCTGACTTGTGACATGACGCATGACACCGATGATCAGACAGTCACTCTTACTGTGGGGGATGAAAATGATGTCATGGCGGCAGAGAGCCCTTGCTCTGTAGAAGCCTGTTACACATTCAGCCAAGCAGAGGATCAGCGTGTCAATAAACACGCCATTAGGAATCAAAGGGCTAAACAAACATACAACACATTAGCAGCCAATTTAGTGGCGGCAGCAAAAGTTTCAGTCTGTACAAATACTGTAACCGTGTTGAGTACAACGCTTCAGTAGTGAAAATGCACAGAATACACACACACACACACGCACAGACATACACACAGACACACACACTCACATACAGACATACACACACTCACACACACAGACATACAGAAACACACACACACAGACATACACAGGCGCGCACAGACACACACACACACACACACATTAGTTCAGTGTCTGATTGTAGGCCGGACTGCAGAGAACATCAGCTGTCTCTTCTCTGGACGGTGTATTCTGGACATTTTAACAGCATGACAGGTGTTGACATTATGCCACATTTAACAGAAGGCCGCTCGGCGTCAGGGGTCTGTGGATCTTGGGCCCCTGGCTGACAGGCCTGAAAGCACGCACACGTCCCCCCCCCCCCCGCGCGCCTACCTGAGTCCGCGGAGTATATGCGGAAACTGGCATCCCAGTAGCCACAGGCCAGGATGAAACGTGCGTCCGCCGTCACCACGAAACTCTGGGCGTGAACGCAGACACTGCGGTCCAGCGGGTCAGCAATCTGCCGCCGGGGTGGGGGAGGGCCACTGGCTGCTGGGAGATGGGGAGGGGGACACTGTCACACAAGCAAGGAGCCAGAGAGCCACTGGCGTGTATAAGTACATACATGAGTTGTGTACTGCATCATGGAGACACACCCCTGATCATCAGTAACGCTAGAAGCCCACGTGAAGATGTTTCTAGAACTACTTTATAAAGGCCGTGAATAATCAAGTAAACCATCCAAGCAGGAACAACTCGAGAAAACTGAGCAGGGGGCCATAAACGCCCAGGTGATCGGCCGGTACACCTGAGCCTGCCCTCAGAAACACCCCCACCTGCCCTGCCTCCCCCCCACAGTGTGGTCACAGCCTTTTGCTTTCCAAGCTGCGTGCCGTTGTTTTACGAAGGTGTGAGGCCCCTGGAGCAGGGCGTGACGAATTACACACCGAGGAGGGGGTCCATTTCCACAGGCGGCTGGTGCATCTGCCCTGGGAAGGATGTACCTGGAGTATCTGGAGAATGGAGAGATGGAGGGAAGAAAAAGAGGTGGGCAGAAGAAGGGAAGGACACCACCATCAGCGGAAGAATAAGAGAAGTGAAGATCTTCGAGGCGCTTTTCTTGAGAGGTACACCTCCTGGTTGACCAGAGCTATACCCCCAGGTGGACCAAAGCTGCACCCCCGGTGGATTGGCTCTATGCCCCCTGGTGGACCAAAGGTACACCCCCTGGTGGACTGGCTCTATACCCCCAGGTGGACCAGAGCTGCACCCCCGGTGGACTGGCTCTATGCTCCCGAGTGGACCGGAGCTACACCCCCATGGTGGACTGACTCTATACCCCCAGGTGGACCAGAGCTGCACCCCCGGTGGACTGGCTCTATGCCTCCTGGTGGACCAGAGCTACACCCCCGATGGACTGGCTCTATACCACCCTGGTGGGCCAGAGCTACACCCCCGGTGGACCAGAGCTACACCCCCAGTGAACTGGCTCTATACCGCCTCTGGTGGACCAGAGCTACACCCCCGGTGGACTGGCTCTATGCCTCCTGGTGGACCAGAGCTACACCCCCAGTAGACTGGCTCTATGCCTCCTGGTGGACCAGAGCTACACCCCCGGTGGACTAGCTCTATGCCTCCTGGTGGACCGGAGCTACACCCCCATGGTGGACCGACTCTATACCCCCTGGTGGACTAGAGCTACAGCCCCTGGTGGATCAGAGCTACACCCCTGATGGACCGGCTGTATGCCTCCACCCCCACCCCAAAATGGCCCAGTGGTCGTTCCCTCACCTGCCCCGCAGTGCCACTTGTTGATGCCAAAGGTCCGGCTGGCGGTAACAGTGACGAGAGCGCCCCCTGGCGACCCCGGTTGGGTGTGGGCGGACACGTGGGTCACCGGCGAGTTGGTGGGAAACTTCAGCACCATGATCACGCCACTCTGCGTTTTCTTGCAGGACATCGACGGGGGCTGTGGAGAGATGGGGGGGGGGGGTGTGAGTGATGGACAACCGGAAGGGGATGTGAGAGAGGGAGTGGATGAAGAGGAAGAGGATGAAGACATGGAGGAAGAGGATGAAGAGGGACAGCGTGAGGATGAGGATGGAGCTGGTGGGAGCAGGCGGTACCGCAGTAAAGGCTGTCGGGATGGAGGCCCCCTTGCATCTGAACCCCCTTCCAGCAGCATGAGCAAGGTGGGTCAGCGCTGCTTGGTGCCCCGGTAACCCGAGTCCTCACCCCAAGCCCCCCAACACCCAAGGGGGAGGAAGTCATTAACATTCCAGTTCGGAAGGGCCAGGAGAAAGCGGCAGGGGAAAGGAGACATCAGCGGGCATGGGGCGGGGGGGCACTGACAGGGCTGACAGTAATTACACATAATCAGGTAAACAAAGCCCCCCCCTGCCAGATGCAGGCCTCTGCACACATGTGGGATGGGTGGACAGGGGACCGGCTGATAAATAGAAGCCTCCAGGACGGCATGAGATGCAGAAAACCGGGAGCAGAGTAACTGAGGGAAGCTACAGAGCCTCAGGACACAGCATTCGGGGCCAACAGAGGTGCCGCCCGCACTCAGCGGCTAAAGCAAGGCTCCTGCCTCGCTCAAATGGTTCCCTCATGCCGGGTGGGTGGAGCTCTGTGAGGGGTGGGTCTCTTGGAAAGCTCCACCCACCACACATAATGAACCCTGGGCGCTCTCCTGGGCACAGACAAAGACTGATGTGTGCTGCCTGTGGTCCCATCAGAGGATGGGCTAGATCCTCAAGCTGAGTCCATACCGTCAGATAAACGCTGCCACATGCTGGGCAGGCCAGCTCCATAGCTACTATTAACCACAGCAGAGCTGCCCCGAGGACGCTCACATCCGCTGCAAAGAATTCCCAGCCCTCCATCCCCCATCCCGCCTTCCCCACTGCATCGCGTCTCGAACCCGTGCCCGGCCGTGCTTAATGTCAGAGGCACGTCCCACAAATCCCTGCAGCTGACAGGTTACTAGGCATCCTGACGTTATGTCATCACCAGCAGCCGGGGGGGGGGGTCCTCATCTGCTTCTCGTTTGTGGGGGGCACTGCAGGCCCCCCTGGAACCCGCCTGAGACATCACACCTGGCACAGCTGCAAAGGATACGCAATTAAAGCGTCAGGCACCTCAACGGCCACCTTGCGGGGTCCGGCCGAATCCTGGCATCCCGCTAGGAGACGCGTCCCTTAACGATCTAATGTTGACCTCGCGCCAGCTCTCAGCACACCTCCTGTCATGTCTTTGCTGGTTTTCAGATGCTCGCAGTTTCCAAAAATGCGTCCTCTACAGATATTTACTAGCAAAGGTAGGTGATGGAAAAAATCTCTGAGATTCATAGAGTTTACAAAAGCATTAAGGAACAAAGGGAGCACACGCCTGTAAGTAGATTAACAGTGAAAAACATGTTATTTTGACATATCTGTTCATTTATTTACTACTTTTTGGCTTCCGTGATTTTTTACTCTAAGATGTCCTGCAGGGGTGACAGGAAGAGCAGAGAGAGAGAGAGCAGTTACTGTCTGGGTCCCGTGCATCGTCTCAGGGAGGGCGGGTGCAGCCCTCGAAGATCATGTAGCTACAGTCCAGAACTTACCACAGACACAGCAGCGCCCCTCAGAGGGTGGGGCTCACACAGCAGCTGGCTGGGGGTCTGTCCAAAGCTACGGATCTGGGCCTCAACCGCCTGGAAAAAAAGGAGACGAGCAGGAGGCGTTATCGGACCTGCAAATCCACAGGGGCGGGGCTAACGTGTGACAGTCCGCAAGCTCTCAGCCAAAGCTGCATGAGCATGAGGTTATCAAGGAGCATGAGATAGTGTACAGAGACGGCCTGACGTCTGTGGGGCTGCAGAGAGCGAACTCAGGCCCCGCACACCCTGCCACGATCTGGGGTCGCAGAGAGCGAACTCAGGCCCCGCACACCCTGAGCCGATCTGAGGTGGCAGAGAGCGAACTCAGGCCCCGCACACCCTGCGCCGATCTGAGGTGGCAGAGAGCGAACTCAGGCCCCGCACACCCTGCGCTGATCTGGGTCTCGCGGAGCAAGTGGGGCTCCACGAGACCCCATAGATGATAAGTTCAACCCTAACAGGCTCCATAAAAATGAGGTTAACTTCTCGAAGACCCACAGAAAACACAGGCATCAATCACAGGCCCCACAGAAAGGCCCCTCACCTAAAGAGCTCGCAGAGATTGAGGTCATCGCCAGCAGATCCTATAAAAACCTGCTTAATCTCGCGCAGTCATATTTCTCTGGCAGACAGGCCAGCGTGGGATGGACGCACACGGGACATGGCAGGGGGCATCTGACTGGCAGGGGACGTCTGACTGGCCTGGAATCACATTAATCAGCCACTCTTCAGTCCCAGTTATGAAGAGGACTGCGTTTCTTCCCTTTGATGATAAAGGGCCCCATAGCAAATATGGATGTCAATGTCCACATTTCAGGGTGAGTCTCTGAGCACGTGGAGTCCTTCTCCAGTGCCGTGTACTCTGCCCAGACTCCGCCCCTCACACGCCATATGAGGAACGCCCCTGCAGAAATGGAGCCCCGCCCCCTTCAGAAACAGAGACCCACCCCCCCGTCTGCTCAGCATCATCGAGGCCCAAACCAAGGTCAGGGCGATTTGCTCTCTGATTTGTTTTGGGACAGTTTGGTCAAGCAGCCATGAGGGTAGACAACTCCGGATTAAATTTGGAGTTTTTACTGCCCATATATACATAAATACATCATAAATGGTGCTTTAATGACTCATACACAGTGTTTAATGCTCTCTTTTATTATCCTTATATACCTGGCTATACACAACATTTTACTGACTGGTTATATTCACTCTCATTCTGAGCCACTTAAAGCTGTAAATATTACTCCTGTAAAGGGCCTTGTTTCATTTACCGCCGCCGCTGGATAAACCGCTCATGGTTTTAGGTTCTGCTCAAGGTTCTGCTCAAGGGGACCATCAGGGTCACTCTGTCAGCATCAGCCAGTGTAAAAAGGGCCCTGGCCAGCATGTGGCGGTGTTCTGGCGGCGCAAGTGAGAGCTGGTCCTGGCCAGTGTGTGGCGGTGTTCTGGCGGCGCAAGTGAGAGCTGCGCCCTGCCCAGCGTGTGGCAGTGTTCTGGTGGCGCAAGTGAGAGCTGGCCCTGCCCAGCGTGTGGCGGTGTTCTGGCAGCGCAAGTGAGAGCTGGCCCTGCCCAGCGTGTGCCGGTGTTCTGGCGGCGCAAGTGAGAGCTAGCCCTGCCCAGCATGTGGCGGTGTTCTGGCGGCGCAAGTGAGAGCTGACCCTGCCCAGCGTGTGGCGGTGTTCTGGCGGCGCAAGTGAGAGCTGGCCCTGCCCAGCTTGTTGCGGTGTTCTGGCGGCGCAAGTGAGAGCTGCGCCCTGACCAGCGTGTGCCGGTGTTCTGGAAGCGAGAGTGAGAGCTGCACACGTCATCGGCACATGGCGGCAAAGCCCACCTCTCTGATCTGCGGCTCCGTGATGGTGCTCAGGTTGACGGCGCCTTCGTAGGTCAGGTAGTAGAAAACATTGAGGGCCTTGGTCGCCTCTGGGCCCTGCTGCTTGAAGCCAAAGATGAGGTCTATCCACTGGTGGAGCTGCCTGGAGACCAGCTCACTCTCCAGGGCCTGAGGAGCGAGGGGGAAAGATGGAGAGATGGGGGAGGGAGAATAGGAGGAAGAGAGGGAGAGAGGGAGGGAGCGAAGGCGAGAGAGGGAGAAGGAGAGAGAGAAGAGGGGAGGGGAGGAGAGAAAGATGGAGAAAGTGAAGGGGAGAGGGAGGGAGGGAGAGAAAAAGAGTGAGGGAAAGAAGGGGAGGGAGATGGAGGGTGAGAAAGACAGAGAAAGAGAAGGAGAGAGGGAGGGAGACAAAGAATGAGGGAGAAAGGGAGAAGGAGGGAGAGGAGGAGAGGGAGGAAAAGAAAGGAGGAGAGAGAAGGAAGGAGAGGAGAGAAGGGGAGAGGGAGAGAAGGAGTGAGAGTGGGAGAGAGACAGGGAGATAGGGAGAGACAGAGGGAGGGAGATGAGGAGAAAACATCTACAGTACCAGTGAGGCTGAGAAACAAAGAAACAAAAATTTAACGCTAAGCAGCCACATTTAGGAGGTAGAGGACGAGGCACAGGGACACAGCACGTTTAATGCCTCCCTGGAGCAGCTGTCATGTTAATGTTGCCGCGTGTCTCTCTAATGCCATGACATTAAGCCCCGCCCCCCAGCTGACAGAGGTGAGAAACATTTATACAAGAGGGACATTTGTGTTAATTAGTGCAGAGTTGCTGGCATGAAGAGTCTAAACACTTCATTGGCATTGTTGCCGCTTGTCACATGCATGTATGACAAACATCAGGCGCTTAAATAGCAATTTATATCATTTTATTGTTCGCTGCGGCGGCCATCACTCATCTAAATGCATGTGTCTGACAGACGATTCCAGGTCGAGCCGCTTAATTAGAGGCCTCAATCATGCCAGATGGGACCCCAGCGGGAAATCAGAGAAGCTCCCTAACAAGTTTCTGAGATGAATCGGGACATCGGACGAAATCCCGGACGAAAATGGCGGGGGAAGGCCGCCCTCTGTAATGCCCCTCATTTGATTGACGTGTGGGGCCAGGGAGGCTGTCATATATACGGCATATTATTAAATCAAACTAGAATTTGTATTATATAAACGCTGAGAAAGGTGAGGCAGCCTGCAGCTTGGCTCGTCCTCAATGGGGCTCCAACCTCCATAAACAGACTTAATGTTACTGTGCTGGAAGTGTCAAAGCAGGGCGGCCAATGGGCTGTCTTCAGGGGCGGGGCCAATGTGGCAGGGCGAATCCCCAGTGAGATTAGCTCAGTATGCTGCAAGGCTGACCTTTGCCGGGCCGCGCTCTCAGGCTTTCACACGACGCCGCACTCAGATGAGCATTTAATGCAGGCCCCGATGGCTGTGTCAGTCAGCCGTGGCGTGGCCTTACGCCTGGCAGCCCCTGGGGGGCGACGCAGTGGTAATCGCGATTGATAGTGGGCTGACCCTCTATACAGGAGGAGCGGGGAAGGCCATGAATCAAAACCGTGACTGCTTTAAGCCCAGTGGATCTGCTTGGAAGGAAGACATTTGCATTTGTAAAAGTGGCATGTGCTCCTGTCCCGGGGGGTCTGGGGGCTGGTCAAAAACAAAGCAGGCTGGGAAATGGAGCCATCAGCTTGGCCCCGGAAGGCACATGAAGGGGTGGGCTTGGGGGGTAACAGCCCTGAAAAACCAGTGAGGGCAGAGGGTGCACCATCCTCACGGCCACGGGCAATGGCGCTGAGGGAGAAGGTCACATGATCCGTGGCGCCATTGGGCCGCCCGTGCATAGGTCAGCTAGCATACTCCCCCAGCTTCCGGAAAGGCTCACCCTGCCCCCAATCGCCATACCAGCACATGCCGGGATTATTCTCCTTCATCCCACAATCACGTCCCCCTCCCGCTGTCATACTTAATGTTTCAGCCATGTCCCCCCGCTGCCCCACGGCTCATCCTCATGCCTCCCCAGGGGTGTTGGTCCTCCCCCAAACGAGTGGACATCACTGACACGGCGACTCAATGCTCTCAGATCTCTGCTATTTTCAGAAGTGCGTGAGGGCAGAGGTGCCTCCCCACCCCCCCACACTGCCGGACCTAAATGTTGCTCATTAGCCATCTTGAGGCATTTCTGAGACGTGCCAAAAGCACACAATGCTCTCGCAAGTGGAAACCCTTACAGGCTTGATGTTTTTCTGGATGTGGCTTTAAGAAAAACTTTCTTTGCTTTCAAAATATCCGCAAATTCTTTAAAAGATGGAATGAAACCCTTCAGCGGCCCAGATGTCAGACAGAGCCCGACGCCTCTGTGCAACACGGCGCAGCAACCTGACAGGGCTTTGAACCTATAGCCCACTGTGCTGCGTTTACAAGATGGCCTTTCCCAAGACGTTTATGGGGTAATACTGAAACGCCACAATTTCATCTGAGGCCTCAAGGAAACTCTCAGGGATACAAGATGCCAAAGGTGCCGCCGCTCAAACTGATCACATGGTCCAGGCGGCAGCCAGCCAGAGGACACCTTTCTGCGAGGCCTAACTGCAAAGGCCCAACACCATTAGCCGCTGGACAAGGAGGCCCAACATCCACCAGCCACTAGCCCGAGAAGGCACGACATCCACCAACCCCTGGTCTGAGGAGGCCCGGCACCACCAGCCACTAGCCCGTGGAGGCACGACATCCAGCCCCTGGTCTGAGGAGGCCCGGCACCACCAGCCACTAGCCCGAGGAGGCCCGACATCCAGCCACTAGCCCAAGGAGGCTCGACATCCACCAGCCCCTGGTCTGAGGAGGCCCGGCACCACCAGCCACTAGCCCGAGGAGGCCCGACATCCAGCCCCTGGTCTGAGGAGGCCCGGCACCAGCAGCCCCTGGTCTGAGGAGACCCGACACCCCCAACCACTAGCCCGAGGAGGCCCGACATCCACCAACTACTGGCCTGACGAGGCCCGACACCACCAGCTGGTGGCCTGAGGAGGCCTGACACCACCAGCCACTCCACCAGCCACTGGACTGTTGGATCTCTCAGGACTGATCCACCAGCCATGTCTCCGAATCATTGCAGGCCATATCTCCCATAAGACCCCTTCCATCTCGCGGGCACATATGGTGGGCAGCACCAATGGGTTCAAACAGGCACTAAGGAGCACAGAAAACTGGGAAGCAGTTACACAGGAACGCGTACCCCTTCGCTGGTCCCTCCGTTACCAGACAGACTGAATGCGCCTGCATTCACCATCTGTAAATCCACATATTTGCCGTTTCCGAAGTGATTGATTGATCAACTGGAAAAAAGAGATGTCTTTGAAAGACGATACCGTCCCCACTAATGGTGAGGGATTCGTCTAATCAGCAGCTCACTGCTTAATTAGTTGTTAATCATCTCTGTGAAATCAGAACATAACAGACTTTGTGTTGGTGCGAAGCTCATGGCCCATTACCCACAGATGTAGGGGTAGGGGATAGCCCATTAACTCCATACGGAAACGGCTCCAGTTTGGGGGCCAGGATCTCATCAAAAATTCCCGTTTCTCATCAGCAGCCGGCAGGACGCCTCGTAATGTCAGCTATCAGTCATCATGAGGCGCCCAGTCATCAGTGACCCGCTCCAGTGGGGCATAGAGACAGACACACGCATGCACACGCGCACACCACAGGTACGGAAATGGCAAACCCCTAAAGCAAGGACCTCAAGCACAGAGCCGCTGCCAGTCAGTGTAAAGGGATGCAAACGTGAACAGAGATGTCAACGTCGCGTTGGACCCAGATCTTGTCCCTGGGCCATCTCACCTTAAGGGGTCCTGTTCACGATACATCCAAATGTTACAGCATCTTGAGCTGCTTCTGATTCAGAACAACCGCTGGTCTTCATCATCATCATCGTCATCACCGTAGGTTTGCATGTGTGCCTGCATGTACGTGCATGTTCGCATTTGTGTGTCTGTTTCTATGCCCCACTGGACAAGGTCACTGATGACTGGATGTCTCATGATGACTGATAGTCATCATCAAACTGTTCCCAACAGCATGACCTGGGAGATGGATGGAGCGCATTAGGTGTCCCCCCCCCCCAAGTTATGGGGGCCCCCTATTAGCCACAAGCAGTCACTACGCTGACATGACTTTTTGAGTGGGCCACAGGAACAACAAATACGCTGCTGGACGGTCGTTTTCCCCCCCCATTGTTCTCAGTGGGTTCTAGGTGTTCTGGAACCGCCAGGTGCAAAGCGGTGAAAAAGAGTAGCCTGGTATTCAGGCAGACGGCACATGACGGGAGATTCCTCCTGAGTTACATCTCCTTGTCAGGCCGTATTAACGAGGAGCCGATGGTCCGGAGCCGGGGGGAGGGTCCACCGTATGCAAGCACTGCAGTGTAGCGGCCCTTTGATGTCTCCATTCCTTAATCTTTCCTGGAACGTTTCAAGTCTCATAACAGTGTGCGCCACTTTCAGATCATACGGCAGGGAAAAAAAACCCGAAGGCAGGGAATATTGATTTAAAAATTGAAAGTGATGCATGCAAACCTGCCCCGTTATTTTTAGGTATGAGCTCAAGAGTTTATATTCTCAAAACTGCACCATACAAAAAAAAAAAAAAAAAAAATGCTACTTCGATTACATTAGGCAGCCTTACATTAGGGCCCAAAGCTGCAGCGATCAATGCGTCGTATTCGCGCGCATTGGACAAAAGGCTGGGGTATTGATTTGCGGGGTAATATCAATATGGAGATGGCTTCGACTGGAAGTAATTGAAAATGAATGGGTCACTACCGTCTGGACGCCATTCAGGCAGCAAAGACAGCGGAGCCGCTGTTGGGGCTTCGGCGGACATTCATAGTCATCCGCGAGACAGAGAGCAAGCTGCAGCTTCTGACCTGTAACTAGGGGAGGCGCTAGTCACACAAACGCCACTTACCTGCCGGTTTATGCGCACAAAGTCCTCAGGAGTTTTGGCCCACGGCGGAAGCTGGACGTCCGATACCGCTGTGCCGTCATCCATCACGCCCAGGTTGAAGTCATTCGCATTGTAAAACATCTCTGGGAGATAATAAAACTCCGGGATCAATTCCTAAGGAGCAGAAGAGAGCGGAGAGCTTTTCAGGTGAGGAAGAGGACGAGCGAGTAGGAAACATCTGCTGGGATTTGTGTGATTAGGCCGCAAGAGAATCGGAAATCCACCAATCAGAGCCAAATAGTAACATTCATACAGTGAGCATGCAGAAGATTTAAGGCAATATGACAGAAACACTAGCTCACCCCTCAGGAGGGGGGTAATAACCCTTCACGACTAACCAGCCCGTCCTGCCCTTAGTGAGGAGGGGGGTAATAACCCTTCAGGACTAACCAGCCCGTCCTGCCTTTTAGGTGAGGAGGGGGGTAATAACCCTTCAGGACTAACCAGCCCGTCCTGCCCTTAGTGAGGAGGGGGGTAATAGCTTTTTGTCTATAGGCTTTGCTTTTTCCCCATGTCAGCCTTTTAACAGTGAGGGCCTGCAAAACGTCAGAGCAGTGCAAAGAGACTTCATAGAGCGGGGGGCAGCCATAACGCTGATGTCATAAAGACGGGCTTTTCCACAGATCGTGTAGCTCTGCCTGTCTGCTCTCCCAGACAGCACCAATCAATCAGTGTGGCGACAACACCACAAGGCACACATAATCCATCCACTTACAGACACAGCCCAAAGCAAGCGTCTGCGGAACTTTCACTTACGTCTACTTGCTCCTGCCCTCTTACTCACGACTTATGAAAAATGAAATCTAAAGCCAGGATGTGGCCACGCTCGCCCTCTGGACGTTACTGCTTCCGGGCCGCAAAGACTTACTGGCACTGTGCGGCCCTGCCGAGACCCAGCTAAGATGGGACTTTATCACCAGTTCAGCTGGTCTTTAACTGGTAAACAGTGATGTGGGCTTTACAGTCAGGCTGTAGCATAGGGCAGTATTGCAATGCAAACAATGATAATTGTTTATAATGATGATATTGTATACTATTTTATCAATAATCACACTTAACTTTACACGTTTTTAGAAATTATTCTGAAACCTATATTATTTCAAAAATACTTATTTTAAATAAGCACGCTGAATTTTGTGCTCTTTTACAAATAAAATGGTTGGTTCATTTGATCACTTCCTCAGTTGGTCAGTGGAGTTCCCAGATAACCAGGGACAATCTGGGGTTTTAACCTAGAACCTTTTGCAGGGAACATGAAAGCCAAAGAGTCTCCGAGCTGCTAGCGCACCCCAGTAATAAGGTGGAAGTACCAGGCACTGCTGGCCTGTTTATAGCGCTCCACATAGGCTTATCTGCTGTGATGGGCCCAACTGGGGCCTGACTGGGACCAGAGAAGCTTCCAGTCAAGTGTTACTGGTAATTCCTGCCACATGTTTCATATTCTACCAAGCGCGATCAATAATATCAGCGTTAAAAAAATCCCTGGGGCCAAATAGACCCCGCCTAGTCACTAAACAGAAAATATTTCAGGGGGACAAGCAGCTCTTTGAAGGGAGTAGTGGAGCGCGCCTCACTGCCATTTCCGTGGCTATCCGTGGGCTAGAGCAGGTTCACGTGAAGGTTAGGCCTCGCTGGCGGCGGGGCGCACATCAGCGTGCTGCTTTGATCAGGGCGCTGTGAGCCATCCCTGCTGATGCATGACGACGATTGGCTGTGACTGAACATGCGCTTCGCATTTCGGGCCTGTGGTGTGCTGCTCGGGGAGGCCTTGGCGCGGCGAAGGCGGCTCAACCGCGCCTTCTGGATCATTCTTAGCCACGAGGAAGGGCAGCCCAGGAGAAAGTGCTTGGAGGTGTTTTAAATGTAGGGCAGAAGCAGAGGTGCTCTGCTGTTACTCTGATGTTTCCCACTTTTCCACATAGTCTACATATTACACACCTGTCGTTATGTGTAACCCAGAGCCTACTCACACGTTACACGCATGTACCTACTTTCACGTCAGATGTATCCTCTTGACAGTTCCTCCAGGCCCGGCACACAGAGGAGAAGCTCCGATCGGCATGATCGAATTTCCCTCCTTGGAAATTCAGAAAGAAAGTGGCGAAGGGTTCCTGAAAACGACAGAAGGGATGAGGAAAGGAGAGAGAGGAGAAGAAGAGATGGAGAGTGAGAAAGAGGGAGCACGAGAGCAGCAGAGAAGCATGCTGAGTGGCTGGCGCTGTTACAGACACTGTGTGATGCTGCCTGAGGTTCTGCTAATGCTTAGCATGTGAAAATGGTGAACGGGAGGCGCAGGAGGAGAGAGGGAGAGAGGAAGACTCACCAGGCGGAGCAGCCACATGAGGGTGAAGCTGCAGGTGGAGTAGTGAGTGCCGTAGTGAAAGCGGGGAACCTGCTCGTCCTCCCAGGTGTCGAAGCGCTCAGAGAAGAGGGCCGCCCTCTTTGGGTTGAGGGCGCCCATGGGCTGGGGGGTCGGAGTCAGAGATTGGCTAATCACACAATGCATCATTCGTGCACTACACATCACCAAGGGGGACAGATGGGGGGGGGTGATATTCATAAATATACCACAGCAGCATCTCACAGAGTGCAGAGACTAAGCTAAACTGGCGAATATTATAGCATGTCAGAAGACGGGCGGCCATTCAGTCAATGCTGGTGGTATTTATTTGCTCCTCACTGGATTACTCTGCACACACTGAAATATACTTGATGCACTTTGGGCTGATTTTGCAGCGCGAAAACAACACTAACATTCTCATTTTAACCAAGGGGGGGGCGCTGTGCTGTTTGCTGCAGTGGACGACAGGCGAGGAGTATTATTTTCGGGGGGGGGGGTTCATGTGACAGAATGGAAACCCACGAGCCCTCTGAGAAATGACAGCAACAAACAGCATGGCATAGCAGAGACCCAGAAGTGCCACATATCTGAGCCCCAGTATATCCACACGCATCTGAGCCCCAGTATATCCACACCCATCTGAGCCCCAGTATATCCACACGCATCGGAGCCCCAGTATATCCACACGCATCTGAGCCCCAGTATATCCACACGCATCTGAGCCCCAGTATATCCACACGCATC
>JAODKC010000016.1:5443810-5455699 GCA_026777985.1 Mormyrops attenuatus
TGTGTGTGTGTGTGTGTGTGTGTGTGTGTGTGTGTGTGTGTGTGTGTGTGTGTGTGTGTGTGTGTGTGTGTGTAAGGTGGCAGGTTGGCGAGGCGGGCCCGCATGTCTCTCCCCAGTCAGGTGTGGCGGTTCCTTATCCTCACAGATCGCAGCGCAGTTTTCTTATTAGAAAACACATAAAGGACATAAACCCTCAGCCGTAAAAACCTCAACAGCCCCGCTCCCCGCTGCCTGTGTCAGTGAGCTGCAGGACTCATTCCCTCTCCTTCAGAGTTATTCACCATGCAGTAATCATTTCCGACCCGATTATTCTGTGTATGACTGATACGCTGGTGGCAGGGACGCCCTTGTCAACAAGACAGTTTTTGGTTTCCGTAATAATTATATTTTTAAAAATCAAATATGCTTCACTGAAACTCCTGAAAGTCAATCTCATGCATATTTCAAACCCTGTAAATTCTGCGACTTTTCCGTATTTAATTGTCAGCGATCAGACGATGAGTGAGGTTTCCCTGCACGTATCATTTATAAATCCACGGTGACCAGCGAAAGAAAGTTGCAAGAATAATGAACGGGGCTGTTTTTCTTTTAAACGCAGACACGACTGGATTTTCCGAACCCTGCGAAACTAGGAGCCCTTTTAACTTTAATTTGGATGGAAAGAGGAAAAGCGCGCGCGCCCAGCAGTTACTCGGAGCTCGAGATTCATCACCGGAGCAGGAATGTATGGAAATGACAAGCAGGAACACGAGACATTTTCCCATACTACACTTCTATAAAAGGAAACTTTTTTTCCTCACTCCTCTCCTCCCTCCTGCTCTGCCCTCCCCCACTCCCTCACTTGTTCATCCACTGATCCTGAATTCTATGCAGAAATAAGGGATATAGTATTAACCACCTTCTCACAGATATAGAGCATTTCAAAGAAAACTGAGCCCCAAGGTGATGCACACATGCAAAGCTCGTATTTAAACCAGAAATACATTGGTTGATTTGTATTCAGGTGGCTGAAATCACCAATTTTAGATGCAAACTCAGCAACAATTGCAGCTTTAGGTTTTTCCCGAGTGCAACTCTACAGTATGAACTCGGTGCTATTTTCGTCCTGCCAGATTTGCTCCAGGTCTCAGGCATGCAGCTCTCTTACGGGCTTCCTTTATTCAGCGGGATCGGAGCCGGGACTGTGACCCGAAGCGCCCCCGAGGACGCGCGCTGAATCCGGCGAGCGCAGAGCCGGGTTGAGGCGGCCGAAGCTGCTGTTCAGTCATAGAGCGACTCCTGCTTATAAACACGATTTGCTATAAATAAACAAACTTCGACAATAAGCAGCAGCAAGGTCCCGTACTGGCGTTTACCAGGCACCCGATAGTGCCGTATTGAAGGTCGCTCAAAGACACCGGGTCTCAAGAGGCATCAGGACAGGACGGTGTGTACGGAGAAGCCTCACTTAAACCTCTGTGTAATCCAGTCCCTGAACAAGCATTATAAGCTCAGATCGGCTTCTCATTCCATCGTAATAGTATATTATCACAATAATACTCATTTTCATTCAAACACCATGTTTTAGACTAAGTGTAACTATTCCAAATAACCATCTGGGTTATTCACGCCTCTGAAATTCAAACCTGTTCGCTTCGTTTGCGTACAAAGGCCAACCTGCGCGACGTCTTGAGTTCCGTTATTTTCCATCTACGGCTAATAAACCCAATAAAAGCGACGCTCAAATCAGCCGCTAACTTTTGCTAAAATACTGAAATCCCAAAGAGAACATTAACATCGAAAAGCCCTATAAATCTGACGGACAAGAGATTAGCCATGATTACTATAATTAATTTACAAATGAAGTTCAATAAAATACCCGCACGTAGGGGCGCATTTAGAAAATCGATATTGCTTATGATAGCCTAATTAAACGTCTGCAATGTAAACGAAGAAAAAAAACAACGAATGCAGAAAACTTTATTTTCGCTGTCATTACAAATGATTTTCATGAGAATATTATTTAAAGAACACTTCCTTGGTGTGCTTAAGTGTACTGAGATATTTTAATAGAAGTTGAAACTACAAACAAGAGAACGGCGTATTGAAAACAAGGCAAATGCGGAGAGTACGACGAGAAAACACGAGGAAAAATGCAGCTAAAAATGATTCAACTTCTATCCTATAATATGCGAATATATATACATGTATAAAAACCGACATTGTAGTTAAATGAAGGCCGTATAAAATCCCGCATTCATACAAAACGAATCCATTTTCACAAGATACACGTAAAATGCATGAAAACGTTAAACCGAAATATTTCCGTATAGGGTAATTTCGTAAAATATGACAGTTCTATGTGGGTCGTTTAAATAAATACACACATAGTTCACAACAAAAAAACTATCAGATTAATAAAATAATATTTGTATTATTTTAATGTTTAATAATAAACAGAATAAAAGTAAATGAGAAAAAATATTCAGTGCAGATTCTAACAACACAAAACTCGAACAGCAGATTAACCACGGCACCTGAGCTAGAGATGATTAGAATAATCTCTTAGGCAATTTACTGCTCCAGTAATCAACAGTTTGTTCTTCGAGTTTAAGCGAGGAGACTCTCTCACTTATGCTTTGCATCTCGTCGCAAATAATGAATATATATTAATCAACCAAACTTTACTTACAAACGATATCTTGTACAGGTGCTTATCTATGTTTCTAAACGCGGAAAGCCACTGTTCAGTCCAGCAACTCAATTACATATTAAATCTATTTACAGAAACACGTTTTAACATTAATGTAATACGTATTTCTATTAATTGTGTGTTAAAATAATATTCTTCATAAATTATATTTGCAACCTATATTCAAAGACTCGAGTTACCAGACTATGTCAATATTTGAGATAAATGGTATATATTGTTCTATTAAAACGGGGGGGGGGGGGCTATTATATATAAAATACATTTTTAATGTGGAAGGCACATTAAAATTTATTAAATTAATTCAAAGACCGCTTAAAGATTTCTAAGCGTGAAGTCACTTGTGAGCGGCTCTCCGAACCGGCCGGCCGCCCAGCGCGGGTCCGCTTGGTCCCCGGAGCGCCGCGCTGATTGGACGCGGCGCCTTGACAGCTCTGCCCGCGATGTAGCGCCGAAAGCCCGACCCCTTCGGCCCAGCTGGGGGGAGCGCTCATAAACTAAGCCACTCAAGCGCTCCCAGCTGAGTCTGGCCATCACGGCAGACGGGGTTAAAAAAATGGGGGTGTCCTGTTAAACAGGTTGAAGAGCTGAGGAATGACTGATCACCACTGGCCGTGCGTATTTCAGCGCATGTATCAGTAGAGAAAACGAAAGATGCAGCCTCGCCTCGCAGACCTGCTGTCTGTCATCTACCACCGTCTGCAGCCCAGCCGCACGATTCTTCTTCAGATTTCTATAATGCACTAACTTCTACTTCCACCGTTTTTTTTTTTTCGGAACTTATTTACAATTAACGCAAGATTCTTTTCCATTTTCCTTCAATACTGTGGAGCGCCTGCCTCTGGCTTAACCGTGAGCATTGGATCCGTCGGCGTATTGTGAGACCCCGGTGTACAGCCCGGACATCTGCCCCAACATGATAGCCGCCCAGGCGAAGCTTGTTTATCAGCTGAACAAATACTACAATGAAAGATGTCAAACTCGGAAGGCAGCTATCGCCAAGACCATCAGAGAGGTCTGCAAGGTGGTGTCGGACGTCCTGAAAGAAGTCGAGGTGCAGGAGCCGAGGTTCATCAGCTCATTGAGCGAGATCGACGCTCGCTACGAGGGAATGGAGGTCATCGCTCCCACGGAGTTTGAAGTCGTACTTTACCTAAATCAAATGGGCGTTTTCAACTTTGTGGACGACGGATCATTGCCGGGGTGCGCAGTTTTGAAGCTCAGCGACGGGCGGAAGAGGAGCATGTCGCTGTGGGTCGAGTTCATCACCGCTTCGGGGTACCTCTCCGCCCGAAAAATCAGATCAAGGTTTCAGACGCTGGTGGCACAAGCTGTGGACAAATGCAGCTACCGGGACGTGGTGAAGATGGTCGCCGACACCAGCGAGGTGAAGCTTAGGATCCGGGAAAGATATGTCGTTAAGATCACCCCCGCTTTCAAATGCACCGGCATCTGGCCTAGAAGCGCGGCGCAGTGGCCCATGCCTCACATTCCGTGGCCGGGTCCTAATCGGGTGGCGGAAGTCAAAGCCGAAGGATTCAACCTCCTTTCTAAAGAGTGCTACTCCTTAACCGGGAAGCAGAGCTCCGCCGAGAGCGACGCCTGGGTCCTGCAGTTCAGCGAAGCCGAAAACAGGCTGCTGATGGGAGGCTGCAGGAAGAAATGTCTCTCCATCCTAAAGACTCTGCGGGACCGGCACCTGGAGCTGCCCGGACAGCCGCTGGACAACTACCACATGAAGACGCTTCTCCTGTACGAGTGCGAGAAGCACCCGCGGGAGACCGACTGGGACGAGGCGTGCCTCGGCGACCGGCTCAACGGGATCCTGCTGCAGCTCATCTCCTGTTTGCAGTGCCGGAGGTGCCCCCATTATTTTTTACCCAACCTGGACCTGTTTCAGGGGAAACCTCACTCAGCCCTGGAAGCTGCCGCAAAGCAGACGTGGAGACTGGCACGGGAAATCCTGACGAATGCTAAAAGTCTGGACAAATTATAGACCCGTTTCAATATAAACACACTAATCTGTCTTGTTCTGTCTCGGAGATTTATGAAGAAACGACAAATGGGATATTACAAGAAAGAAAGGTACATTTCCAAATAACGTAAAATGTTTTGAACATTTTCATGAAGAATAGAAATTTGCGCATAGATCACAAACCTTTGTTGAAAAATACGATGCAACGTGCCATGGTCGATTTTCTATTAAGTGCCCTGAAATTTAAAGTAGCCTAACAAAAATACACCCACATTTATCGTTTTCGTCGCTCGGTTTCAGGCCTTAGCTAGAACCTTAATTGCCAACATTTAAGGAAACACTCTGAAAATAGGTTCAGTGTTAAATCGACGGAATAAGGCTCAATGAAAAGCTCGCCGTGTTTAAAGAAAACTTTTGCGTAAGTTTACATTTAGAGTACAAATGCCAACTCAAATAAACAAAAAAACAGGGCATATTTAAACCGCCCAGTCTGCATAAACGCAGGCAATTTGCTTTAGCGAGCAAGAGGCCAGAGTTATGGAAACACGGTTATAAAATGATGCTGTTTTAGAATTATGTTTTACGCACATCTGTAATATTGTCACGTAAATTTAGGCTTAACGGAATAAGCTACTACATCTGTTATTGTTACAGTAATAATTCATAATTTTATTATTACCATGAGCATCATTATTGTCCGTTTGTTATTATCACGCCAGCCCCGTGAGTGTTACCAGCTTCAGTTCACTGCAGGCATAGTGACATTTAATGATCACGCTAATTGAAAAATAAATATGCAAACACAAATGCGGTCTTGCTGCATCAGGAACGTCTTCCAAAATCTTCATACCTTCTCCAGACCGCCAAAACCAAATGTTACCATCAAGGCACAGCTACTGACTGATAATTAGTTGTTTGCTGAACATAGGCCTATACGCAAAACCTAAACGACGCTAAATCAAATTTAGTTGCTGAACGCCAAACATCACAAACGGGAACTGTATTCAGGGAAGACGGGGCCTAACTGTACGAATAATTTTAAGAAGTGCCGCCAATTCGATGTGCATTAGGCCTTTATTTTTTTCCTGTACTGCGTGGACAAAACGTTTCTGAAAAATAATAATAACTATAATAATAATAATAATAATAATAATAATAATACCTCCGGCATGTGGATTGCGTAATACATTGACCATGACATACTGACATTCATGGAAGTGAAACTTAAAAGTTACAAACATTTTCCATCTTTTTAAGTTTATTTAAAAATGAAGCGAATTTAATATAATTAAAAGAGACACGAATAAAATGTATAAAATAAATCTTTTGTTAATTCACACACAGCGCATGTATGGGACACACATTTATTGATGCAGCAGCTAAATACAGAATGATATCAATTTTCAAAAAAGTGTGTGTTACCCATCATTTTCAGACAGGATTAAGGAATTTGTGTGTATGTAGGCTACAGTATGTATTATCCCATAAATATTTACTTCATCGTAATGGAAAAATAAACACTAATAAATTAAACGCATCCCCGTAATTCAAATGATCGGACGAATTAACTCTACGTTGGTAAAGTGCGGCGTTTTAGGCCCGGCACGACCTGAGCTCTTTCTGACTCTGTGCCCCCACGTGAGGGGGGAGGCGTTTAAAATAAGCGCAGCAATTTTTACGTCGCTTGAGGACAAATCCGCATTCATGCCGACTGAGGGAAGTCAGACAGCAGGTCTGCTATCCGGAGTTGGATGTGGGGTCTGTTTTTTAATAATTTCCACGTTTTTTAAATACCTAACTTTTTGTTCTGCATTGAATAAATGGATTTTAACAAACTCTTACCTTTGGATCGGTTTTCTTGAAACTAGGCTCTTCTTCATCCACTTCAAAGTAGAGTTCTGAGGCCTTGACTGACAGGGTGCCGTTGAATACTCCTGCGGGGCCGACCAGCTGGGCGTCCGCGCTAAGGAGCACCGTGCCTGGTAGAGAGAGCGCGATCACACCGGTCAGCAGCGAGCCCGAGCGCCGCAGCGCAGAACTGCGTGCGACGAAAAGCGGTCAAAATGCGACAGAGGTGACAGTCAGAGCTCGCCGGGGTCAGGTTTTCACGACAGAGAGAACAACATTTACACAGTCCCATTCCCCAGTCTTATTTCACATTTGTAAATCGTTAATACTAATATCATTCCGGCCGTTTGTCTAGTAGGCTATCGGTGTAAAATTCCTATGTAGAGTTCCCATAATAAATAATAGGCCTATTATTATTATTATTATTATTATTATTATTTTTATTATTACTAAGAAAAAGATGAAAAAGGAGGAGGAAGATAGATAGATAGATAGATAGATAGATAGATAAAGTTGAGCCAGTAGTATTTTTATTACGGCGGAAAAGGAAGTAACGCTACGTTGCCGTTTTATTAGGACTACTGCAATGAGGAAGTGAACTGACAAAAAAGACATCAAGCTGCACGCAGCGCTCCGTGCTTCGGCGGCCTGGACACGGCATCGGCTTCCACCGCAATCAATGCGCAGGATCAGGCGCGCTCTCATTTGCATTGATTGCGGTACGAGGCTCCGCCGCTTAATCTCTCATCAATCTTGATGTGTCCCGGAGTGACAATGACAGGCCGCTGAGGACCCCGCGGCCGCCTTTGTTGTCATACCCAAATGCACGGCTACATCGTACCGCCAGATGGTTATCACGGAGGAATGGAAGCGGTCTGATTTCCCCAAGCACTCGCGAATCTGTACCCAGCAAATGACCGTATTTATTTGTTCACTCTCACATTAACCCCTTGTGCATCATCCCGGGGTCCGTAGGTGATTTCCTTTTCTTTTTTCAGTTACTTGCAGACATTCAATTACGTTACGCAGGCACCGTCAAATCGCTGGGACACTGCGGTCCCGCTAGACACCCCAGGGCAATTTCCACGGCTTTCGGGGCCACGGAGCCGCATCGTTCTTTATGTCTTTCTAATCCGGGTCTTAGAAGCGCCGTCCATGCGTCTCATTACAGATTTTATACCGGCGTGTGCGTGTGTCAAAAATTAGATTATGTCAACACAAAGAAAAAATAAATATGCAAAAAACAGCGAAGTTGATTTCAAATACAGTGCTGTGCATCAGTCAAAAAAAGCAGAAGTCAACAGCTATTCGATTTTCGATTTTTTAAATGTACAAGTTAATTGTAACAAGTAAATGTTACTGTTACTGTTAAATCAGAATCGAGACAGCCGTCGAAGTAAAACACCTTAATTCGCCAACAGCAGGTTCAGAGTTTCATTTAAGTCCTGCACAGGCTACTGTTGGAATAACTCAGAAAAGCTGGGAGGACGGTTATTAAACCTGTGCAACCATTAAGAAGCGGATGCACGTTCATACAAAAAATTACCATTAGTTAACTTAAGGTTTTTTTATCGTAGGTTTTCTGCATTAATTTAGAGTTAAATCTACGGGCATTTTTACAGTGATCCAGGGGCATTACTACTATTATTATTATTATTATTATTACTACCAGAAACGCTGACTTGTGTTCATAAGTTCTGGAAATAATGCTAGAAATGTACATAGTTAAATAGGGGGAAACTTTACCTGCAAACTTATCCTCCAAGGACATTTTAAATATGCTTAAAATACTAATATTTTCATGTAGGCCTGGTTGCAGCACTTTTCACAATTGTCCATAGGAAAACATTAACTGTAGGCCTATAAATGAATCATGTGAACACGCACGTATAAACAAAAAAAAGTTCAATTATAAGGAAATGCGTGCAAACTCAAAGGTGAGATTCACGGCTTTACATTAATAGTCTTTACGTTAGTGCTACACCAGGCGCCCGTATTATGTTCAGTCAAGTATTTAAAATCAGAAATTACCATACATTATATGATCAATAAAATAAAGTGCCGTGCTCGCGCCTAGAAAATGAAGGCTTAACGAGGAATTAACATACAAATAAGCGATGTTAGGACCGCGACCTTGCGCTGATTTGTGGCTTGGAAGATGCATGGATAGATGGATGGATGGATGTTACCTGTCAGGCTTGCCGGGTCCTTCTCCTCCAAAGATGACAGGGGATCCTCGCCTCCGTCTCCCACCCCGTCAATCGGCCTGCCGTGTTGTCCTACGGTTTGTCTCCTGATAGACTCTCCGCCTTTCAGGGCATCTTCCTCTGCAGAAAGTGAATCATTGTATCGTGTCTGTCTCTCCGCAGCCTTTTACTTTACAGTATTCTACTGTTCGCAAACGAAACAATCGAAGCGTAATACTTAAAAAGCAATATCGTGTCAAGCAAATGCGAGACAATTAGGCTATCAAACAAACCTCCGCTATTTGTGGAAAACGCAAATAATGAATATAGCCGGTAACAGGATAAGGGACACGAATTGTTTCTTTTTGAAGTTTATGTGAACATTTTTGCGGCACCTCTGTTGCACAGCCGATTTCCTGTGAGATCTATCATGTTACCTCTCGCTGATGAAAACTCCCGGGAGCAGCGCAAAGGGTTAAGCTTACAATCAAATTACACAGCTAATTTCAGGGAAATTTACTCTGTAACAAGCAGGATGTCCGTCAATACCTTTTCAAAAGGGCGGATAAAGTGCAGACGATGAACAAAGTTGCGGCGCTTAGTGCGGACCTTTGGAGAGGCTTATTATTAATCAACAGTTTAACTCCAGCAACTTTATACCGGCATGTGAACGTAAAAGGCATTTCGAGGACGAAACTCCAGCGCGAAGCAAAGACAGGCTTTAGTCCATTTCAAATATCAAAATAAATTTCATTCAAGTTCATTCAGTAAACGCCCTGGGACAAACGTCAAACAAATCACAGCAACACGGGATTAATTAATAACATTTTTATTTTTCAGATGTTCCGTAGAAAATGTGATCTATCAAACGGATTATTTAAAAAGAGTCATAATCCGTAAACATTTATGAAATTGGGCGTTCCTACTGGGACACAGGGGATATATATAAAGCAGCAAGTCGCTTTCCCCCCCATTTTAAATAAATAAGTAGCGGGCAGTTTCGTATTTAAATAAGGAGAAATGCCCGGTGCTGCTCCCGCATGGAAAGCGCCGCGGACACCGGCACGGCGGAAACGCCGAGCCGCACCGTCCTTTGCCTGGGAAATACACGGTCCACTGATATTTAGACGGGTCTTCCTGTAATTAAGTCTCCCCCGAGGATTTTTTTTTGTTACTGGTGATGAAATTACTACCAGCTTCCCGGTGCGACCCGCATGCCTCGGTATTCTCATGCGGCAGAAAACGTACTGATTTTGCTCTCACGGTATCATTAATTTGCTGACTGTTCTGCTAATGTTTACCGTTTACAAGATAAATCATTATTTGGTCGCGTACTTTCAAATTTAGAGATGGTTAAAGTACCATAGCCAGCAACAGCACGACTCAGCCAAGGAGAGAAAATTACATTTGATCATAACGTATATTTTCAGTCATCATCGCTAGATGAACAATCCTTCAGTGTTTCACTGCTATCCGGAAGACACTTTGTACAGCGGTTTTCTGTGGAGTTCGTGTTGAGATCTGATCGAGACTGACACTAAGTCAGTGCTAATATGTCTCACAGAGTCACCATTCTGCTACAGGGAAATTATTTGGACTGTAACGAGTGCGACTACACAGCATTATGGGTAAAGAGTAACTTCACGTAAGTCAGGAGTATGTTACATTGTTTATGATAAAGTATCACAAATTCACGTATCATCACCCAGTATATATCATGACGATCTGTGTGTGCCTGCGTGTGTGTGAAATTACCCAGTAATGTAATCTTGGGGTTTTTTAATATAAACAAAACTGACAGGACATTCTGACTGTGTATTTTACATAAAAATAGTGATGCAGAATTCAGGATCCCTGCAAATTGAATATCCATATCAGAAGTCCAGCGTAAAGAGCAGGGAGGGCGTGGGTCCACTGCGGCGGGCAGCTTGAAGCCATTTACATTCTGCTACAGGCCGGCTCCGCCGCTCAATTAAACTGTCAGAATTAACAGATTTGTTCTGTGAGGGAGTGCAGCCAGCAGTGTGGGCAGGGGGTGATACTGCTGACCCAGGCAGCTCCCGGCATTAATCTCCAGGTATTTACTCCGCACCCTAACTCCGCGAACCCCCGCGCAGGCCTGAGGACGCGGCCAGGTATTTACCCAGCACATGACCTTTGAGATGTGGGTGAGAAGGTAGTGCATACTGACCAACTAAGAAACCAGCCTTGGGTCCATGACCCAAGCACACCCATTTCACGTGGGTGACACATCTCGCTTGTAGTTAATTATACTATAATATAATAATACACCAGTGACATCGATATCTACTACTTAAATAATTATAATGGTAAAATATTATATGCCGGAAGCAAATTTCACAAACGCCATGGCAGTAAAGGTAACAGCGGTTCTCTGCTTGTACTTTGCAATAATGAAATATTTCCTTAAGAAATACATCAGAAAAATGTGGCCGACTTTACCAAGGTCAAAGGTTACAGGGAATTCGGAAGACTCCTGTAAGAATGCAGCGCACACGGATTCCCGGGCCGGGTTCTGCTGGGACGCACCATCGGGGACTGGAGGGAACGGCAGGGGAATGCTAAACAGTGGAGCCGCGCCCCGTAGGCAAACTCCGGATTCCCCTGAAGCAGGGAGCCCGCCATTCCGCTGGCTGTGCATCACGCTGTTCCCATTAAAATAGCTATTCCAATAACTAAGTCTAAATGAATAATACCAGGAGTGAAACACACACATATTTTTTATGTTTACCATCGAAACGTGCCTTGTCTTTCCCCCTGATAGTGAAGCCCTTGATCACCTTTAAAGTTGTGTGCCTGTTTGTGACTGGCGTACAACTGGGGCTACGACGTACTGCCATATTTGACATTATCATCGGCCCTCTGACATTGAGTCACTGAGTCTGAGCAGTCGCTAATCTAAAGGCCCTCTGACACTGAGTCACTGAGTCTGAGCAGTCGCTAATCTAAAGGCCCTCTGACACTGAGTCACTGAGTCTGAGCAGTGGCTAATCTAAAGGCCCTCTGACATTGAGTCACTGAGTCTGAGCAGTCGCTAATCTAAAGGCCCTCTGACATTGAGTCACTGAGTCTGAGCAGTGGCTAATCTAAAGACCCTCTGACATTGAGTCACTGAGTCTGAGCAGTCGCTAATCTAAAGGCCCTCTGACATTGAGTCACTGAGTCTGAGC
>JAODKC010000016.1:5455799-5466359 GCA_026777985.1 Mormyrops attenuatus
AGTGGCTAATCTAAAGGCCCACTGACATTTGGAGTCACTGATATCTGACTCTGGCCATGTTTTCCCAACGTCCATATGAATCCAAATGTGGGGGTGGGGTGGTGGGTTTACAAACATTCACAGGCTCAAAAAACCCCCGGACTAAATGCCCAGTGGATCGCCCTCGCACTGGCCAGCAGCACGTCATTAACACTATGGGGGGAAGCAGGATTCCCGCCACATGCAGAGTAGGACGTGCTAAGTCTGAGACTCTCGTAAGGACTCTAGACGACAACATTCATACTCACTCTCGCTTCCTGAATGACCTTTAACCTCACGGACGCAGCACTGACCCTAAAGGGAAGAGAGCTGGCCGGCCTGATGACACGCAAGATGTGGCAATACTTACCCAGAGCCCTCAGCAGTGCAACACCAGGGGAGATGATGGGGGTAATGACTTTCTGCTGGCGGAGCCAGCGGTGTAAGTGTTTGCCACGGCTCGGGCCCATCGGCTCGGGCCCATCGGCTCGGGTCCATCGGCTCGGGCCCTATCAGCTCGGGCCCCATCGGCTCGGGCCCCATCGGCTCGGGCCCATCGGCTTGGCCACAGGGCCTGACCTGGGAGTGCCTGGCACCTAGGGGTTTGCTTCTCCGCTACTAGAAAGTGTTTTATGGCTGATGTAGTGGCAGTGTTTACGGTCGCCCCCACAATCGGACTCACCGTCCTCAGCGGCGGCCTTGAGCACCGCCTCAGGGTGCGTCGATCCCAGGGGGTTCCACACCAGGCGTCTCCTACGCCGCAGGTCATCCTCCCAGGGGTCCAGGCGCCAGAAGTCGCGGGAACGGCTGCGGGGAGATGGGGTGACTCACGTGTTAGCCGTTAGCGAGCGGCTCGCCAGCCGCACTAGCCAGCGCCACATAAAGCCGCCCTTGTTAGAGTCCTGCAGAAATCCCCGATTCCACCCCCAGCCCCCAGTCAAGGTGAAATGGGTGCTTAATGAATCACCGTAAAAGCATCTGCTGACAGAGATCAGACACCCCCCCACCCCGGTCCTGTAGGCCAGTTTCACTGGCGCTCTGGTACTGTTCCCTTGGCCGTTAAATCTGACAGAACAGCGTGGCCTGATTCCTCCGGATTGGGGGCTTTCCTGGCGCCATCCACCAATCAGATGCTGTGCAGAAAGAGGCACCACGGAGTCAGCGGGAAATGCAGACATATGCAGAGGACTTCAATCTCACGTATTGAGGCTTCATCTCCGGAAACATTCGCTATATTTAGCATAAATCAGTGGGCTGCCCCCGCACCCCCCCCAGGGTAGGAATGCGGCGATCAGACTCCTGTAGCAGACGGCGTTGACGTTCCGGCCTTCGTGCCGTCGCCGTTGCACGGCGGGAAGCAGAGAGGGCTGCGAGACGCTTCCTGACACATGTTTACGTATCGTTCCCAAATGGCCCGGCTCTGAGATCGAGCCCCTCGGCCCTCGGACACACGATCCCACATCCCGGGGACACAGGCCCCGAACCTGCTGTACACAGGGCCCCCGCAGGGCATCGGTGAGCCTCTCTGATGGAACATTACAGCCCGAATGGCTTTAGCAGGCTGCCCGCTCGCTGATTAATAAACGCCTGCAGGCCCCCCCCCCCGTGGGCCCTGCTCGCCCCCTTAGCACGAGGTTTACAGTGAACAGCTCTAAACTCTCAAAATATATAAATCACCGTAATGGGCCTTTAAGCGCCGCCGAGGAGCGCCCTCCGCTTTTTACGCTTGCATATTTCATACAACATCCACAGAGTATCAGCCCTGCAGTTCATAACAGAGTAAAACGCACCACGTTTCTGAGGCCAGTAGCCCAGCGATATTCACCAGCGTCATGAGGAACCGAAAGTTACACCGCGCATGCGATCTTGCTGCTTGAGGGCAGAGGTCGGAGGTCAGGGCCTGCCGTCCATGACGGCAGCAAGGAGGGAATTAGTGTAGCGGATGTCAGCAGAAGGTGCTGCAGATTAATCAGCAATTTAATTAGGCAAAGTTTATGCACAGTGCAGCTCACTGTGGTCGGAAATGAAGGAGTGATTCACCGTAACCTCAAAGGGACAATGCAACTGATTACTGGGATCCACCAATCTGCATGCTGGGAAGTGCAGTGTGACAGCTATGAGTTGCCACCCTGTCCCACACAGTGACGAGCTGTCGCAGTGCCCCACACAGCCGCGAGCTGCCCCCATGTCCCACACAGCCGCGAGTTGCCCCCATGTCCCACACGGCCGCGAGTTGCCCCCGTGCCCCCTCACAGCCGTGAGCAGTGTTTTTCAAAGGGAGAAAAATCTATATATAAGAGATTATAAGGCCAGTTTAAGGACATTATCATTACAAAACAAGGCTCTCGAACCAGAAGAAACAAACAAAGCAGGTACCTTAAAAATAACGGACAGGCTTCACTAGTCCTCCGTTCTGATGTGCTGCTGCTACTTTCCCACAGGTAACAGTCAAGAAATAACTAATGCTTTGTAATAATATATCGGAAATTAACACCGGTCATTTCTGCAAATTAGTACATATTTAAAGGAGTGCTTGATGTGATTATTTTTGGTATGTAGTTATTAAAATGATTATATTTCTTTATTAGTTTTCCCAGATTCCAGGACAAATGAATGTGATTAATAAATACTAATCAAGAGTGATCATGCAAAACAAAAAAATAATCACAGTGAATATTTAAAAAAAAACACCTTCCTTTCATGTTCTTACAAAAATCCGGATTTAAAATGTCAATCCTTAATATTTTGAAAAGAACAATTTACAGGTTTCTGCAAATACTGAATCCCGTTGTACTTGTGCAGTGAAAATATATTCTATTCTAAACATCCATTCATCAGTCCATCCACCCAGAACTGCTCATCTAGCACAGGGTCCCAGAAAGACTGATTTCATAAATGTTTTTTTTCTTTTTCTGCTCTGTTAATTCATTCATCCTTTGTTTTTTCAGGTAAGTACCGTCGAGGACAATGAAAGCGCAGCCCAAACGACCCGGAAACTTTACAGTACAGACAAGCCCGTTTGTGTCGTAAAAAGCGCAGAAGTGCAGTTTAGCCGAGTAACGCTCACATACGGGAGCACAGATGGCTTTAAGTCAATTATTTCAACTTCATGCCTTTAACTCTAATTTATATGCGAGAACGAATTATTCCATTCATCAAAGACCACAGAGGACTGGTTTCGTTTTTCATTTTTATTTTTCTCTTATTTGTGGAGCTGTTGATAGGTCTTTTTTTCAAACATAGTCCTATCTATAAGTTAGAAAGGGTAGTTTAATGTACACGTTAAATTAATCTACCGAAAAAATTACAATTATTAAGCTACGTTAATATGTCAGAAATGCGGGAGATTTCGGCAGACCGTTCGTTTTCGCCTGGAAAAATATATAAATGAAACTGTGTGACCTTCGTCACTATATGGGGGACATGCAGCAAACGCACGGTTTCATACGTCACGGTCAGGTAAAGACATTCCTCCGTTTACAGCCCGGCGGCGGCTGACAGATGGGGGGGGGGGGGGGTATTCCTCTTATCATTCTTTTTTATGCACTCGGATTCTTGCGGATTTTTATGAACTATAAACGCCAACTAAGCGAACGTAGCGTTTTTCACCGCAGATGCAGTAATCGCTGTATCCGAAATCACCGCCAACCTACAAGCATCATATTTTAAATTTAATCCGAACGAAATGAAACATTAGTATTAGACTGGCATTAGATGATGTGCTTTAATCATTTTCATGTGATTTTGAAATAGGCCCAAAATAATCTTTAAAAAAAAACGGACTTCACATAATGTATGGTTTTCGTGTCTTTTGCGCAGAGCCCTATTTGTTTTCTTATAACATTTTTGTAAATCCACCTTTCAGACCCTGTGACCCAAGACACGCTCCTAAAATCGCTCCGGTTTGAAGCCGGTTTGAAGTTCGATACCAGCCGGTTATAAGTCTCCCTGAGCCGCGTTAGGTGGCGTCTAGCCTTCGCCAGACCTGTTTTAAGAGAAAAACGCTCCGTAAACCCCGCTGTCAAAATGCAGGCTTCTGCCGTGAATTTAATCCGAATATACATGTACAGCTTTGATCATATCAGGACTGAACTTTGAAATCATCTTCAAAGGCGCGGTGCTCTGAAAAACACACAATTTATACCTAATGGCTGTCTAATGGCTAATGTCAAAGTCAAGGGCGCAGACTTAATGCGTGACGCTCTGTAAACACACTTTATTACCAGGGATCTCGCCTGGACACGCTAAAGCCTGGGGCCCGAGGCCCGGAGCCAGGGTGCAGGCGAGCCGCTGGCGGGTGTACATGACCTGCTTACAAGAAGCAGACGCGTGTGACCCGGCCCGCTGCAGCTTTGATCCAAGCCCAGTTCTGTGCGGGATCACGGGGAGCTGCGTTACATGGCAATGGCGAGATCTTTTTCAGTCCACTTCTGTGCAAGATCATAGGACAGAGAGTTACATGGCAAGGGCGTGTTACACACCGACGGTGTGTTCTGTTTTGGTCTGGTTTTGTGCAAGATCTCAGGGCGGTGCATTACGCACCCAGGGTGTGTTCTGTTGCGGTCCTGTCCTGTGCAGGATCACAGGGCAGTGTGTTACACACTGAGGGCAGATTCCGTTTCAGTCTGGTTCAGTGTAGGATTTTAGGGTGATGCGTTACATGCCGAGGGAGGGTTCTGTTTCGGTCTGGTTCAGTGTAGGATTTTAGGGTTATGCGTTACATGCCGAGGGAGGGTTCTGTTCCACTGGCCGGGATCGCTGCCTCAAAAGGAGCTTGATCTGTTACGGCGTCAGTTTGCAGACACTGAGCCGTGAATTACTGAATGTTCTAGAATACCTTCCTGGGATACTCCGGAGAAATCCCGAGTGTGACAGTGAGCCAGCGGAAGCTGGGAGCCTGCAGGCCATGGGAGGGAGATGTGGAGAGCACGGGTGGCTTTGATGGATCACACTCTGACAGTCTGCTGCTTTGGCTTCCAGTCTGTCGCCATTGTTTTTGCACTTGATGTAAATGTTTTTAAGGATATTACAATGCCCCCCTGCCGCCCCCAGTGCAGCACAGAGAGGCAGGGGCCTCCCCCTGTACATAAGTTGTCAGCGTCTCAGTGACGCTAACGCAGCGCCCCCCTCCCCCGCCGTCTACATATCCGTCGCAGTATAGGAGACACCGCAGATGAAGGATAGCATAGAAAACCCCAGTGACACGGCACTTGAAATTCCCGCAATAATGCAGAGTCATTTACAAAGACGACGTGCAGTGAAAAAGCCCTGAAATGATGAGATGTTTAGATAAGGAGCTGGTGAGGGCCAGCGCACGCCTCCCTGTAACCAGGGTCTCCGGCGATTAATTCCCTCCAGAATGGTACGACTGGCAGCCGGGAGTGCCGGGGCTCAGCCCGATGGGGCCGACGGTGCCGGTTCTGGGACGGCTCGGCCCGTCTGTGGATTTATGGGGAAAGGAGGTACTGAGCAAGCCTGAAGATCCGAGCAGATCCGGGGAAAATGGAATCAAAGCGCAGCTTTGCTATTAAACAAGCCAGAGCTTTTAAAGGAGCCCGGGAAATGTTAGCAAACGCGAGTCGAGCGGCCAGGCAAACGCAGAGCACTTCCTGTAGTCGTATTATTTCCATCATTATTCATTTAAACTATAGAAAATGTCAGAAAATGCTCTGTACGTGACTGACAAATGAAACCGAAATCAAGACAGAATGTGTCTCTGAAAAAATCATTTTTAAATATTAATTCATGCACATAAATATACAGACTCCTAGTATGGTGGCGTGCCGCAGTAACAGAGGGCTTCAACAATACCACTGCTTTTGCTGTGACGAGATAGAACATAATTACTTTATATACTCTGTGCCAGATTCAGTGTCCTGTATATTACCATGTACATATTAACATTTTATTCTGTATATAAACATGCATTACGTACATTCTGTTAATAAAAAATGGGCCCAGTTATTTCCCACAAAGTCACAGTCACAGTGGGTGTATTATAAAACAGAGCTATCTTTGCAGAGAATGAGCAGTAATCTCTGCATGGCGCTGTGATGCATGCTTCCAGTCACTGTGTGTCATACACTGCTCCTTTGGAGAGTATGAACAGTATTCTTTGCATGGTGCAGTTATGCATGCTTCCAGTCACTGTGTGTGAAGCACTGCTTCACAGAAGCTGACATTTTTGGAGCCTGTCCATTCCAAGAGGATAGCCATGCAGCAGCAGCCGGTCATTATTGAGGCCTGCCCTTCCGATTCTCCCATTATTGAGGCCTGCCCTCCCGATTCTCCCATCATTGATCCCCTATTTATAACCACCCCCAGCCTGTCTTTCTGTGAGAGCGAAGTTGTCCTGACTAAAAACTGAGGAGAATATCGCAAAGATTCTTGCTATTTCAAGCACAGCTGAGATCCAAGAAAGAAGATGAATGACTCTGCAGACCCCTCAGCCCCGGGGGAGTCCATTACAGCAAAGGGGGGGGGGGCAGAGCACTTAAAGGCAGGGGCCCCCGGCTCCGGCAGTAGGATCGAGAGCTCAGAGCAGAGTGTCTGAGGCCTGTCTGATGATGCTCTCCATTACACGGGCAGTCTGGGGGTCTCCACAGCATGTCAATCAGCTGACTGGACCAAGACGGATGCCCGTCCCTCGTCCAGTTCTCAGAGTGTCCCACACCCAATGCTGCAATCAGTGGAGTGAAAATGACGCCTCTAGGCTACTTACACAGAAACATCTCAATCGCTGGAGGAATAAGCTCAAGACCCTCCGAAGCCAAGTGTGATCTCTCTGGGGGGTGCCCGCCTCTCAGAAATACCCGTCTCTGGGGGATACCTGCCTCTGAGAAGTACCCGCCTCTCAGAAAGACCAGTCTCTGGGGGATACCCGCCTCAAAGGGATACCTGCCTCTGGGGGATACCCAACTCTGGAGGATACCCGCCTCTGAGGGATATCTGTCTCTGGGGGTCCCCACTGTGAAGCTGCAAATTTCATCAGCAGTTAAAGAATATTAAAAATTCCTTTAAGCAACAGAGATATTTCCTGTTACTGAGAAAACACTTTGGGGACATTTTCCCAAAAAATCTGACACCAGCGGTTGGTCTTCTGTGTGTGTCTGAGTGCATGTGTGTATGCAAGCGTATCTATGTACATGCCCACATTCCCAGCCCCCCCATCCATCCAGATGTTTCTAAAGACACACAGGGGTACTGCAGCACAGTGCTGCACCTCACCATCCCGCTAGCAGACGCCTAGCCCGTGGCCCCCGCAGCCGGCCCAGCAGCCGATTAAAATGCTGCCCCCCCACACCCAGAGACGTTAGGAAAGCTGCCCCCCATCCAGGGCCATCAATATGAAAATCTAACAGACAGACTCATATAATGAGCTCATACTTCAGGCCTACAGCTCAATTTCCAAACTTAATGATCCAACCTGGTACCAGTGCATATGGTTACGGACTTGGGGGGACAACTTGCACGTGTGGGTCTCTGGGGGCATTACTCAGAATAACAGGGATACGGTGCCAGAGGGCACCCCCCCTTCTGCGTCTGGGACACCTGGCCAGAGCCCTGAGCAGATCCATCAAAGTGTCCATCCTGCACCTCTGCTTCAGAACTCTTAATGTTCCTGTAATTAAAAGCTAATTACAGTTTTCATTCACTGATGATCTGAAGAGTGGCATGTGTCGTTCCTGCATCCGTGGTACTGGAGTGGAGATTCCAGCAGCAAGCCGAGAGAGGGTGCAGAGCACCAGCTGACGGGACGCGGGTTTAACACGGGACTGACGAGGGAGACGAGGACAAAGTGATCAGGGTGACATAGGAGCGTGTGACAGAGGTGAGAGCCAGACGGGGCAGCAGCGAGCCGAGCCGGTCAGGACGGCACGTCCCACCTAAGCGAGGAGCCGCTCCGGGCAGTGCGCTGCTCCTTCAGGACGTGTGTGATCTTCTGGACCAGCTGTGAGGCCAAGGCTCGGTTCCGGTGCCTTGCTGCTACCGTCAGGCCGTGGCGTGTCCTTGCCTCAGCTCGCCTCGCCGCGGAGTGCTGCGCACACTGCGACTGCATGGGGTGAGAGAGATCAGCATGGCATTAGCTGCCAGGCTAGCATTGTGTCACAGTGCATGTGTAAATAAAATCACAGGTTAAAGGCGACTCCAGGATGGGGGGGTTCTAATGTAAATGAATATCAGAATTAAAATACGTCTATGTCTAAGGTGAGACCTTATTACAAGCTGCTGTATTCGATGACCTGCTAAGGGGAGGGAATCGATTATGCTCATTACTACAGAATGCAGACCGTATCAAACAGCCCGAGTTCACGAAGCAGACCATATCAAACGTACCAAGATCACCATGCTCTCAGCACCATTGTGAAAACGCGTGCAGTCCTGCCTCTCGTGCAGAAATTCGAGCAAGCGTAATTGTGGGGTCAGTGCTGTCCTGCCATCGGGGTGATTAATCACTGCGGACGCACAGCTGCCGCAGCCCCCAGGCGAAAATGAGAGCCTAGCAGCATGCGGACCCTGTTTCTCTCTGTCAGGATCGGTAACGGAATACGTTTGCGGGCCAGCAAGCACACGGTATACCACCTTCCGGGCTTTCACCACGGCCGGACGATTACTGGCTGTTTACGGAGCTCTTCATTCAGCGGGTCTGCGGTTCACGTGGGATACCGTGTGGCTCAGTAGTGATCAGGTCACTAGTTCAAATCCTGGGGTCACTAGAGCATGGCTGAGCAAGGGCCTTAACCCACTTTGGATAAATGTGTCAGGTAAATAAATAAAATTAATGTAAAAAGAACTCTGTCCCTGTGCTTCTGTTTATGAGGATGCGGACTCCTGCTCCTGCACTTCTGCTCTGCACAGACCGTGAATAAACGTGAGCCAGCGGCCTGAATAGCAAACTCCGTCCTACAACCGGCACGAAGGATACCTGTCCAGCTCCGCCAGCAGTAAACACTGCAAAGTGCTTTATAATGGACCCCGATGCGAGCTGCTGATCTTTAAGTCCGACAGGAAAAATCAATACACATAACTGGCCTTAGAAGGCGACAGCCCATTTATAAATCTCTGTCTAGTTGTGGAGCATTAGAGCCAAATCTGGTTTAAAAGCATGACCCCGCAGCTATAAACAGAGCGATACTGTAAGGCAGGGGAGGGTGATCTTACCCACAAAGGGCCGGTGTGTATGCGGGTTTCTGGGTAACCTTTAGGTCAGCTGTGCAAACCCAGGTGTGAGGACTCTTCAGCCAATCAGTCCTCTAATTAGTGACCTAATTAGGGAGTTGCAGCGAAAACCCGCACACAGAGCGGCCCTTCCGGTGTAAGACCGCCCACCCCTGCTGTAAGGAAGTGTTTCCTGTCTGCAAAGGTTAGACCCCAGGCACAGCTATTATAAGCATTATGGCACCATGACTCCATGCTGATGAAATCTAGTGCCTTTAAGCAGGTGGACAGTGAGTCAGTGAAGGACCTTCAGGAGTAGCAGTGAGGCTCCTGAGGGTCTTAGAGTACTCTGATATGTTTGTTCACTCTTAGTCAAGCGTTATTAAACAATTTCTGATATAACTTGTTGTTCATATTTCTTTCATTCCATTGACTTTCACCAGTGCAATGGCAGGTTCAGTCATATTCAATGGTGACTGTTTTCCCAGTGAAGACACTCCACTTTATCACCCTCAAAGGGATACCTGCCTCTCATGGATACCTGCCTCTCAGCGGTATCTCTGTCACTCAAACCCATTTTAAAATTCCAAACCCTTTTTAATGTGTATTTAAACACTTCAGTGAGGTAGCAGGTGGCGTGTGACAAGACAGCCTGTGATTGGAAGGTTGTTGGTTCAAAATCCAGAGTGATTTCACCGTTGGGTCCATGAGCAACTACAGTCCCTACTTTCTCTAAAATGTACATTTCTTTAAAAAAAAAGGTAATACATAATATGTTACTCTCCATGTAGGACTCTGAGAGACACACAGACTTTCCGGTAGATAGTGTGACCTGTCAGACAAGACCCTGTGTGTGAGCTGAAAGGCTGTTTGCGTGGAACTACTTACACATATACAATATATATAAGGAAACAGCCATTAAAAGACACGTTAATTGACATTTCGGAAAAGCCGTTCGATGAGGCTTTCAGACAGATCCATTAATAATGCAAATCGATGTGCTGAGACTTCCCACCAGCCTGGAGATGCAGGCTGATTACTGTCGATACAGAAGCCAAATGTGTCAGGCTGTGACACGCTTCCACACACCAGCCTGCCCCAATGCAGCCCTAATGCAAGCTAATGCCAAAGCCAGACGCGTCAGGCCGTGACACGCTTCCACACGCCAGCCTGTCCCAATGCAGGCTAATGCCAAAGCCAGACGCTTCAGGTTGTGACACGCTTCCACACGCCAGCCTGCCCCAATGCAGGCTAATGCCAAAGCCAGACGCTTCAGGTTGTGACACGCTTCCACACGCCAGCCTGCCCCAATGCAGGCTAATGCCAAAGCCAGACGCTTCAGGTTGTGACACGCTTCCACACGCCAGCCTGCCCCAATGCAGG
>JAODKC010000016.1:5473960-5484191 GCA_026777985.1 Mormyrops attenuatus
CCCCCCCCCCCCCCGCGGGGGGGTGGTTGGGGGCGCCCCCCCCCCTCTAACCCCCCCCCCCCCCCCCCCCCCCCCCCCCCGGGGGGGGGGGGCCCCCCCCCACAGCAGGCAGTGGGGGCCCAGCACATATGACAAATGGCTGCATTAGCCTGTGTTGCTCAGTCCTTTCCGCCCCCCTCCAGCGCTCGGATCCTCCGGATACAAACTGCACAGGACACAGAGGGGGTGCCATCTGCCTGTGCCATATCTATGAGAGAGGGTCACGGCAACGGGGCCCGGGGACTGCTCGAGCTCATTTTAAGGATCTAAACACAGCTGAACAAATGTCATTGCACCCGGGGTGGACTTTACCCTCGCCAGGCGTCATGACGATCCCAACATCTCCACGTTTACGCCATCAATCGGCCACACCGGGACTGCTCGGTCATTTGTATTCATGAGGTGTCAATCAGCGGCATTGGACTGATGGAACGACTGAGAGCAAGTAGATGAAGCCAGGGAGAACAGGAAGTGGACGGATGGAGTCAGGGGGAACGGGGAGTGGACGGATGGAGCTGGGGGAAAGGGGAGCGGGCGGATGGAGTCAGGGGGAACGGGGAGCAGGCGGATGGAGTCAGGGGGAAAGGGGAGCGGACGGATGGAGTCAGGGGGAGTGGGGAGCGGATGGATGGAGTCAGGGGGATCGATCATGGCTGGTATTAATTTACTGCAAACCTCATTCATTGCAGCCTGACATGGGAGTCAGGGGGCTGTGACTGACACCCCCTGCTGCCACACGGACCTCATTAAACACCATTCATTCATGCTTTATTATTCTGATGGGGGGGGCAGTAGATGACTTGCCTGAGAGCACAGCAGCATGACGAGTTCGACCACAGAGCCATGAGGCTGCAGAAACACCAGGCCTGGGGGGGGGGGACAGACATCACGGTCATGGCCTCAGTTACGGACACACATGAGCACTCAATATGCTCGACCCGCATAGAGGGCAGGGGGGATTCATGGGGGCCAATCAGGAGCTGCATGATACTCTAACCATATAACTATAATCAATAAATAATTAGAACTATAAACTATACATCTCAGACCACTGAATCCTGTTATTATTGGGGTATGATCTCAGTTTAGGGACAGATTGGGTTCTATAGAGATCAGACCTTCCTAATAGTTTACATTAATATTACATTAAGTACCAGTCATGAAGTGCTCTCCGTAAATACATCACTGCACCATGAGCTGCATGACCTGCAACTTTATATTCTAATACGGGTTTGGGTGGGGAGATGTGTCCCTCATGTGCTGTACCCGAGCTGCTCAGTGAGTTTGACACACACACACACACACACACACACACACACACACACACACACAGACAGACAGACACACACACAGACAGACAGACACACACAGACAGACAGACAGACACACACACAGACAGACACACACAGACACACACAGACAGACACACATACACACAGACAGACACAGACACACACACAGACAGACACACACACACACACAGACACACACACACAGACAGACAGACACAGACAGACAGACAGACACAGACAGACAGACAGGCAGACACTCACACACAGACAGACAGACAGACACACACACACACACACACACACACACACACAGACAGACACACACACAGAGACAGACAGACACAGACAGACAGGCAAGGACAGACAGACACAGACTGACACAGACAGACAGACAGACAGAGACAGACAGACACAGACAGACAGACAGACACATACACACAAAAACAGACACACACACACACACACAAAGGTGCTGGAAGCCCCCTCAGGCGTCTCCGCATTTTGGCCTGGGACCCCTCAGAAGTGCCTTGGTGACCCCCCCACCCCAAGGCTCCCCAGTTATCAATCATGTCGGCTGGGGTCTGTGGCAGGAGACATCACCAGCACTCGCCTCGGCGCTGTGACCTCTGACCCCCACACACACTTGGCCTCCCAAACCCACCACATTTATTTGTGGCGCTGCGGCACAGGAGGAAATGGTAGCCCCCCAGAACTACACACCCCCAGCCCCATACAGCACACGAGGGACAATTGTCCCCCTCCCATGAGACTCACTAGTGCCCTCGGCCAGTAGCTCCTGCCCATGGCTGCCCAGTAGGGTGCGAGACAAGAAGGGTGCGAAGTCCACGAAGATCTCCCTCAGCAGGGTGGCGGGCCTCCGCAGAGCCAGCTCCAGCCTCCTGGAGACACTGTGGAGATCGGAGAATGCGGGAGCACGTGGGGAGGCGTGGGACCAGACGTAAAGGCAAGAGCAGCCCATGTGTGAATCACACACAATGGAAACCAAAGGCATTTTCCCATAATTCAACTTCCTGTCTGTGAAAGTCCCCGTGGCGTCGTGGCGGGTTATGCTGACCCCAGCAGCTTTTCATTTCCTGTCTGCAAGGGACCTTTGTATTCATGCCCCCAGTGACCGTTGTCTTTGAGAGCGGATACTGCGGACGGAGGGGCGAGGAAGCCCTTACCTCATACCAAAGGCTGAGTCTTGGGTAGCGGTCGGCTTTGTGTTCAGAGACCCGCCCTCTGAAAAAGAGCGCAGATGACAGACCTGTAAGCATTCACATGCTGGAAATGCAAGCGATGGAGTGTATTTGAGTGTTATCACTGGTAGAGAAGAGATGTGGTTAAAAATGCAGGAAAGCACATCCAGACAACACACAGACCACAAATCTGTTTCCAGAACAGAATCTGCAGTAGTATGATATCATATATGCTAAAAATCTCTAATGAGCACTGGCTTCTTTACCTGTTTTAAGCTAGAACCATCGCTGAGACCTTGTGAATTAAATACAAACTGGGTCTGTTCTGAACATCACACACATCACACAGCATTTCTGGAAACCTTCCCCCAAATGGCTGCTGCTGGAATCTGCTCCACATCCTTCTGTTCTGCAAACTGCAAGGCAGGACCTCGAGGGCCCCAGCTAGCATTAAAGGGCCTGTAACCCCGAAATATACGACTCGGGTACGCAGAGCTGCACATAAAATCCCAGATTCCTTAAATGCTTTAAGCTGCCTCTGTCTGAACTCCTCAGTGAAGCGGATCACATGACACAGGAAAGACACCCATAAATCCCCCATCTTCAGGCAGCCACCGGGACGATCCGACAGGCTGGGGAGACACTTACAGCCCAGACCCCAGACGCATAGAGAATTACTGTTACTGACCTGCACTGTGTAAAATTCACCACCTCCCCTGCCACACCCTCTCCCTGCTACACCCTTCTGTCTGTCACACCCTCTACTTGCTACACCATCCTGTCTGCCACATGCTCTCCTTGCTACACCTTTGTCTGCTACACCCTCTCCCTGCTACAGTCTTCCATCTGTCACACCCTCTACTTGCTACACCCTTCTGTCTCCCACACCATCTTCTTGCTACACCGTCCCCTGCTACACCCTTCTGTCTGTCACCCTCCCCCTGCTATACCTTCACTCACTCTCACTGGCCAGGCACTCCTTAGTGATAAGTGGTTAATGAATGACCTGCAATGACGTTTGGTTTGAACATAAAGCTTTCAGTGTAGCACAGTGGCCTCATACCTCCTGGGTAGGGGCTTTGGATGCCGGGTCTGTGTGCAGTTTGCAGTTTGCAAACTCTCTCCATGTTGCATATACTAAGTCAGGTTATACGCCATTTATGTATGAGTTCAGACTTGCTGCAGCTTCACTCTGACTCACCAACAGGCTCTGCATCTCCCACAGGCTTCACGGCGGCACTGCCAATAGGGGGAGGTACCAGGAAGTTTTCAGAAGAAGCAGAGGTGCGACCAAAGGGGGACTGGGTCTTTCTGGGCAGCACTGGGCCACTCCTGAGGAGCAGAACACTCACATCATGGCCCGGCCTTCAAACATCCAGCCTGCACGGAGGGGCTTATTCAGCCATCTGTGAAAGGTGTTTCACTCACAGCGTAACACGGCATGCCAGATTTACGTGCTGCGTGTCATGACTGAGGGTGCCAGCATCAGGCAGGGGGCTCATCGCCCCACCCTGCCATGTTGTCCTAAGCGTACCCCACCCTGCCGTGTTTTCCTGAGCGTGCCCCACCCTGCCGTGCTGTCCTGAGCGTGCCCCACCCTGCCGTGTTGTCCTGAGCGTGCCCCACCCTGCCGTGCTGTCCTGAGCGTGCCCCACCCTGCCGTGCTGTCCTGAGCGTGCCCCACCCTGCCGTGTTGTCTTGAGCGTGCCCCACCCTGCCGTGTTGCCCTGAGGGTGACCCACATGCGTACTGCCCTCGCTATAAAAGAGGGAGCCCTGCAGAGCGTAACATCAATTCACGCCTCTGACTGACATCAGCACGAACGCCAAATTGGTCACAGTACCCAGCTGGTTAAGGTCAGTGTTGACTTGGCCCCCCCGTTAGCAGGCATTTCAGAGGCGGGTCCCAGCTCCACCCGCTTTAAGCCTCACAGTAGCTTCCCAGTGAAGTCCCAGGAGTGATCGTGAACAGCGTTATAAGAGGCTGTCTGTCTCACACGGGGCTTGCCCCCCCCCACTCCCAGGGCAACAGCAAGGAAACCCTGCGAACAGTTACTACAGTTCAGCAGTTCAGGGATCAGTGCAGGTGTCTCGAAGATTGTGAGTCTGAATCCCTTGGCAGGCAGAGCAAACATATCAGTGCTGGGCCCTTGAGTAAGACCCCCGACCCAAAGATAGGGAGACCCACCTATCCAAGGAGCAGATGCCCCTTAGTGGTACATGTCCCATGGCCTCCAGAAAGGAGAGGGAAGGCAGGCTGGGGTCCACCAAGATGTCCTGGGTCGATGACCCAACCAGGCTGCGCAGGATCTCCTTCACGTTGGAGCACCTTCCCCCATGAGAGGAAGAAGAGCGAGGTGAGGAAGAAGATGAACAGGTAGCCATCTCTCTCTGCTGCTTCACCTCAGAGGAAAGAGTGCCCAGGACTTCGCTGACAGCGTCCAGCTCCTTGGCATGACCCCCCACGGGGGAAGCCCTCTTCTGCCCCAACCCAGAGTCCGTCTGTGTGAGGGGGGGCCGACTGGGGGCTATTCCCACATCTGTGAAAAACAGGCAGACGCTCAGCTCAGCTTCAGGGTTCATTATCGGGTGGGGAGCTCTGTGTCTGTGATCAGAAGGTAGCCGGGTCAAATCTCAGGGTTGGCAGAGTGATGTCACTGAGTGAGGCTCTTAACCCCAACCTCCCCCAGGACTCTCTGACCCTGCTTTCAGTTGTATGTCACTCTGGATAAAAGTACCCCCACCACCGTCCAGGGCTGCCGGCTCCATCACATCACCTGCACCTCAGCCACGGTAATGGGGTCAGAGCCCGCAGTGTGAGGGCGCGACCCAAACCGGACTGTACCACATGGTGATGAGAAGCACAGTACCTCTGCCCTTCCCGCCCTCTTGCGGTTCCAGGATGTCCTTGTACTTGGACACCATCAGGACAGAGATGAAGTAGACCACGGCCAGCGCCAAGAACTGCGCCTGGTGACTGTCATCCTGGAGAGGGCAGATGTTCATCACCATGGTTAGAGTCCAAACCCCGACCACTGTCCTACACTCCAGTCCGTGGTCTGCGATTCCCACGGCCCGCTCCTGTGGACCTAACACCCACCCGACTGGACGGAGCAACACAAGAGACCCACTGGTTTTTGTTATCAGCCAAAGCAAATAAACTCAGTTTCCTGAATCAGACTGAGAACACCATTCCTTCCACATGTTAAGCAGAATGGGAGAACGAGGGGAGCAGACGCCCTCTCTGGACAGTAGAGGTTACTACAGGTGACATCCTGCACTGCAAATTTCACAAAGTCAAGTCAGTTTATTTATAAAGCACACTTAAAACAACAAAAGTTGACCAAAGTGCTGTACAGACCATAATGTAACACAATAAGTATTCTTAGACAAAATAGATGAAGAGGAGGAAAAAGGAGAAGAAACAAACAACAAATTAATTAAAATAACAACAACAATAAAAAAAAATATGCTCAGGCTACCCCAGTAGGGGCAAATCTGATGGCGAGCGGAAGACTATCCACAGCCTAGGTGCAGCAACTGAGAAGCCCAAAGCAATATTTCACAAATTGACACGAACACTCACGATCGAGGGGGTTTCTAACACCCAGCCGGCAGATACCCACAAAGTTCCTGAAGACCACGGCGCGAAGGCGCTCCAAATCCACATCCCGTAACAGGCCGCTCTGCTCGTCGCCGGGTAGGTCCGAGTCCTGCAGCGCACCGGGCCAGGCGCCACACGTGGGTTTAAACGGGCCGGACAGAGAGAAAAAGCCGATTTCAAAACGAATTTCAAACAATTCTTTCATTTCATGCCTAAGTGAGATCCGGATGCTGGATTTCAACATCGGAAAGGAAACAGCGTTCTGCGAATCCTTCGGATTTCCCCTTATTTGTGTGTTTCATTTCTATCCAGTTTCCTCTCAAGCTCTTATACAATCACTGCATATTCATTAGAAATGCCCCCCAATGCAGTTTATTTCTGGGACTTTAAATCAAATCCGACAAACAAATTGGTCCTGATTACAAAAGCCAAACATTTCGCATGCATGCAGGATGGCTGCCATGTTTTCTGGAAAAAGATTTAGCAGCAGAGGCAGCGTAACATGAGGGGGAAAACAGCAGATAACTCAGTCATCATGCTACCGGAGATCTAAGCCATCGCTCTTACTTTAGGGTGTAGCAGGGCGCCCCCTGCAGCCTGCAGGGAGGCACTGCAGCGTGCACCCTGGAGCATGCAAGGATACAGAAATGATACCCCACAGTAGACATCTACACATCACGTGCCCACCCCCCCACCCCCCAATGAATTCTGCGTAGCGTACAGAAACAGACAAGTATCCCTCACATGTGGTGCTTTTCCACTGCCACCAAGAACCGAGCCGTACCCGAGCTGGACCCTGAACCGGCACATCTCCATTGCAAAGTATGCGAGCCGTACAAGAGCCATAACCGTGCTGATGTGGCGCTGCTTACTAGCAGGACCGAAAGCGTGACCAAACCAAGCTGGTTGTGTCATCACCATCTGCACGGAGATCCCAGTGTTCGCCACATGGATTATCTGAAGGAAAGAATGTATATTCTATATATTATTCATTGTTAGCAGTATCGCAAATGGCGATGGATTCCTGAAGACTCAGAACCTGAAAATTTCCAATCTCCTACTTGAAAAAGTACTACAGAACAGCTGAACAGAATGGATTCATAATGTAAATTGACGCAAGCGAATGCTAATTCTGCTACCGTTTAATACTAACATAATATGGCAATTCTCACAGATGTGCAAGCAGAAATTAGCACACAATAAATAATAATAATAATATTAATAATAATAATAAGTACATAGTAAATCATGATGTACACCATGTGAACAGTAAATAAGCGTCCTTTGGGTTTTACGTCACTGTCCCTCTCCAAACCCCACAATGCTTTTACCGAGCTGAACCTTTTGCAGTGGAAAACCACAGCGAGCTGGAACCGAACTGTAACTAGTCTCTCTTCATGGTACGGCTCGGTGCTTGTATGCCAGTGGAAAGGCACCAATGGCATCACCATAAAACCGGGGATGCCGTAGCAGACGTCCCTCCCAGGTTGCTGCCAGAAAGCGTGTGACGGTGCTGGGGGTTAGAGCCGACTAGGCCTCGCAGGCCTGCTTCACAGCCGCTACTTGCCTGAGGGAGATGGGCTCCCGATGGGCCCACAGCTCCGGCGAGGAGCTTCAGGCTGCTGCTGCCGCTGCAGGAGGCCTGCTGGCGCTGCAGGTATCTCCAGACAGCCACAGTGCACACTGGGGGAGAGGCGAACAGAGAGTAGAGCCTCAGACCTTTTACGCTGAAACACCCCCCAGCTGATGGGGTTGAACTCCAAAGCCCATAGATTATGGGAGCAGCTCCTGGCAGAGTGGAGCAGGCTGGTTTCTCCCCTCCCCGGTGGAGCAAGGCGTGCTGGCTTCTCCCTCCAGAAGGAGTAAAACGGCTGGTTCTCTTTCCCAGTGGAGTAGTGCTGGCCAGCTTCTTCCTCCCAGTGGAACGGGTCAGTTCTCCCTCCCGGTGGAGTGGAGAGGGCCAGGTTCTCCCTCCCGGCGGAGTGGAGCGGCCAGGTTCTCCCTCCCGGCGGAGTAGAGCGGGCCATTTACTCCTCCCGGTGGAGTGGAGAGGGCCAGGTTCTCCCTCCCGGCGGAGTGGAGCGGCCAGGTTCTCCCTCCCGGCGGAGTAGAGCGGGCCGGTTCTTCCTCCATTAGAGCCTCTAGGTGCCCATTAATGCAGGGAGCAGGGAGCTCGTTATGGGCCGGGAGTCGGGCCATGCAGCAGAAGGGAGTGAGAGCGCCACCTCATTAAACATTCATTCCGTAAAAGCCAGAGCCCTTTGTCTAAAAGCCCAGCCCACACCCGCTCAGCTCGACTCCATGTGGGTTTTAATAACTATGGCCCCCGTTTAACAACACTCTCCTCAAGCCCTCGTTCAGAATTTATTACATAAAACATTGAGTATCTCCGATCAACCGGTCATTAATAATGGTGCGGGCCGCCGGCCGTGGGGACGAGCGTAGCTGTGTGAGGGGGTGTCACCACGACTGCGAGGGGCACGCCGTCTCCTGCATTGCCACTGTGCAGGAAGTTACCATCACAGTGTGATGCGGGTGGGGGGCTGCTGACCTAGGCGCAGGCTCTGCCTCAGTGCGGCCCCCGCAGACAGCTTCCTGTCCGCCTCCAGCTTGGCCAGGTTTAGCGAGCCGGAGAGCAGCAGCACGTCCGCCAAGCTCAGCAGGCGCTGCAGGAAGGTACCTGTGGAAGCGTCAGACAAGCCCTGCGACGGCTCCACGCTCTCTGGGGCGGCCTTGGGGGGGGGGCAGCATGAAAAGAGAGAGAAGTCAGCAGGAGGAGGGAGCCACGGGTTACAGTACAGAACTGTGAATATGGACAGGTCAGGTGGCCTGTCTACTGAACCAAAGGTGGGCGGAGCCTCAGAGGAAAGGGTAGGGTCTAAAACGGGGTCTAACTTGGGCCTATATGAGGGCTCTGAGGGAGGGACCGTTTCTGAGAAAGGGGGTATAGTCTCAGGGAGGGGCCAGAGCCTTTGAAGGGGCCCCACACTTTACTCACAGAAGCGGAGGTGGCAGCTGAGAGCAGGGCCAGGACGCCGCCACAGCTCACCACTATGGTGTCCACCACCTGCAGCAGCACATGGATGGAGTTGTGCACAAAGACCAGGTTCTCAGGGTCGGCGATCCACTCCAATAATGACCTGGTGGAGCAGCTGGAGGTGGCGATATGGCAATTCGCAGGGAGTCAGGGTGTTTCTCTACACCAAGAACGCAATGATCAGACTTGTGCTCTTGGCCAGAACATTCTTGCTAACTTGCCTCCCAAAAACAAACTTTGAGCACAATGAATCATGCGATTATTCTCATTTGTCAGGATAAAACCGATGTATCCTGGATATTTGGGGCGGAGCGAGAACAACATCCGGGGATTTTTACTGTCCTCTGTACTTCTGTTCTTAGTATTGGAACTGGACTTCGGCAATGGAAGATGACGTAAAATGGTTACAAGAGTACACAAGTGTGGTCAAGTACGAATATTGAGAAACACCTATTGTTTACACAACAGCTCCAGTGTGGACGGGTTTCACGTTTAACGGGATGGAATCGTGTAAGAGATCAGGTTTGGATTAGAGGATGACGGGGCTCCGGATCTGTGTGGCTCCCAGAAGATGACGGCGATTTCAGCTGCTAAGCATAATAACAATTCACTGCTTCACAAAACCCCCACAGAGTATCTGTACAGCCTGCAGCACTGTTTGAACACTGCTATAATATGCAGCTTCCTGCCCGCATTTCCCAGCATCCCTTAGAAATACACAATGCTTCCTATTAGACACACACTGCACTTCATGTTAGATATGCACAGCGCTTCCTGTTAGACATACACAGTGCTTCCTGCTAGACATACACTGCACTTCCTGTTAGACATACACAGTGCTTCCTGTTAGACACACTGCACGTCCTGTTAGACATACACAGTGCTTCCTGTTAGACATACACAGTGCTTCCTGTTAGACAGACTGCACGTCCTGTTATTCATACACAGCGCTTCCTGTTTGACATGCACAGTGCTTCCTGTTACACACACTGCACTTCCTGTTATTCATACACAGTGCTTCCTGTTAGATATACACTGCACTTCCTGTTAGACACACACTG
>JAODKC010000016.1:5484291-5495449 GCA_026777985.1 Mormyrops attenuatus
CACTTCCTGTTAGACATACACAGTGCTTCCTGTTAGACATACACTGCACTTCCTGTTAGACATACACAGTGCTTCCTGTTAGACATACACTGCACTTCCTGTTAGACATACACAGTGCTTCCTATTATTCATACACAGCGCTTCCTGTTTGACATACACAGTGCTTCCTATTATTCATACACAGCGCTTCCTGTTAGACACACTGCACTTCCTGTTATTCATACACAGCGCTTCCTGTTTGACATGCACAGTGCTTCCTGTTAGACACACACTGCACTTCCTGTTATTCATACACAGCGCTTCCTGTTTGACATGCACAGTGCTTCCTGTTAGCACCCAGGCTGAAGAGTAGAGATAGCAAAGTGACTCGTCAGGTTTCATCCAGCACCATAACACTCACCTCCTCCATGCCTGCACCTCTGTCTCGATAGAGGCCAGCAGGTCGGACAGCAGCCTCTGGTGCATGTGGGACCACTGCAGCTCCAGGACGCCTGTGGATCCGCCTTCAGAACTTCGACTGGCTTCCTCCTCGTGACCCAAGGCGGACTCCTGGGATAAATGGAGAGCGGGGTCACCAGCAGGAATGAGGTGGGGTCCGGCATGACATCCCGGAGCACGGAGAGCCACCCACTGCCGAAGCCAGCCCCTTCATTCTCGCTGAGTCGGAGGCCACGAGGGACACATCCAGCCTGGTCACTCGGGCTGCCCGAGGTGTCCCCGAACTCCGCCTCTGTTCTTTGGCTGAAGTGACATCATTTTGATGTCCGTCACCCCCATCTCCCTCCTCTGAACTTTCACGGCGCTGCTCTGCAGCCTTATCAATAGGCTTCAGATCTGGGGTCTTGGCCGCGTTGAGTGGCTTCGCCACCTCTGCCTGCATGGTGCCAGATGGGCCAGGATCTGCCGGGGCCCCAGTAGAGGGGAGGCGGCCCTCAGAGATGGTGCTGGTTTCTCTGGGTCCATGTTCGGCCCCCACCGTCCTCTGGCACTCATGCAATGTGATGTCCGGCTTCTCAGAAGCTACCTAGATAGGTAGGAGAGAGAAACAAGGCAGGAGTGATGATACACATTGACTCATATACTTATAGATATCAGTACATAAACATTTACCTCCGCTGATGCAATCAACCACATGCCTCTAACAGCAGGGAAGGTTAGACGTCAAAAGAATAAGGCCTAAAAACTCAGAAGGTGACAATGACGACGTTATACTTTGTCTATAAAAGAAAAGAGAGTCCAGCCATGCGGGGGCCCAGTGGCATGGGCCCCCGCATGCCACTGAACACCTAGTGCGGACAGGAAGCCAGTGGCGGGGGCTCCCTCATGGGCAGCCAGCTGATGGAGAAAGATGTGCGGGAAGACGGGAGAAAGAGCGTCAGGGTGGAATTAACGCTAAACATCCTCATTATTCTCGCGCCAAAGCCATCAGCCTGTCTGTGGCGGTTCCGTCCAAACAGAACCCCTTTGGACCCCTTTGGACATGGCGAAAATACCATTTTTAATAGGACTCATATTTCCTGCTGACAAGGGAACATCTGAATTTACTTTTTTTGAGGAAAAAACTCCAAGGAGGAAACCCAACACTACAGGATAGGCGCTCCATGCTGGACTCCAGCACCAGGAAGCCTGCACAGCATGGGAAAAACAGGACAACGGGCCAGGGTCTCTGTCACCATGTCACTGGAGTCTCTCTGTCACAGATAAGCGCTGAGGGGCATTTTACCAGTGGCCAGACCCCCCCCCCGGCAAACACGCACACCTCCACGCGACAGCAGACAGCAACGCATCCTGAGAGGTATAACTGCAGGAACACACCACCTGTTACAATTACCCCAAAAGGCAGGGGGCGCTCTGCCTCAGCCAGCAAAAATGCACCTCTGGAGCTGTTGGATAACACTTTCCGAACGGTCCTAGTAACCCAGTGGTGACAAACAGCACAGAGGAAATGGTAAAACAGCAATGGTGGTCCGGGCCAGGAAGGTGTCAGTACTGCACAGGGGAATCAACCTGACGCAGGCAGGGACGGTGTGAGCGCCCCCCACAGGCCGCGACCTAACCCACACAGGGACAGTGTGAGAGCCACACACGGGCTGTGACCTAACCCACACAGGGACGGTGTGAGCGCCCCCTGCAGGCTGCGACCTAACCCACACAGGGACGGTGTGAGAGCCCCACGCAGGCTGTGACCAGACCCACACAGGGACAGTGTGAGCGCCCCCCGCAGGCCACAGCCTGACCCATGCAGGGACGATGTGAGCGCCCCACGCAGGCCACAGCCTGACCTAGGCAGGGACGGTGTGAGCGCCCCACGCAGGCCACAGCCTGACCCACACAGGGACGGTGTGAGCGCCCCACGCAGGCCACAGCCTGACCCAGGCAGGGACGGTGTGAGCGCCCCACGCAGGCCACAGCCTGACCCACGCAGGGACGGTGTCAGCGCCCCACGCAGGCCACAGCCTGACCCACGCAGGGACGATGTGAGCGCCCCACGCAGGCCACAGCACAGAGCTGGAGCACAGTAACCCAGGCAGGCCCAGCCCGTTTATTGGGAGAAGCTGAACGCGACCAGGTTGCAGAATCACACGTGGGTACTGGGTTAACTCACCCAGCTAGGATTATCTTCCTCTTGTAACTGCCAAGTTGTGCGTGACTCCCAAAGAGCTGCTTCCAGGCGGATAAAAGGGAGCAATTACACTTTTTAAAATAGGAGCTATTGGATGTTTACAGAATGAAGTCACAGCACAGGAGGTCTGAGACGCCGCACATGTGTGTAATTATCTGTGCCGTACAGTAATGCCGTTATAACTGTCGTGCTCAGCTACTGCAGTAATTACAGTAACTTCAAACCCATGCTGGGAAACGCAGGCCCTGTAACACATGACATTTCCATTTTCACTCGATCCGGGGGTATCTGTGGCTAAAGTATGTGCTTTTTGATGGTACACTGGTATTTCGAGGCCTGATTTGAGCGGATGCTGGGTCAGAGCCAAGCACAGACGTGTAACAAGTTCTCCCTGAAACCCACCTGGCAGCTCGGAAGCGGCACTCAAAGCCGCGGACCTCGGAGAATAAGTGACTGATTGCGTTACCCACAGCCTGCTTAACACGGCCGTACTCAGCTGTTTTCTTTACTACGGTAGAATGAAGTTCAACTTGAATGTGGGCTTCAGTGATGTTTGCTCTGGAGATCGTGGGGGGCAGCTGAACTCCCCAGATAATGTTTCGGAAAGAGCTGCGCTGCCCCCTGCTGGTGAGTGCCACAGGACACGGCGCTTTGTAGCATGCTGGATGGGTCAGGTTTAAAAGCCCAGACCACAATCTGACACTAATGCAGTTACTTCACTGGCCCAGAACAAGGAATGCAATAAAGGATTAACAACAGAATAAAGAGAAAAGCTTTTAAATAACCACAGCTGAGAGCTCAAGTTAATGGGTAAACTGGGAGCTGGGTGGCTGACCTTGGAGTGGATGATGGACAGGGTGTCCACCCATACCCGCCAGCCCCCCCACTCGTGCTTGACGGCGTGGCCCAGCAGGATGCGGAAGACGGTGTAGACCATCTCAGAGACCTTCTGCTCCTCGCCGCTCTGGGGTTGGACGCGGCAGAGGGACAGAAGCCATTTCTGCCAGAGGGAGCACTGCAGGAGACTTCTGGAGGTGGACAGGGGGTTCTGGGTCAGCTCTGATGTTAAAGCGCCCCTCCCCTGCGCCGACCCAACAGCCACCCCTCACCTCCGGTTCTCCCAGCTGGTACCAAATAGCCTGATCATGTCGGACAGGAAGAGCCGGCGCACCTCGACGGCAGCGGAGCACTGCGGCGACCCGTCCAGCAGCTCGGTGACGACCTTCAGGACCTCTGTGGGGACAGCAGGGTGTGAGCGGGAGGCTCTCCGGATGCCAATGGCCTTCACGTGAACTCAGGGGGGGCGAGCAACTCTCACGCGGGTTCACGATCCTCACGGAGGAGTCGGAGTCCAGGTGCTGTGTGTGGATCACCTGCGTGCGGATCTGCTCCGTGAGGATCTGTGGACACGGCAGGAGGTGAGGAGCTTAACTGCACAGATGTGATACTTTTCTGATACACGGTCCACATAAATACCTCATAGAGGGCATTGTACGTGGTCACGGTCACGCGGTCCGTGTGCAGCATCAGTCGCTGCGACAGCAGAGAGAAGAGGTTGTGAGCGTCCGTCACTTCTGCCTTCCTCCTGCAAGCACAGCACAGGCGTGTCCACACATGGGTCCCGGTGGCCACCATTTAAAAGCCCCACTTAGCCGTTATAGTGGCCTTACAGCCTTGGGGGGGGGTCACCATGCTCAGCCAGAGCAAACAGCGGAAATACTGATGGAGGCTCACAAACGGAAAAACCGTCACTCAGTTCCAAAGGAGAGCCATTCCTGTCTGCCGTGCTTATAGCAGTGGTCTGCAACCGTACAATGGACGCGTCTGTTTAAAAAGCATAAACTCTACCAAGGCAGTGAACCATCCACAACAACAACAATAATAATAATAATAATAATAATAATAAATATTGCTTACTTTTTTCTATGGTATTTTTACTATTATACCGTTATATAATATTCTATAATACAATAAACAATATGTCATTATTATTGTTAGTATCATGATGCTTGTAAATGATTTTCCGCCGACTCTGGTAACGCCCGCAGGCCGCCATCCACATGCCAATTCAGCGTCCCGGCAGTCAATCTCAGCTGTGCAAAGGCTGTAATTTCACCGATTTGGGTCAAAGCGAAGGAGCCGGTGTCAGTAGTGCTCTCCATCACCACCCGTGCGGTGGGACTTACTTATGGTCCAGATTCTGCAGGAAGTATCCGAGCGCTTTGAGGGCCTGCACTCGGATAGCCTCGCTGTCGGACGCGAGCAGCTTATACACCACTCTGAAAATGGGAGACATGAAATAAAATGTTATCCTACACAATAACAGCTCTTAAAGAGCAGAAACAAAATCACAAATTCCGATACATATTTGCTGGCTTAAATGTTCCTGTACATTATGCGAGTCGTTAATAAACTGCAGTGTTGCCTTATGATACAAACCTATTAATCAACTTCTCATAGACAGACAGTAAAAGTGACCTGTATTAACTGTCACTTTGCACAGTATTTAAAAAAAATTAATAGAAATAATGCAGCAAGTTAAAGCATGCGGCTCCCCCAGTCCGCCGGACCCCCCGTGTCAGGCCGGAGACTTGCCCCCCCTCCCCAGCATTCCTGCTCAGCAGCTCATGTCTCCGCAGAGGGCTCCCATTAGTTACTACATCAGGATCGGGTTCCCCTTTCGCGCTGCAGGGGTTAAGCGGGGCCGCACGAGCGCCGCGGGGGCGGGCAGGCCAGCTGCTGGATTTACGGCGCAGGATTCGGCAGCTTGGTAACTTGTTGCAAGCCGCCTGTCAGGTCGGGTCGGATCCTGTCTGGTCCGATGTCAGCCGTACCGGATTCCGCTCTGCCGCTCGAAGGCCGGGACCATGTGACCAGGGTGCTCCGCCATGAGAGCCACCATCAGCTGCAGCACGTCCATTAAGTTATCGTCCTGTGACAGGGGGACCGATCCAGAGCCATCAGCTTAATAACTGATTAATTCAAAAACGAAAAGCGCGGATCAGTCTGATCAAACCGGCTCACAAAAGAGCAGCTGCGGTAGAAGCGCGACGCGCGTTTCGATTTTACGGCTTCTTGGTGTTTTTTGTACGGCTGAATGCCGACGGTTTTCCATCATACGGATGGTTTTAATTGCAATGGGCTCACAAATCACAGCTTCATAGCCAATGCATCAAGTTACACATAAAATGAACCTAAGACAAGTAGGTAGTCTCCATTCAGGGGCTCTGTACAGACTGAGAACCTTTTATTTAAAGAACTTAATTAAAAACTTGAATTCATATTTAAATAAGAGTGTTAGTATGTTTGACAATTGAATCGGAACCAAATATTTTTCATTTTGTTTTCATAGAGACAATTTACATTAACGGCGAAGGGAAAATACTTAAGCATGTGTTTATTCAGATACAGTGCCTCTGTGTAACTGTGTAAGGCCACAAATTATAAATAAACTGGAAAGAAAAGAGCCTTCCTGCGGCAATCGACTTAGCTCTGTTTTGTTTTAGGGCATCATTCTTTCCCCGAGTGAAAAAGTGTTTCCTTACAGCGCTTGGCGGCGGCCCAGAGCCGGCATTTCCCATAGAGGAGTCATTCTGTGGTACAGCACCAAGGCCCCACTTTTTTATTCTAGTCTGTGTAATGTACTACCGCGGATGTTGGGCTAGACTCCCACCTAGTGGTAAGAAGGAAGCATCGCAACCTGCAGATTGAAAAGCGGAAATAAAACCGACTCTGATTTTCAGGGACACTACTTTCAGATGTAAACTGATGTCAAATGTGTTTTACTAATTAATGTATGTTTTCATTTATATACCTTTGGAAATGAAAAAGAAAAAGTGAATTTAAGTCTTTTAAAGTGCCGAGTGAAGTCAGTTAACGGCGCTGGTGCTACCTCATGCAGAATGAGGAGGTGACTGAGGATGCTGTCCAGCACTTCATCCACCGACCGAAAGTCCTGCCATAGAAATAAAATGCTGTAAGTGTGAAGGGCGTCCTAGCAACACGCAGGAACATGCGCAGGAACACGCGCAGGAACACATGCAGGAACACGCGCAGGAACACATGCAGGAACACACACAGGAACACACGCAGGAACACGCGCAGGAACACACGTAGAGCAGCGGCAACGTCACTAGGAACCCCCCCGACTACACTGTGGCTGGTCGGTGGAAATCCCCCCCCCCCCCACACAGCTGTGGATGGTCTGTAGGAGGTTCTGATGTCTGAAACGATGAAGAACATTACTCACCTTCAGTATGAGTTGTTTGATGAAGAGCAAGAGAAAAGCCCTCAAGGACAGTATCTCCTTCCTGCTGGGACGAGGACCATCTGAATACAAGGTGGTGCAGTGATTAGCCCACTGGAGATGGACTGAGTCCACACAGTGTCTCCAGGTCAGTGCCAACTGACAGCTGACACACCGCACACTCACTCTTATACACTGTACCTCTCACAGGCACCGGGAGATACATGACGGGCTGACACACCGCACACTCCCTCTTACACACTGTACCTCTCACAGGCACTGGGAGATACATGACGGGCAGCTTCTGAAACGTTTCATCTGCTTATTCAAAGCACTTAAACAATTCTGAAATTCCCATTGACTGGACAGCGTCAAAACCTTAATGGCTAATGGACGCAGACGCTGTTGGTGACCTGGCCTGACGGGGGGGGCCTCACCGAGGCCGCTGGGCATGACCCCACTCCGGTCCTCCGGGTTAACCACCCAGTAGAAGTACTTGATGGTGTGCATAACCTGCAGTGCAGTCCCCACCCTGCGTGTGGTGCTGTATATGGTCTCAGTGCTGATGAACTCCGTGGACAGGTAGGCATAGAGGTTTCTCTGCACCTGTGCATGTCCGGGGGGGCATGGGACACATCACAAAAGTTAATATTTTTCTGCATTCCTCAAACCAAACCGGCATTTGCATAAACCTCATATCATAGTAGCATAGCAGTGAAACAAAATAAGCCCGGTGTGTAACACTGCCAGGCTAACACAACCGATATCATCTCTTAGGATATCTGAAATATCAGCTGTGAGTATCAAAGATTAAAACTGTGCACTTCCAGCATGTGTGAGATAACACTAGACTTCCCATATATGCATATATTCCATTTCAGGTTGCTGGGCCATGAGCCGCGTGCTCGCCCCCTGTGGCAGACCTTGGCAGGTGCATGGATCCAGATGGCAGGACTGAACAGGATGTGGTCGCACAGCTGCCTGAGCAGGAGCTGCCCACCCTGCAGGCTGCTCAGGTAGCGGGAGAAGGCCAGGAACAGGTCCAGCATGGGCAAGGTCACATGCTCCTTGGAGGACTTGGGAGAAGATTAGAGAAGCAGGAAGTTACACGCTGAAGGGGGTGGCACCCAGGGCCGCGATGCCAGCCCTTCACTGCTGCCCCCTTCAGGTACCAGCCAGCACGCAGCTGATGAAGCCCCACAAACGTGCTGGCTCACGTCCACGGTCCGAAGGGTCGTGTCCCTCCTGACGAGAGTCCCGCTTGCTTTCATTACAGACAGTCATGCAGGGTGGGGGCGGGGCTGTTAATGAGGGGGCACGCCCTATCAGGACCTCAGAGCAGTGTTTCCCAACCCAGTCCTCAGGAACTCTGGACAGTCCACGTTTTTGCTTCCACTCAGCTCCCAGCGCACCTGTACCAGGTATTCGGTGTTCCTGATTGGCTGGGAGCTGGGAGGGAGCAAAAACGTGGACTGTCCGGGGTTCCGTGGACTGGGTTGGGAAACAGTGCCTCAGAGCACTCGCCCCTGCCCACTGGCACTAATAACATTCACATTTACATGTTTAATACATGTGCATGTCTAATCAGTGTACAGACAGGCCGTGCAGCATAGGCACCATAACTACAGCAGATCAATCACGTACCACAGCCTCAGAAATAAGATTACCACTGAACCACTGAACCACCGAGTGACCACCAAATGACCACCGAACTTCCAAAGCTCTCCATATGGTCCAGGGTCATTCCTGAAGCGCACGTTCCCCCCGAGTCCGCTGCCGCTCACCTTCTCCAGAGCGTAGCCGATCACCAGGAAGCCCTTGGAGGCCAGCATCTGCTCCTGCATGGCCACGGAGCTCCTCAGCAGCTCCATGAGGAAGGCCAGCAGGCTGCAGCTGCGATGGGGGAGCCAGGAGACCAGTCAGGGCATGACCTTTGACCTTTCAAAGACATGCTAAGAAGAGGTCCCAGAGGTATGCAACATTTGGAGAAAGCAGAATTGGGAGAATAAGCCGGTTTTAATACCCATCTTGCATGGTGCCGTGGACTTAAAGCTTCTATATTGTGAGTACAGGTTTATTTCAGAAAATTAGCCCTTTTCCTCAGTGTTAGCAAAAAGGTAAACTTAATGAAACATCAGCCCCCACCAGACAGAGGCGTCCGTCATATCGCTGGGGTCCTGCAGGTAGTCTAGCTGCATGAAGAGTGGGAAGAGGGCCTGCACACCCCCCAGGGAGTGGATGGCACTCTGCACAGATTGGCTCACCATCGCTCTGGTGTTCTGCAGGAGACAGAGGGCACCAGTGAGCCCATTGCAGTGAAGCAGTGCATTCAGCTGAAGCACTGCTACTGCTGGAGAGCAGCGGTGTGTACTGCACTCAAACCACGCATTTGTGTGTTATTGATGCACAATGAAACATGACGACTTAAGCTTGGCGAGCAGAGAGGGACTGAAGTGCGGGGAGACCGACCTGCAGCATGAGGGCGTGAGGGGAATGGAGGAACAGGGAGGGCTGGTCCCGGCCTGAGCACTCCAGGCAGAGCTGCTCATCAGTGGCCCGTGGGTTGTAGGAGAAAGCGATGCAGCCGTACAGCCGGCCGTCGTACAGCAGCGCCCTCTGCTGCTCGCTGATGACCAGGTCGCTCTCGCACTTGTACTTAAACACCCCCTGCGATAACAAGGCAGAAGTCCATCCCCACTCCATACACTTAACTTAAAGCGACCCAGGACAACAGCACAAATGAATCTGGGCCAATTTATCGCCTCCGATGTGAAACATGCAGCAGGGGGGCGCAATAGCCCCCCCCCGCATTTCACCTACCTTGTATGAGGGCCCCAGCTGATAGATAGTAAGGATCTGTGCCGCATTAAGAGCTTCGCTGAACAAGTACACCGCCCCCATCTGGCCGCAGAACACCTGGTTAGCCTCCAGCGTCTCCGTGGAGCCCAGGAAACACTTATCGAAGGTCTGTGGGGGGGTGGATTAAGTCAAAACCACACAACCATCCCAAGGGGGGGCCTAGCAACACAGCCAGGGTCTGGGAACTATCTGCAGCCATCAGAAAGAGAACCTCAAGAGGAACTCCAGGCTGATGTAGGAATGCTACAGGCACAGGACACAAAAACCACATTAAGAATAAAATTGATCATTGACGTCATACGCCACCGCGTGAGTCTGTGGGGAATCGCGCCAAACGTGAGCTTGTGCAAACAAAGCCTCCAAACCGGCAGCCATCAACTGAGTGAAACATACAACAAAAATGAGACCCACAGTACACACAGATGTGATGTCACACCCCCACCCCCCAGTGTTTAAAATTGACTCCCATGCTGGCCCAGATCACATGGGAACACACTCACATCGCTGGTGCTGAGCGGCCAGGCCATCTCCCCGCAGGACGCCATTTCCCCGTCCACGTAGCAACGGATCTCGCTGTTCCTCCAGCGGTTGTAGATGTGCACGATCGTGAGCATGTGCCACTGAAACACAGTGCCCAGTTCTCACAGGCGGGATGTCACACGGAACATGAGCAACAGTAAAACGGGCCCAAGACTGAGCCATGAGGCACAGAGTGTATCTGCATGGACAGAATGAGGCAGCATAGACACACAGCTCTCATCGCAAAAATTACTTCTGAGCTCATGTGTTGGGGTCGCAGCTATGCGCGATGCCTCGTAATCATACGCTTCCCATCATTGTGCTGGGACTTTCCCCCATGCCAATCTCTTCCCAGTCATGAGCCCTCAGACTAGTCGCTCACCTTCTGCGGCTTGAAGTCATACTTCATGCAGTGCTGGGAGCTCTGCCCCTTGGCCTTGAGCGAGGTGACGATCAGGCCACACCCCTCAAAGTGGGCGGAGTAGCCCTGCCCCCTGCTGGTGTGGAAGCTGAAAAGAGAAGCATTTTCCAGGAGCTCACTGACACCCAAGCGTCACTGAAATGCCTACAACTTTTTAAACAACAGAAAATATCTGTCTGCAAAGCGTCTCCATGCTCATACATCAGAAATTATTTATCATCTGGACATGGGACAGCCAGGCACAACCTATCACGCCAAAGGAACAGGAACGGCACAGAATAACTCATAATGAAGGTGTGTGAAAAGAGGACACTAATGCCGTGTAATCGGAGGGATTGTTCACAAAGGAGACATACCAGTAGAGGTGAAGCTTCTCCTGTTGGGCACTGACGCTGGGCGCTGGGTGCAGGCACAGCCAGGTGTGGAAGGTGAAGCCAGTCTGGTAAGGCCACTTGGCGATGGGGGGCAGAGCTATGGCCTGGGGGGGGAG
>JAODKC010000016.1:5495986-5531660 GCA_026777985.1 Mormyrops attenuatus
TACCAAACTGGTAATGGGCCCCCACTGCCCCCATCTGGATTTCAGAAATGAAAATAAACATACTTTTAGTCTGAAACATGCTTTCCATCATAAAGAATACACATTTTTCACAAAGTCCTTGTGCTCAATATCTACTTAAGCCATAAAAACACCTGGAGACACAGCAGTGCCATCAATGTGAGGCTCTGGAACTAAATGCCAGCATTTCCCAGTTTGAAGCTTGTACAGGAACGGCAAGCGCTTCTTAACCCGGCAAGCAGCCTATGCTATTTGAGAGAAACCCTACGAGGCACTAGCCTGACCACCTGTATCGCTCATCCTCTGTGAAACATCCGAACCAGGACCTGACTCATGCTTGATGTGGCGTTTCATTGATAGAGAAAGAGAGGACGCCCACCCACCGAGACACCTTTTCCCGGGAAGCTGAAGAAGGAATCTGGCCCACTCCGGCAGGGCGTGCTCTTCAGGACGGACAGGAGCCGGAGCGCATGCGGCGGCTGCACAGGAGGGCGGCACGCAGCAGAGTCGTCAGCAAACACATGCGGCCAGGCCCATCTGGTTGCCATGTCGACTGCATTCTCCATCCCCAGTGGGAGCTGGTATAATTAATATCTACTCTAATACCTCATGAGTGACCCGTTTAACCTGGGGTGGGGGGGATCAGCTTTACATATACGGCACAAGTACATTTAAGATAATAAATCACAAGGCTTTTGATGCCACTATTAATCATCACATTTAAACGGCAACAAACATTCAATGGAGGTCAAACAAGACCCATTTTGTGGTTAACATCATACGATCTGCACACACTTCCCACGCAGTGAGGCTCAGGTGCGACTGGCCGCATCCCAGCAGACATACCCACAAGCCGTCCTCCCCCTGCAGTTTGCTGAACAGTAGCTTCAGCTCCTTGACAGTGATGCTGTATTGGGTCAGAACTGCCAGCACATCAGTCAGCGGCTCTACAAATCAAACAGCAAAGGGAGACACCTGGCATGAACAGTCAGCCAGGCCTGTCACGCGTCACAGAGTAACAAAGCAGGCCGGGAGACTCATCAGAGCGACAAACCAGGCTGGGAGACTCGTTACAGAGTAACAAAGGAGGCTGGGGGACTCGTAACAGAGCGACAAAGCAGGCTGGGGAGCTCATAAAAGAGTGACAAAGCAGGCCGGGGAGCTCATAAAAGAGTGACAAAGCAGGCCGGGGGCTCGTAACAGAGCGACGAAGCAGGCCGGGGGCTCGTAACAGAGCGAGAAAGCAGGCCGGGGGCTCGTAACAGAGCGAGAAAGCAGGCCAGGGGACTCGTAACAGAGCGACGAAGCAGGCCGGGGAGCTCGTAAAAGAGCGACGAAGCAGGCCGAGGAGCTCGTAAAAGAGTGACAAAGCAGGCCGAGGAGCTCGTCTCGGAGTAACTAGTAGCCAGTTAAATATGTTGGAGTATGAAGTGGTTGAAACATCTAAATCTAGAAAACAAATAAAGACCACTGACAACTTACAGCAGCTGTGGAGTGTGCGGGATCTCACAGAAGGGTAAAAACCAAGACAGGAAGGACAAGCAACACCACCAAACCAATTTCAAACCGATGGATAACTAAGTAACCAGCTAAGTGTTCTCTGAAATGCTGTGCAAGATCATGTGAGAAGGAAAGACGAAGAACCTCGAGCCAACCTCCATGGCTGGACTCTTCTCGCAGAAGATGGGCTCAGCCTTGCTAAGAAGGTACCTCACTATCTGAAGCCGAACCACTACAGTAATGCTCAAGCTGGGTTTCAGGGTCTCATGAGGACCACCCTGGCCTCAGGTCCACATCCAGGTGTGGGTGAAGACCTACATACCGATGACAGTGAAGTCAGCCTGGGCGAGGCGAGCCAGTAGCAGCTCTGTCAGGCCCGCGGTGGCGCACACATGCAAGTTGAGGGCGCTCTTCTTCAGCATGGCCGTCACAGTGCTCCACACCTCTGCCTGGCAGGCGGGCTCACATTTGTCCAGCAGTTCCACCATGCAGGACACGCCATCTGGCTCCTGGATGGTGAAGTTCATCTCCAGGTCAAACTGGCCGCCAACCAGCTAGGAGAAAAATGGAGTGATCATGAACATCACGGACCCCACACAGACCATAAGGAGAGCGCCAGCTGGCCCTCGTGTCACATCCCATACGGTACTGAGAGAGCCTTACGCTGATGGGGACACATTCACAAATTCATTCTAAAAGGTGCCACCAAGGGAAGGAAAGAACATTTTCAGCCAATGGAGTGTTATACATCCTGATAGTACGGCATCGTCCAGATTACGATCAGATGCTAGACCAAGGTATTGCTGCTGTAATCATGTACCTGATAGGCAGTCATGGAAGATATCCTTAACATTTTCCTCTGTCCTCATCGAAAAGTCAAAACAAAACCTTGGGTGACCTGCATCAAGGATGTAGATTTAGTTTAAGCATTGGTAGCGACTAAATCATCTCTGAACGCCCCCCCCCCCCCAAAAAAAAAACACACACTCCCACTGTATCAGTAGTGATTCTCCCCTACTCTACATACCCAAATCTAAACCCTTGATGTTCATCCTCCTGGATGAAAGATCAAAAGGTACAAGAAAGGAACAAACGATGGGGACAACAAAATGTCGATGTTTCTGAAGCACCAGAGATGTCAATTACACTGGTTTTCCCTCCAAAGCCGGAGAAATGTCAGCCGCTTCCACACAGACAGAACATAACAGGCTGCAGGACACGGCAGCAAAAGAGAAACATGCAAAATTATGTGCAATCAAACACACAATCAGAGGCACAGCACGTTTAGAGGATGACCTGCAGTTTATATGTAAACTATGCTGTGACGTATTCAGCATATTATCGAATTGTTTGGTACTCCCCCAACGGTTCAATACGCACGCGAACCACGGTATTACAGTAGACAAAACACCTACAGGTTATCAAAGTTAAGAAGCACCGTTTCTCCTTGATTTCACACAGTAGAGACATAAATTAGGCTTAGTTAGTCATGCTGCCATTTTTATGAATGTATAGTTGTTATATGGAAAAATAAAGAGTTGTTTAATTAAAGGGTGATGCGTTTTTATTTTGTTCTTAAATATAAAGATACTGAAACCATACCGTTACCACGGTCCAAAAACCGTGGCACATACCGAACCCTGGGAAAACTGTACCGTTACACTCCTTGGGAGTTTTACTTACACGAATATGTTCTGAGGGCAGAAGGAACAATGATTGGTTCAGAGAGATAACCAATTAGATCCCAGAGGAGGTGGGTCCAAGCGACTATAGGAGGTGGGCCCAACCAATCAGATTCTTGGACCCACCTTCCCTAGCTGCTTAAACCCACCTCCTGTATAATCTGATTGGTTCAGGTAGATAAATCATTTTTCATTCTGCCCTCAGAACATATTTGCGTAAGTAAAACTCCTACGAGCACCCCTACCGTAAACATCTTCATTTAACATCACGAGTAAGAATTTAAAACTGGGTATATATTGTACATTCATTCTTATATACTGCCTGCACTTTTATATTCTTACGTTTACAGATATTCATCAACAGTAAATAAACGGTATTAAAAATAGATGTTACTTTATATTATTGCAATGCATATAGAACAGATACAAATTTATCTTGTGTCTCAAACCACAAACACAATTGCATGACTCTAAAAGTTTGTATCTGAATGATCAGCGGTAATCAACAAAATCTCACGATCTTATGAAGCAGAATACATTCCACAGGTAAAAATAACTGCAGTCTTAATGCGCAAATGTTTAACATACTTCAAAAAAATGAAAAAGAAAACGCACGTCACACCTCTACTTCAACCGTAACATGCAGATTAATATTTCGTTCATTCGGAAATAAGATACATATCCCTCTAATTATTGTACTACGTCCCGTTTCGGTCCTTTAAGCGTTTACCTAAATTCACGGTGTTTGCTTGCTTTGTCAGTAATGTGCGATGGCACGACTTGCCTGCAGGCTTGCATGTCCTGTGGTTCACCGCCTTCATTTGGCACAAACCCAAGACATTTCCACGAGCCGCTCCGGCTGCACTTCATCGATTAAGCGCAGTGGCGAAAAGCCCTGACACGTCAGAACCTGTCATCTGTGGCACCGCTTGTGCGAGACGCTGTCAGGTCTAAGCATACGCGAGTCAGCCGGAACTGCAGGCTATAGAATCGATACCATGGAAAATGAGTACTGAAGCCATTTTATTCATGACAGAATCGATACTTTTGACCTCAGAAGATGAACCCGATTGATAAGGGATTGATCAAAAATTACACCAAGATTACACAAAGACGCATGAGAGAAAAAGAAATTGTGGAGCGTTTTTGAGTTATCGCCAGATTGGTGTGCAATAGTCACATCATGAAAGAATGCACTGTAAGAAAGAATTTAAAAATAATTTTAAAATAATTAAGCTTTCATCATATAAAGTAAGACCTATACTGTTTAGGGTGCAGTTTCACAACTAAACATAAAGGCAATGACTGATACGTATGATAAAAGATTAGATATTAGATATGACTTTAATATTGCCCGATACAGGACTACAGTTTTCGTTAGGTTCGTTACATCCATAATAAAAAATAAGGAACTCTTAATTATTTATTTTCGTGGAAGAAAAGGGGGAGGGGGGGGGTCTGCCGACATTGTCCCCCCTCGCCCCATGCCCCTGACCACAGTTACTTAGGTAAACTGAGTCATTACTGCATACTTGTGTCTGGAAGCACCTCTTGGGATTAAAGACAATTACTTCTGCTGATTCCAATCACTTCCTCCAGCTGAAATAAAACAGGGTCCCTGGGGCCCCCAGATAAGACAGGGCGCCCCCCAGAGGCGTGGCAAACATGCTCCACTAACGCACGGTAACAGAAGGGTGGCTTGAGGCGGCGCCACAATAAGGCATGTTTCCATGATTCCATCTCTTACTGCTCCCACCACCTATGAACATTCTGGGCAAAGCTGCTCTAGAGGTAAACATGGATACTGAAGAGGTCTTCGAAGACACTGCACTCCTCATGGCTCATTCACATAAGTGAATTACACACACCAGAACACCCTTTTTTATCCCATGTAAGATGCTCTTCCTGGACACTTAAACTGATGGAACCGGCTTCTTTCACATTGATTGCTTGAACAAGAGAAATCAAATGATTCTCATTTGTAAGATTGCATCCATGACATTAAAATACACAAGCCCTTGTGATCCCTGACAGAGGTTTTTTTCTCTGATGTTCACGTCTTCAGTAGAAGCAGCTTTTTACTTCTTAGGTCACACCAGATATGAGTTTGGGAAAAAGCCAAGAGACTGAAAGCAGAATGTTCTGCTCCAAGCACCCGGCCAGACGGAAGCTGGTTCCTACACCTTCAGGATGTTATCTGAGGAAGGGATCACATCAGTGACGCTCCACAGCCCGTCGGAGATGGAAGGGTGGCCGGCGGGCAGGAAACAGAGGCAGCCTCATTAGGGACATTTCAGGAACTCTGTTTACCTCCATTTGGGAAGTCTAACCTGGCTGTCTGTCTGAACACCACAGCGCACAGGGGACACTTATTTGGTAGTCTGCAAGCAGCCTAGTCAAGGAAGAATTTCACTGTACTTTTCGTTGTAAGCCTTTGGGTCTGTGATCAGAAGGTAAAAAGGGGTTACGGAGATCAATAGGGTCTTTTTTATGTGTAGTAGCAGTACCATTATTACACTGTTATCTGTGCACATGACAATAACACATTCATCTTGGATCTTGATCATTCAACCACAGTGTGGGCACAGAAAGCATCACAAATCTTCAGCTGTGTGCCACGCCTAAACATGGCCAGTGCCTGTGTTTGGACACCATCCAATCAGCTGTGTACTGCGCCTAAACGTGGCCAGTGCCTGTGTTTGGACACCATCCAATCAGCGGTGTTCTCTTGCTGTGCGGGAAGGCAAGAAAACAGCCCCAATGGCCAAAGCCTGGCAGTGTGAGCAGTTAAAAAGAGCAGGCCCCTCGCCCTTCCTTGTTTCTGCATTACCCTTCATCTGCACTTCTACCCTCGGGCAGAGAGCCATGTCCAGCACAGCAATGGGGCCGTTGGTACAGTCCCTCTCAGCAGCATCCATGTGACATGACAGTGACGTCAAAACACATGGCTGTATCTTTGACATGAAGTAATCCGGGGAACCCATGTCTGCCAGGGTGGTTAGAGAGCCAAAATCAAAGCCACGCCCCCCCCCCCATGAGCTACATGCTCATTCAAGCCCAGAGGGGTCCAATCCATCCAGGGCTGAGAATGGACCAGCAAACAAAATCGACAGTCCATTGTGCCCTTCTTTCGCTTCCTTCGATTCAGTAACGGAGCTGCCAGCGTTCTCATCGGCCTCCACATGCAGGCCTCTCGCTCCTCTGTTCCATGTCACAATTTAATGCTTCATTACTGACTAAAACACTCAGAGGCCTGGGTGTTAGATACGCCGACTTGTTAATGCATTCAGCTTCGGTAACTGAAGACATATAAGCATACAGACCAGGCCAGGCGGTTTCTGTGCAAAACTGAATGAAGCGGCGGCTGATGTGGCCGTAAGGCGTTAAATGACAGTAATGTTCTCATTCATGTAGGAGAGATGGACTGACTCATTCACTAACTCACAGACGGACAAACTCTGAAGGTTGCTGGTTCACATCCCAGAGCCGGCAGGGTCACGTTACCATTGGGCCCTAAACCCCTGATGAGATAAAAACACCTCTTTGGATAAGAAGCATCCCCTAATAAGGAGATATATAAAAAAGAGGTTTACAGTACTGCCTCTGGCAGTCTGTCACATGACCTCTCACTCATGCAGTAGGTTTGTAACTATTTCCATACCATTAAATCTTTTCTGTCACAAAGCGTGCATGCATTTCCTGAGAGGCCCAAGCTTAAAAGAGAGTTGTTTATGCATAATTACTTGTGGTTTGACGAGCACAGCCCTGTCTCGCCTCGATCGCTTCCTGCACTTGCATTCTTGCGCATTAACAAAGTCGCGCCACTCTCCGTTCGTATGACACCACGTCCTGTCTGCTAACCTGCTCACCGTCCCGCACTGCACTGGAGGGCAAGTAAACCACGCCGGCCGTGGCACAGGCCTCTTGGGGCTCGCCCAACACCGTCAGCTGAGAAAAAGAGCATGTCTTAAATCACGTTAACAGCCAATGACAAAAAACACCAACCCACTCTGTTGGGAAGCTCTCAGATATGTACCATCCTCACACCATAGAGAGATCAGATTGTTCTAGTTGTGTAAAGTGCTTCTACTGCTGCTGAAGACCTGCTAAGACACACACCACATCTGCTGCTAGGTCGTACACTGACCTCATCGACAGCGACAGCCGCAAGGGCGAGGCGTCGCTACAGAAAATAACGGGCGTGCGGTTTAATAGTAACACCCCAGCAGCCCTCTGTACGGCGTATCGCCCGGGGGGAACCAGCACATCAGAAATGCCTGCTTTGTGGCTCACCTGGCACCATTACAAATTTTTCCAATCACCAAAGTACCCCCACTCATATGAGATCTGAAATCTATGTGTTGCTGACGCGCCCCCCCCCCCACCCCGTGCTGTTGGAATGTGGCTCGTCAGGTGGAACCTTCAAAGTGGCAGCCTGGTCCCACAGCTTGATCTTGCACCTCAGAGGTCGCGGCAGAGGTAGACACACAGGGTGTGCATCATGGCTCTGATGGCAATCCTTGGAACTGCGCCAGGCTCAGGTGAAACACACAAGTCTCTCTGCACTGTGTCACACAAGGGAAAAGGGACACCCTGGACCGGATGCCAGTCCGTCATATGGCACGTGACAGGGGATACCCTGGACAAAGACCACAGCTGACCCCTGTGACGTCCTTCATATGCGCAGCCAAAGACCACAGCTGACCCCTGTGACGTCCGTCATATGCGCAGGCCAAAGACCACAGCTGACCCCTGTGACGTCCTTCATATGCGCAGGCCAAAGACCACAGCTGACCCCTGTGACGTCCTTCATACGCGCAGCCAAAGACCACAGCTGACCCCTGTGACGTCCTTCATACGCGCAGCCAAAGACCACAGCTGACCCCTGTGAGGTCCAATGGCTGAAAATGCTGATATCTGAAATCGATATTTTAAATCTGTTTTAGGTTAAACACACTCATTCATCTCATGTACTGGACTGCATGTTTCAAGACATTAGGTTTTAAACAGACCATGCATCCCTCCATTATCGCTCCATCCATCCCTCCAATCATCCCTCCATCTATCCCATCATCCCTCTAACCATCCCTCCCTTCAATCATCCCTCCATCCACCCCTCCAATCATCCCTCCATCATTCCTCCATCCATCCATCCATCCATCCATCTCTGCTTACCCAGATCAGGTTCATGGTGTCAGCATATTAAAACTATCTAACATGTTGAACATAAACCCTGTACAGAATTACTTAGGTGTTTAGTGTAACGCTACCTATTTCTAAATATCACAGATATTGTTAAGAAACACAGAGATCTGAATTTTCCAGCTACACCTAAACCTTCAAAATGAGTCTCCTACAAAGTGCTCTGTTTGTGGGACTGAAACCTAAAAATCCCCCAGTCCACCCTCCTTGGTACGCAGAGACGTTGTGGTGTGATAACCCAGCGACAGTGCCAGTGCGGAGGACAGCACAGGTATGACTGGGACCACGAGAACGTCGTGGAGGAGCCCAGGGCCCTGTGAAAAGCAGGAGACTACCTCCCTGCCCCCCGACCTCCCGTCACTGTCTGACCCTGCCTGCTTCCTCTCGCCAGAAATGCGTGTAACAGGTGGCTCTCAAAACAGGACATCACTAAATCTAATGACACACCATGCATTTTTTTCCATGAAATAAATCCATAACGCAGATGCCATTTTCGTTTTACTGGTGAAACACCAGAACGCATGCACTAGTTTATGCAACACCGTTGTTGACTCATTCAGCTCAGAACCCTAAGCCCACAAAAGTGGCAGGCGTGGTCACGTGACCCGCGCTTCGCGTTCACCGAAACCAAACTTTTGTCACCAAATTCGTAATCTGATTTTGTGATTTTTATGATTAATTAAACTATTATAGTCTGGTATCTGAAACATTAAAAGACTATTCAACTGCAGTTTGTTTCGGTGGCGTCTAACAGTCTTCCCAGATCAAGATTTAACACCGATTAACCATTTAATTAAGCGCAGAGCACTCATTGATTCATAACACTTATGGCTGATTTAAACTTAACATATTATACATATATTAAATAAATGGTCCGGAATATAGAATGCATAACTTAACAGGTGGCAAGGAGTTTAAGTGTCGCATGCAAAAGTTAAAAAGTACGTCTTACCAGATTAAGGACAGTTTCCACAATGTCCCTGTTAGAAACCTGTCCAGCTTCCACCAAACTATGCAAGAGGGCAAATTTCATCCTGATTCCTCGGATTGCGACTCGAGAGCTGGGGAGCAGAGCCGCCGCTTCATGGAGCGGCTCCGTCCGGCCACCAGTCGGAGGCTGCCGGCCGGCCATCGCCATGCTTAGCGGCTGCAAATATGACAGACACGCGGAGAAGGACCTTGGAGAGAGCTGTCCGAAATGGGGACACTAAATATCCGAATCACTCAAAAGGTATATTATTTATGCGATTTAATACAACCAGAGCTTTTAAGCGCTCTTAACAGGCCGACAGTATAAATTTAGCGAATGACAAAATTCCCGAAAATATCGCGACTTAAAAGAAAAATTGCCCAAAAATGGGAAAAGCCAAAAAACGTGAAAAAGCCAAAATGACGCGCTTTCGGGTGTCTATGTCCTTCTTTTCCCAGTCAAAGTAGTCAAACAATAAAACTATGTATTTTTTCTTCTCCAGTAAGAACACTTCTGTTGGACCGCCACTGCAGCATCCCTCTCATAATGAAACCAAACAGACGTACGGAGATCCGAGTCACCGCGAATGCACGGGTGCACGCATACAGCGCGCGCAAAAGTTTATACCCAACAATAACAAAACAGAACAGCGTTGAGACGTAGTTTGCTGGTACTTTGCTAACAAGAAAAGATCACATGCAATTTACTGTTTTGCTGCCGAACTAGCAAAAAAAAACTCAATTTAAACCACGCTTAACAGCAGCTCCCACCCGCTTCACATCCTGCTCTAGACAGGGTCCCATGAAGGGCGGCGCCTGCGCAGTCGACCGGCACCGGCCGGGGGGGGGGTGACAGGTGTACCCATGGCCCTGAACTTTGAGATCCCTCACGGTAACGGGGGTCTCCTATGATACATTTTACCTAGAGCAGGGACGTCAACTACGATACCGTCTGCCGGCTCACATACCCATCTTGCCGCCGGGAAAATGGCCGATTTGCCAGATGGCTGGTCCAGCTTGGGGGGGACACTAGGTGCGGCTCGATGCGCCAAAGCTAGGCTACCCTCTGTGGGTTTGCAATAATAATAATAATAATAATAATAATAATAATAATAATAATTTCCTATTTTCCCAAACAAAGACACTTTAAAAAATAAAGCATTATTTCCAAGCCAAACACAGGCCCACATGTAAACTACGGTGTCCCGGTACTGAAGAATAAAACAAAAGCTCACAGTGCATAGACCACGCTATTAAAACCCATTAACAAAGACAAAGAAAAGTGATGACATACTGCATCACTGCATGGTACTCTGGATGCACCTCAGAGAACAGGAAGACACCCAGCTTCCTTCACTGGAAGAAATCCATCGCACCCGGTGCAGCGGCAGAGCTGGAAAGATAATCAAGGACCCTTCCCATCCTGGACACAAACTCTTTACACCATCTGGTAGACGCTACAGAACCCTGTACGCACGCACAACCCGGCTGAGGAACAGTTTTTACCCAACATCCATCATACTTCTGAACTCTAAGCATTGATCTGGAACATTCTGAAGCAATACCCCAGATGTGCAATTCCCATATTTATGGGCATTTAGTCTATTTGAAAACTCTACCTCTGCAAACTTACTTATCAGCACCTTATTGTGTATATACATATCTTGTACATATATAGCGTCTGTACATACCCTCCCATTCTATTTATGCCTCAATCTATTTCATTGTAAATAGAATTTGTGATTGCTTTAGGGACGATTGTCCAAATATGTAAATTACATTGACATTACGCATCTTCCGTAAGCCCTTATACAGAACAGGGCTGTAGTGGTGATCAGAAGGCGACACAGTGCGCACTAAGGGCAGCTGAGAGATGCTTGCGGACTGAAGGATCCGCCTTCATCCTACTTCTCCTGGCCAGGAGTAGCGCGCCTCCTTCTGGCGGTAGCACGCCTAGCAGGTCAGCCTCTCCTTCACGCATCTGCAGCTCCTCTTGGGGATCCCGGGCTCGTGCGAGTGTCACACACTAGGGCACCGAATCGATGACGTGCATCTGCGGTCCTGGTCGGATGAGGCCGAATGCAAGACAAATACTCACTGTTTATGGTCTTACTGCTTGGAGAGTAATTTCCTCATTACTTTGTGTCATTCAATGTTATTTTATTATTATTGCCTGATGTCTTCAGCAGGCATGCCAGTAAGCATCGCCTATGACCATAAGCTTGAGCTTTTGCGTCCAGTCTGTCAGCACGATGCCTTCTTGTGTACACAATGCCGACTTCAACGACCAGAGATTAACCCCATTTTCATTTCCCAGCTGGTTTTTGTCAGGGAGAAAGATGCCATTGCGCAAACGTGTGGTGCTTTTGTTTCCCTGTAATGGACGGCAGTCAGCTAATGTATCGCTCATATAAATGAATTGAAATATTTCACACGCGTGCCCTAATCCTTCTTTCACATACATTAAGTCAAACTTAAGGTAAAACATGGAGTAGTGTGGCTACGGTTATCGATATTTTCATTTGGTGGGGTAATTGAGGGTTACGGATTATCTACTTAACCTGGTGACAAAAACATTCGTTAACTATCCTACTTCAGGCGGAAATGAATAAACTAATAATTTAAAATATACATATTTACATATGTTCACGACAAAAATGTGCATAATGGAATAGAAATTTCAGTGAGGTAAAGTGTTCAATAGACGAACCAACTTATACAGACACACCCCCTAAAGGTCCCAACTGCACCATGCCATACCGGCCGCAAAGTGGCGCCGTTACGGCAAACTCGCGAGACTTCCGCACTTCTCGGCCGAAACACAAATCTCGCGATACTACGATTCCTCTTCCTTTTCCGCTTCCTAAGGCCACCATGGCTGTCGGCAAGAATAAGAGACTGACCAAAGGCGGCAAGAAAGGTGCCAAGAAGAAGATGTAAGTTGTCAGATTTTTAGCCTGGGGAAGAGACTATGCTTTCTTTGTCTTCTGCCCATTCCGCCGGCTTTTCGGATGACGGATGGCGTTGATACTCGTTAGATTACCTTGCCCCCTCCCGTGCGATCGCTGTGCGGCACCCGGCACACACACTGTACAAATGGCTACCGACACTGTAAGTCTTGAGCAGAATCTCTTTATAGTCTGTTTACCTGCTTGAAACCAAAACTGACGCTGCATTTGGCGTTAAATTGGCCGGTGGCTGCTGACGAGGGCCAGCCTGCTTGTGTGTGGGCCTCCATTCAGCCCCTTCATCCATAGCTTTAGCTGTTAGCTGCGGCTTCGCCGTAGGTTTTAAATCATTGTATGTCATTACTTCGGTCAATCTGTAATCTTACTTAGACCGTAATCGGGCCGTCTTTACCTTTTGGGTGCTGGGTATTGGTTACTGATGTAGTTGATCTAGTCTAAACCGTGTTCGGAGAAAACTAGTAAGTGCTGAATAGTGTGATTAGGGTTAGGTGTGAGTATATGAATATCCGTCAGCTGCATTTTCAAAACCAAGTTTACAAAGTTTGGTTCCACGTATTAAGTGTGTAACTTACGGTTTATAACCAAGATGAAATTCCCGACATTCAATGTAATTATTACCATTTTTCTCCCCGTTCAGTGTGGACCCTTTCTCCAAGAAGGACTGGTATGATGTCAAGGCACCAGCCATGTTCAACATCCGCAACCTGGGAAAGACTCTGGTCACCAGGACACAGGGAACTAGTACGTTTGTGTTTTTCTACCCAGAGTTCAGGTGTATCTGAAGACTTTTTGCTCATGGCTGTGATTACTGTGCAGCCTGCGCTGTATTGAGATGTCGGTGATGAATGGCCTGGGAACACGTGGTGACAACAGTTTCGGTCCCAAATGAACACAGTGATTACTTTGAGATCATCTGATGTTTCCAGTGTAGTCGCTGAGTGCAGAATGCCAACCTGCAGCGTGTCAGGAAGATTAACTCTCTCTCTCCCCTGCCAGAAATCGCCTCCGACGGCCTGAAGGGCCGTGTGTTTGAGGTGAGCCTGGCTGACCTGCAGAACGACGAGGTGGCCTTCCGCAAGTTTAAGCTGATCACTGAGGACGTCCAGGGCAAGAACTGTCTGACCAACTTCCACGGAATGGACCTCACTCGCGATAAGATGTGCTCCATGGTCAAGAAATGGCAGGTGGGTCCTCACTTTTTACCATGCTGGGTGCTTTCAGTAAATGGTAATTGACGTCTTTGCGGTTTGCACGGCTGTGTGACAGCCAGCTTGCTTAGGATTTAATGGCCGCTCTTGCTAGAGTCTGGACCAGCACCTCAGCCTACGTTCAGTATCTTAAGCAAACTGTGGCTTTTTAAACCTCTTCACCTGGGAACGTGTGATGACAATAGTTTCGGTCCCAAATGAACATGTGATTACTATAATGAGATCTGATGTTCCCAGTTAAGGAGAAATTCAAGATTTCATGCTTTGGATGTTAGTAAAGTCTGCTGGTTAAGTTCTGAAAATGTGAAATGTGTTATGAATTGGGCTTGGTCAGCCTGTGCTAAAATGTTTCCAAAACACCCACTCTTGTAGACCATGATTGAAGCACATGTCGACGTGAAGACCACCGACGGCTACCTCCTCCGCCTTTTCTGCGTTGGCTTCACTAAGAAACGCACCAACCAGATTAGGAAGACTTCCTATGCTCAGCACCAGCAAGTGCGTCAGATTCGCAAGAAGATGGTGGAGATCATGACCCGTGAGGTGCAGACCAATGACCTGAAGGAAGTCGTCAACAAGCTGTAGGTGTCGCGTTTGCTTGCTTTGCATCTTGACGAATTTTGTCTGGTTGTTGTAATGTGGAAAGATGTCAGACTTGGTGTAGGCTGATATGTGTCACCTTGATGACTACGGTGTTCACTTAATCCAGCCACTGCTGTGAGTGACGTAGACCTCTGCTTGGTTTTGCAGGATCCCAGACAGTGTTGGCAAAGACATTGAGAAGGCCTGTCAGTCCATCTACCCTCTGCATGATGTCTTTGTCAGGAAGGTCAAGATGCTGAAGAGACCCAAATTTGAATGTGAGTTCACTCAGCCGGAAGTGCGTCATTTAGCTCGTCTTGGCACTGGTTCACTGACCAACCATTGTATGTCATCTTATCCCTAGTCAGGATGACTTGCATGGTGACCTTGCACATTCGTGTTGTTCACGCTGATGGTCAGAGTGTTCTGTAATCAGGTGTATTGAATGGAGTGGAATGTTGGTTTGCAGTGGGCAAACTGATGGAGCTACACGGCGAAGGGGCGAGCACCAGCACCAGCAAGACCACCGGAGACGACACCGGTGCCAAGGTGGAAAGAGCTGATGGCTACGAGCCTCCTGTCCAGGAGACTGTCTGAGCTGCAGTCGGCAAGCGATCAATAAAGTGTGTCAATCCTGAAACACTGTTTCCGTGTGTGTATGTGGTCCCTACAAGGCATGGGGACATTTTCCTGGGGCTGTAACTGAATGTGATCAGGATAAGTTGGTAACTTGCTCTTAGTCTGAAAGCTGCTTGTTAGCCATCCAGTCCAGCTTTGCTGGAGGTTTGACTGCTTCTGTTGCAGCTTTAGTCCAAGAACAGATCATATACATTTGAGCAACTGGTGCTTTGTCACATTACTGGCCAGGAATCTAACATTTTACAGAATTTCAGCAAATTAAGTAGAGAACTGAACTACTTCAGTATAGATGTCAGGGTTCCTACACCGTATGAAGAGTCACGTCCCAAACCTAGCTGTGGGGGTGTGTTTGTGGGGGGCACACTTGACTAACCTCCAGCGGTTTACTACACTCACAATGGGGAAATGCACGCTGTCACCCCACATGCCACGACTGATTGAATGATCACACACATTTTGGATAGCTAGCCAACATTTCAAACACTGGCGAGTTGTCAGCTGAACAGCAGGTATGTGGCAGCCAGAGGTGGATCCAGGCAAAGAGAACGGGAAATAGCCCAGGGCGGCATCCGCTGGGGGTGCAGACAAACCAGTGGCACCCCCAACTTCTATAGGTCACCCCATATAAAAATATGGAATTTTAAAATGAAATCCTGGGATGTACAATGAGCAGATATAAGGTACCATGCATTAAATAATGAGGCCAGTATGGTTTGACAGAAAGATCTTTTACTGTGTTAATCCACCAGGTGGCAGTATACTGGGAGACTTTTTGGTAATGCTGAAACAGCACAGAAAATGGGCAAATGTAAACTTTGTAACAGAGAGTAAAACCTATGTTAAAATTCAATGTCCATACAAGTATCCTAGAACATCAGCATGGTATCACACAAACGTCAAAAGAAAACCCATTTAAATCAATTTCATAAAAAATTCTATAAGTTTCCAGCTTTTCCTGAAACCAGAGCTACATTTTTGGTCAGCATGAAAGCCCCCCTCCCGCCCCCAGTTTAAGGCTTGAGGTCACCTCACTTCAGGAAATACTGTAATTCCGCCTCTGGTCTGCTGAGATCTCACAGTCTGAGGGTAAAAGCCTTCGCTTCAACAGGCAATGAATTCAAACTTGTACATCCCACACTTAACCTGTTGAAAAAGCCCAATATTAGTCCTTAACTAAGAACCTAAAATGGAAGCCTTTGATTAGCATCGCGACGCCGGCTAGTTGCGCTCCATCAACACCTGACCTGGCTAGAGTTGCGGTTAGTGATTCCATGTTGGTTGCGTTTTGTAGTTTTGTAACAGCCTTATCAATGTATTTGTAATGTAATTTTTTTAAACAAGACTTTACTACTTAATGCAATTTTATACAAGTAACGCTGACTTCATAATCCAATCAAATTTTCAAGACCTGTCACAATAGTATTTATTACATTTTAATCAATTTAATTATTGGATTTTAGTCTTTTTAAAGACCCACAGAAACCCTGATTCACCTGTACGGATCTGGACAAATGCCTTTGGGAAGAGGCCTTCCTTGTCGTTGAGCCGCCCACAACACCAGTCAGAGTCCACGTGTTGCGTGATCAGGATGTGCTCACCCTGCTGGAACGACAAGTCTTCGTCCGTCTGGGCAGTGAAGCTGTAGAGGGCCACTGCCCACTCTGTCCCAGCAGGTCCAGCCTGAGACCACAAATGGTGCAAGTTGCAGGCAACGGAGCAAAACATAACCACAGAGCCCTGCTGGGAATTCACTCTAAGCGACATGCTAAAAAGCAGTCAAGGGTATCAATGTCATGGGCGGGCCCAGCCATCTTCAGGGCCAGAGCAGCCGCTTGGCTCGCTGATGCCTTGAGCGGGCCCAGCCCGTATCACTCTCAATATGCGTTTAATTCACGCTTTCATTTATCTTTACTAAAACAGCCCATAAACACGGCCACTGGAGACGCATGGTAGCATGCACAGCTTTGACCTCTGACCCAGACCCGCCTGCTCACCCCAGTCCAAATGTGCCGTGGCAGCGAGACGGCGAGGCCCTGACCATGCCAGCTGAGGTGACACCGTGAGCATTACCTGATTGGGGTCAGCGACGTCCTTGTTCCTGAGCAATGAACTCGTGTCTGTGGAAGCAATCAATCAAGATAGGTAGACAGACAGACAGGCAGACAGACAGACAGACATCAGCGGCCGCACAAGTCACAATCAAAGTTTCAAGAGTCAAATCAACAAATTCTGTTGCTGTACTGTAATGTGCGAGTGTCTTTGTTGAGTCCGACAGACACATGGCTGTATTAACTGGTAACTGCAGCACGGTTTTAAAAACATGACACTTTGACAAACAAAGTCAAAATGAGTTCTTTGATGGGCTAATACATTAGCACAGAACTGTATGTTTTCATGGAGGCCATTTTGGCATGATGTTCCGGTGTAGTTTTTGGGCTCCTACCTGGCTTAGTCTGTTCACCCGGCTGCATCGCTGCACCCGGAAGGTCTTCCGCAATTTCCACGAAATTGAGCGGGAAAATGCCCACGCGGCCATTGAGATCTCCACGGGCCCATTGCTGGTCCACAAACTCCTTCAGCCTGATGACATCACCCTCACACAGAGACAGCTCATCACTGTGCTTCCCTTCAAAGCCAAACCGTGCAATGCACCTCGGACCACTGGATGACAGAGCCGAACAAATCAGAAAGAAGGCAGTCATTGACACCCTCAACACCTCTGAACTGTGATTCTGACCATGAAACCATAACCATGAAATAAAACTCATTAAGAGTCAAGAGAGGACCTGAAACATTCTACATTTCAGTACAGAGTACATTTCAGAAGATCACAATTGAGCATGTAAGCTTTCATTTGTAAGCTCACCTCACTGTTGCAACAGTTCGCTTTGCAATAGTTCCACTGCATGGAGCCGGGAGACATGACTGATGGGGAATGGAGAAAACAGAGAGAGAGAGAGAGCTCAACTTTAAGTCCACTGAAAACCACAATTCCCAGTTTGCCACATCCATCGCAATGTTGTGACTCACCAGCACTCTAACATGATTGACAGGGAAAATGCCAGAAAGACCCCCACAAGTTCCACGGTACCAGTCACCGTCCACCTTCTCCACGTTGGAAACCACATCACCCATCTTTAGAGTGAGTTCCCCAGGACCCGCTGTGTGTGTGGGACAGGAATATGTCATAACTAGGGTTAGACAGCAGGCTGTGTGCTGCACACCATGCTGGATCTGTCTACCTAGAGAGACAGGACTCTGTGATGATTACACAAAACTGCCATTAATGATTCAGAGGACCAGATAGATCATCTCTTACAATTAGCTTTCAAATGGTTAAGTAATTGATACCTGTGAGTCTTAGGACAAACGCTAATGTCACTTACCTGGCGAGAAATCGTGCAGCACCTCCACCTGCAGACCAGGTGCGGCTTTCTGAACGTGTCCCGGTTCAGGAACCTGAATGCAGGACCATCATCACAAGAATGATACACAGGCCTACGGCTTCACAGCTAGTATGCGAACTGCAGAAGGAGCTGATCCACTGCAAGAAGCGACTGACAACCATGTAAGGAATAAAATCCACAGTCAAGTGAATTTTGACTCTCTGGATACTGAAATGAGACACTTTATTCAAAAATGTATAAAAGTATAACAGAAAACAATAGTGAAACTTAGGTACAGTGTAACGCTCAGTGGGCTAAGCCTCTGTGCCTGTGATTGGCTACCCTTCGCGGCCGGCTTCACCTAAAGAGAACAAGTTGGGGTAGGCATAAAGAAACTTTATTGATCCTGTGAGGAAATTATCAATTATAATTATAATTATTTTATTAATCCCTTTGACTACCGCCTACGGCATCCTGTTCTTCATGAGACACAGAGGTTAGAGCAAGCTTGGGGGGGTCACAGCACAGGGTCGGCCAGCACGCGATACCCCTGGAGCTGGGGGTTAAGGGCCTCGCTCAAGGGCCCACGGAAATGTGACTATCCTGCTGAGGCTGGGCTCGAACCGGTGACTTTCTCATCACAGGCACAGAGGCTGAGCCCATGGGAAAAGGACCGTACTGTGAGCAGGACACATTAGCCTGATCATCAGCCGGCAGCCATTACCTGCACGCCCGGCCTGCTTGAGACCACAGGGGCGGCGACACTCTTCATGGGAGGCGGCGGTTCCTTAGTTGTGCTGTCTGCCGACTTGCACTCAGCGCTGATAACGTTGTCCGGCTCGAAATGTATCAAAACCTCATCTTTCTTCAGGAGACACAGAAAAGTCCTTTCGTCCTTTCATCCGTCACAATAAAGGGGTTTAGAAAGGAGCAGTGAGGCTAAGCGGAGACACAGTAACAGTCGCCTACCCCCTGCCTTCCGGGGGGCGGGGGCCCGGGGCTGGGCCGCGGGGGCAGGGCGGGCCCCTTCTTCTGAGAGGCCTGGCCCCGTGCCTGCTTGGGTTCTCCCTCAGAGGTGGAGCGGCAGAGGCCGGGCCTGGGGGGCGGCGGCCTGATGGGGACACCTTTGACTGAGGGGGGGCGAGGCGGCGGCACTTTCATTCCAACGGGACTGTGTTCGGGGGGAGGGGGAGGAGTTTGGACACCAGTGACTCAAACATCATAAACTTAACCAGCGGCTTCAGGACGTCAAGGACTCAGATCTGAAACACTTTCTGGACCCGGACTTTGCCCCCAAAATCCCCAAATAACCTTCGGCTGATGCGTCAGGCCCATAGCATGCGAGTATAAATAACAGATGTGCTTCATTTTTGGGTTTAATGGGCCAGCATGGTTCTCTTGTAGAACAGAGTCATTTTAAAGCCATGCTAACAGTCGCTAAAATGCTCTTCACATCCACCTTAAGCTTATTTTTATCATAATTCTCATCAGCAGCCAAAAATCATGATATATTGCAGAACTTTATATAAGCTCAGGAAGGATTCTTATAAACGATAAAGTCAGTGAGAAAGCCAAGTGTTCAGGTGTTGAGGTCAATGTACAATCCTGAACACAGTTAGCTTTGGTCCAGGGTTCCCTCAGTGAGGACCGGCTGAGCACTCACCGAGGAGGAGCAGACTTCTCAGTCAGGGGGCCACCCGGGGACTCCACTTTTTCCTGAAAAGCGGGCAAAACATCTTGAGAAGAGATGCATGTGTTTTGTTCGCATGTTGTGTAGCCTCATTGTGCATTGATGACACTTATAATTAAGTGACTGACTCAACAGAAACACTGTGGTCACGGAGTGGCTAAAAAAAAAAAAGAACTAAAACACAAGAAACATCATCTAAAATAACGGTACACATACAAAAACACACAGAAAGAGACGTGGCAAAAAATAATGCCCATGTCAATGAGCACTATGTTTGCTGAGAAAGGTACTGCTGCCTTCTCGATACGTCGAAAAGCACAAGTACAGACATGGGCCCTGCAGCCCCAGCTGCATTATGGGAGTTCAGAGCAGCCAATGGAATCTTACTGGTGCTCGAGGTGTGACCTGGGCTTTGCAGGCGGCACTTGGCTTTTGGGACACGGCATGGGTGGGACCACTGACTGGTCTCTCTGCAGGAAGAGGCGGGGGGCTCCCTGCGGACTCGCCTTCCGACGCTGAGGGATGTGGGGAAGACACAACATTTACATCTAGCCAGGGGGGCGGGCATAATGTTACCCACTTTTGCTTTTGGGAGTGCTTTTCTGAAAGTACACCATGCTTGTGTACATGTCGCATGCGGTGAAGGTCACAGTGTTACTCACGTCTCCCGGGAATCCTGATGCATGAGGGCTTCCTGGGAACGGCTGGCCGACCCGAGTCCTGCCTCACAACTATGTGAAAACAGGAATCTTGAGAAATGTTAACCAGCCAGCAGAGAAACAGCACGAAGGAACATAAAGGAATGAAAGGGCTTCCACTCACGGGCACTTCCTGCGTGCTTGTCGTCAGGGCTGGGCGGCTGGGGCTGAGAGCTGCTGGAGGGGGGGTCAAAGTTTATCAGGTCCGGAGAGGACACTGCTTGGCTGTCAGCGTTGCCCGCTTTACTTTGGGCTGTGCAGCTCCTGGACCTGGGGGCCACAGGGGGGCGAGATGGGCGCCTCTCAGACTGTGACACCAGCGTGTCCTGCAGCTTTGCGTCCATGGAGGAAGCACCAGAGACCAGGGACTTTGGCCCAGAGCTCGGAGGAGACTCCTTCCCACTGTCTGCTCCAGCTGGAGATCCTGCTGACCAGCTACCATCCCTGCACTTCTGGCTGGGTGGCTTAGGGGCCAGAGATGGTTTAGGGGCCACCGCTGGCGGTTTGGGCTGTTGAATGCGAGGCCGCGGCTCTGGTTTCTTACATTCGGTAAACACACTGCTGCCATCATTCTGCTTCTCGAAGGCCTGGATCTTTGCACGCAAGGCACTCATGTCTAGGTCACTGTCTTTGCCCTGTTCACAGGAACCGCTTGGGAAACTCTGCTCTTCCGGACTGAAGATTTCTAAAAGTTCTTGGAAATACTTATTGGTGGAATCCTCCCCACTTCTAAGCATCAGCTGAGCATTCTCCCCATCATCTTTCAGTCTGACAAGAGTCTGAACTTTGACCTCTTTGGTGACTGGCTGCCGCAAGCGAGGCCGTGGCACTGGACACCTGGCTTCTTCCTTAGCAGGGCAGTCTGTGGAGGAATCGGAAAGAAGATGCCCACTGGGGTCAAGGAGAGGGTCCAAGGAGATCAGGCATAGCTCAGATCCATCTGCGTCCGCTGCACAGGCGTCTGTCCAGGGTTTGCAGCTGAAATCAAGGAGACAGTCTAAAGCTTCTACTCTGTGGGTTTCAGGGTCAGAATGTTCATCAGATGTCTCTCCTTGAGAAGTGGCAGGGATGTCTGTGGCTTTGCTTGGTTCGGGCAGCAGATGGGCTGGGAGCGAAGGTCTTGGCGGTCTGGGGGGCTTTCTCACTGCAAGCAAAGCAGAGCGTCAATAAAACGTGAAAAGTGGCACATTTGGAGGCTCCCCCGAGTCGGCCCGGGCCGCCCGGTAGGTCTTGGCACAGCAGGACGCACCCCAGGCCGCCCGTACAACACAGCTGCCCACTTACACTTGGACAGCTGGACCGGAAGGGGACTGACTGACATCACATTGGATTCTGGGTCTGGAGTGACAGCCACTGATGGCAGTTCGGTCTGTGTGGCGATGGTGGACGTGCTGTGGCGGCTGCGGGAGTCAGGCAGCTGGACCCGCTCTTGCGTCTTCTCCTTAATCACCTGGTCATAGGACGGCGGAGCCTGCAGGTAGCAGCAAGCAGCTTTAAATGTGGCCTCCAGGGAAAGGAAGATGTGCACAGGGATAGACCAGGCTTGTCACATGAAATTCTCAGGCTCAGGGGCCCCCCCCCCCCCCCCCCCCCCGGGCACCGCGCCGATGAGGGATTAGTGATGTCTGGCCGCAGCTAGCTGTACACGCTTGCTGCTGTGATGGAAACCTGGGCTCTTCACAGGAATTTACGCCTTTTAGAGTCTTTAGCGATATGTGCTACTCTGACGCTGTTCGGAGCCCCCCCCGTGCTGTTCCTGCCTCACTTAGCTGAAGGCGACGTTCATGTCACATGCTCTAATGAGCAGTGGTGCTGCCATGGACAGTTAGAGAAGAAGCGGTGGATACAGTCACTCACTACAGCTGTGGCCCGACCAGATGTTTTTCGGTAGTACCTTCATAGCTTCATAATTCATGAACTAGGATCTGGTGAAACTTCTCCTGTTCAGCACCTCTGCGCAGAGCAGCTTGGCTAGGTCCATGTGATTCTTGTGGTGCCGTGTTGGTAGTGCCGCCAGCTCGGGCTGCACAGGGAGCCAGTGAAGCTGCACTGAGCACTGGCTCCTGTGTGCCGCTCCCTGCCTGGCCCATGGGGACTTCCTAGAGCTCACTTAGCTGCTTAAAAAAAATCCCAATTAAGTCCACAGTTCTGCTGTGTAAGAATAAAGGCAGCCGACGAGGATGGGGTTTACCTGGGGATATCACGCTATCAGTTAGACCTTCTCCGGGGACCTTAAAGTATGTAAGGTTTTATCATTTCCAAACTCAACTATCACACTGGACCCCTCCTGCCTGACAGCACCATACATTTCCATAAAGTATTGCATTGACTTCTGCACCCTATAGCAACTAAAACTGCTATTTTGGAACCAATGACCGTCTTAAATGTCCTGTGGTCAGGGACAGCGTGTACTCTTAAGTAAAAGTCCTAGTTCTAAATCACCCTCCCAGTTAATTTGCTGTCTCTACTTAAGAGTACACTGTGTGTGAAGGAGGGTGTGATTATTTCAGGTCTTTTAAGTTGAAGTTTTGTGCTAATGCATTTAGTCAGTTCACAGATATCAAAGGTTACAGTGTTTGAAAGTTATTGTTTCCATTTATCATTCTGTTTATAACTGCAAACCGAAAATCTGCTACAGTTTACTTTTTATACTGTATGTGGTTCAGTGTCTAAGATGAAACAATATTTAGCGAATCATATAATACATACAAGCAAAAGAAAAAAAAGAGATTCAATTTTTTTTGCTTTGTTATTATAGCAACACCAGTAGAAGTCCGGACAGGCGGAGTGATGTGGATTTTTTATTTTTTTTTAAAACCTTGATGCCACTTAAGATGCCGGGTGCACATTTAACTCCTCCCGCAGCCGTGTGAACCTGTTAGCCTTCCTGATAACACGGCCGTAACTTCAAACATGAACTCTCAGGAGTGGGTAGAACGTGAACCAATTTGACGTTGCAAAATGTTTTGACTCTAAATGTGTTCTGGAACTTGATATCCCAGTGATCAGACATCGATGCAGACAGCCGGCGAGGGCTTCTCAGAAGCTCTGGTATTTCTTTGGGTTTCAGGGGAGAAGATGAGGAGACAGTGGGGGGTAAAGGGCTTTTTCAGATCAGCTGATCCTTGGTAAATGTGACTACATCCAGTTGAATAGACATTTGAAGGCTCTTCCCTCCCTCTAAGAGATGCTGCTGATTGACTCGTACCCACACTTCTGAGCTTGGGCTCATCTTAGAAGCCTTCTCTCTTTGTTCCCCCTGTGCAGCAGCATGCGTCCAGGCAGAGAGGGATCACACGGATTCCCCCGTCTCCTCCAAACGCCCACCCTCCAAGTCGGCAGTGACAGAAGGTCCTCTTTCGTCTAAGTGCCCGAAAACAGCTGAGAAAAGCACTGACGAGCAGGTGAGCGAGCTCATCGGAGGTCTGCGCGTGAAAGACGTCATTAGCTATTTTTGGCCTTTGGTACATATTGGTTCTCTTAGTTTAGAAAGTAATAATGACATATTTCTGATTCTGATTCTGATATTTCCACTGTACTCTAGCAGTGTTTTTTTTCTATTCCCAAACTATTAGAAAATAATTCCCCCCCCCCCGACAGCAAAAGAGGTTTACAGATATAATAACAAAAAAATAAAATAAGCATTGATGTATAACGTGAGCTCTCTCTCTCTGTCAGACCCAGGTGTACCAGTGCCCTTATTGCAAGTACAGTAATGGCGACCTGAATCGCATGAGGATGCACGTGATGACGCAGCACTCGGTGCAGCCCCTGTTCCGCTGCCCGCTCTGCCAGGACATGCTCAACAGCAAGGTCCACCTGCAGCTGCACCTGACGCACCTGCACAGCGTGGCACCCGACTGCGTGAACAAGCTGATCGCCTCGGTAGGGCCGTGGGCGTCCCTGGGCAGTGTCTGTGTCCCCCTCAAGTCTTCTGGGTCAATCCTTGAAGACCTTTGACCCACCTTTGATCTCCCATCTCTCATTTGTTAGCTGAAGGGGGTCTTTAAGAGCAGTTGGTTCCACTTCTGGCCTATCTTTATCTGGTAATGATTCCCTCGATCTTTGTCTCCATCCCCTGTCTCATCTGAGATGTTGCTTTGGCTAAAAGCTTCCGTGGCCACTGAATCGTTCTGTCTTTTATCATTAAATACGACTCTACCATGTTACTGTGAGCTTGCATTAGTGTAAGAAAACCACATCTTGGTGCCTTGATAATGCTTGAGCGTATCGTGGGGATATAATGATGTAGGATGCAGTCAGTTCAAATATAAACAAAGAAATTTGTTTTTTGAAGAAAAGAAATGGTTTTTTAAGGGATAATTCAGCAAGCAATTTATGAAACAGTTTCATGTTTTCCTGTAATTCTTTCATCACTCTTTTGATATTGCTTGTTATTCACTCCCTAATGGTTCCTCTGTTTCCTCCTGAGAAACTTGTATGATTTTCTTAATTTCACCCTCCAGCAGATCTTTAAAAGGAGCCTTTGCTGTTTTTTCCTCACGTTAACTGGCTAAGAGAAACTGAGGCACCTTATGCTCAGTTTTGGTCAGTGCAAGGAAGGGTAGCTTCATGACTAATCTCACAAGGACGAGTGTCGCTGTCTGCGTGCCCATCAGCCAGAAATCAAACGGCAAATGCATTAAGATGAAACACCGCAGTATTTTTTCTTTGTAGAGCTAATGCAACCAAGCTTTGCCAAATAGCAAGAGAGAAGCAGTTAATACAACGTGCAGTCAAACCAGCACCTTTTTTATTCCAAGTGGAAATAAATTGCAAGGTGCACTCTCCCTCCTCGTGTGTCTTGCTGTGAGCCTAATGAATTCTGAAAATGGGTGACTTTTATTTCTTGCAGACTACACGTAAAGATGTACTTTTGACTCCCCTCGATCGCTTGCTCGCTCTCTCTCTCTCTCTGTCTCTCTCTCCACTGCTCAATCCTTCCATCTCTCGTTTCCCATTTTCTGTCTGTCTGAGATGGGGGCAATGAAAATAATTGTGCTTCATTAATTCGAGTCTAGCTAGATGATAGCCATTTTGAACTATGTTTGCCAATTAAGTGGTCTAAATTAAATGTGACCTTGGGGTACGCTTGACGCTTGCCTCACTGCTTAATGAAGCGGTTGTCTAGAAACAGTCTACTTTGTGATGTAAATCACTGACATTTTGGCTTTTGTCTCACTTTGTGCCAGTCGCATGTATTTCTCCTTTTTCGGTAGCAGTAGAATGAAATGGGGGAAAAAGGAAGAAAAATTATCAGATTTCTTTCCCATGCATATATGCCATAATTACACAATTAGACAAATCACATCTTGACTGTTCCACTGAACACTCACATTCTGAAAAATGGTATTACTGCAAAAAAAAGGTTTTTATCCTAAGAGAAGACAAAGCCATGTGTCACAGGCTGTGTGTGGTCAACAATGTTGCATGTCTGTTTAGTGTCGGGATAGTGTAGTGAGGTCTTAACCATGCAGTGAGCAAGGGAGTGGTGAATACCAAGCTCACAACACAAATTAGCATGTTCTGTTCATAAATATACAGGCACCCCCCCCATGGTCATAACCAGGATAAGCAGTTAAAAGATGGATGCTGTATGGATTGATGATTCATGAGAAACAGATATTTTTCTATTGATTTCTTTATTTATTAGGATTTGCTTATTTACTGACAAATATTTTTGAAATTGTTATGCTGAACAATTATTTTGCTATGGTATTTTACTTGGAGATGTATAAGAGAGAGACATTGATTTTGTTCTGCTAGCAAAGCATCTCAAAAGAGAAGATCAGGGAATTGAAATTCAGGGTAGGGACTGAGCTGATTGTTCTGGTGTGGGGAGGGGGGGAGGTTAATAGACTAAAACCAATTCTTCCAGTCAGGATCACTGATTGTTATGGACATTGATTCTGGTATATTTCTAATCTTTTTTATAGTAGTTTCCTTTAATGATTTCAGTTAATATGTGTATCATAAATAATAAAATCATAGGTAAATCATGGAATTTGTGTCTATAGAAGCTTCCTTTCTGATTACTGGTATATATAGAGTTGATTTACCGATAATCACAATACAAGAGATCGACCCACTCCCAGTATACCTGTAAAGTGTCTTTGTTATGAACCAGCACTATCCCTCGTCTAACTGTGTTCTTAATGCTGGGATGGTAAATGACAGTGTCATGTTTGATTTTCCAGGTGACACCATCTGAGGTGCTGCCAGAAAGTATGCTAATACCAGTTCCAGGCCCAGAGAGAGACGGACAAACCGCCTCGCAGAATATAACCAGCTCTGGTTTGGAGGACTTAAAGAAACAGACAGGTCTGTTTCCGCTGCAGAATTTGTCAGTGTCAAATTTACCAATTATTTGTAAAATAGCTCAGCAACTTTTTGACCTGACAGATCAACATAGATAGACTTCTTAGATGTTCTGGCTATTAATTAATTTCTCCTGCCACATTCTCTAAGAAAATGCTACGATATGTGAATTTATGACCCCCAATCTGAAACAAAATGTCATTAGTAGGTTTTGCGTTCTGTTGCTCAAGTGAAATTAATAGGTATCCGTTTTTGGTCCTTGGCAGAAGCACTGGAGACAGAGTGTGAGAAACGGCCCCTTCAGCTGACAGAGATAGCTGAGGCCCACAAATCAACTTTGGAAGAACAGTCAACAAAGGAAGATACTGCTGGTTTCTTATGCTGGAAAAAAGGCTGTAGCCAGGTCTTCAAGTCATCCAGTGCCCTCCAGCTGCACTTTGGTGAAGTTCACAACAAGAGGCCGCAGTTACCAGTTTCGGAACGACATGTGTACAAATACCGTTGCAACCAGTGCAGCTTGGCCTTCAAAACTGTGGAGAAGCTGCAACTGCATTCGCAGTACCACGTCATCCGGGCCGCCACCATGTGCTGCCTCTGCCAGCGCAGTTTCAGGACCTTGCAGGCCTTGAAGAAGCACCTGGAAACGAGTCACTTGGAGCTAAGTGATGCTGACATACAGCAGCTCTACGGAGGCTTGTTGATGAATGGAGATCTCATGGTCATTGGAGATACGTCACCGGGGGAAGATCAGGGAGCTCTAGGGGAGGATGACAGAGAAGGAGAGGAAAGTGAACCAGATGAAAAGCAAAGCCCAATTGGCAGTGACTCTGGCTCAATCCAAGAAGATGCCGGATCAGAACCTAAACGTGCCTTGCCGTTCAGGAAAGGCCCAAATTTTACCATGGAGAAATTCCTGGATCCATCCCGGCCATTTAAATGCACAGTATGTAAGGAGTCCTTTACTCAAAAGAATATACTTCTGGTCCATTATAACTCTGTCTCACACCTGCACAAGGTAAAACGCGCCTTGCAGGAGTCCAGTGCCGGCCAGCCTGAGCTCACCAACAGTCCAGACAACAAACCGTTTAAGTGTAGCACATGCAGTGTGGCTTACAGCCAGAGCTCCACTCTGGAGATTCACATGCGTTCTGTCCTTCATCAGACAAAAGCCCGTGCAGCAAAACTTGAGGCAGCTGGTGGCAGCAGTTGTTCAGTTAGTTCTGTGAGTGGCAGTGGGTCAGGATCTGCAGTTGGCATTTCAAATCCAAATCCCAACTCAACTGCAACCTCAACAGCCACAAGCAGCAACAGTAGTTCCACCTCCAGTGTTCAAACTGTGCAAAGCATTCTCGGTGGAAATCACATGAACCAGACACACAGCACTGAAAGCCCTGGAAATGCTTCAGTTCCTTCTAACCCCCGTCCTCCTGAAAACTCTGATAGCAAAAAAAAGAAATTTCCAGATATGCTGTCTTCAAGGGGACAACAGCAGCACTTGCAGCACCAACAGCTGGCCCAGGCACAGGCTCAGGCCCAGCTCCAGCAAGAGCTCCAACAGCAAGCTGCTCTTATTCAGTCCCAGCTTTTCAACCCAGCACTTCTGCAGCACTTCCCCATGGCGACAGAGGCCCTTCTCCAATTACAACAGCAGCAGCTTTTATTTCCTTTCTACATCCCTGGAGCAGAGTTCCAGCTAAATCCAGAGATGAATCTCAACAGTTCTGCACTTAGTCTTGCCAGCTCATCTGCTAATTCTCTGCTGGAGGACCTGAAGAATTCAGCTCAGCAGGTGCAACAGAGTTGCTTGCAGCAGCAGCTTTTGCACCATCATCTCCAACAGCAGCACCAACCCCAGGCGCATTCGCAGGCTACGAGCCAAATGGCTTTGCTTCAGCAGAATGCATCACTTCTTCACCAAGGTGAGAAAAAACCAAAGTCATTTCTTGAGAAAGATTGTGATGGTCAGAAGGAGAAAGAACTGAATGAAAAAGGGGAGGATCACTCCTCTAAGGATAGCCTTGAGAATACAAAATCAAAAGACAAGAAAGATCAGGCCATGGTGAGTGGGAACCCTGATCCTAACTTTCTTCCACCTAGAATTGCATCAGATGCTCGTGGAAATGCTACCAAGGCCTTATTGGAGAACTTTGGGTTTGAGCTGGTGATCCAGTATAATGAAAATAAGCAGAAAGTACAAAAGAAATCATCAGGATCTGGGCATGTTGGGTGCAATGGGCCAATAGGAGTCACTAGAGTAGTGGATCCAGTTGAAGGACTTGAAAAGCTTGAGTGCGAAGCCTGTGGCAAGCTCTTTTCAAACATTTTGATTCTTAAGAGCCACCAAGAGCACATACATCAAGCATTTTTCCCATTTCACTCACTGGAAAGATTTGCAAAAGAATACAGAGAGCAATATGACAAGTTATATCCTCTGAGACCACAAACACCCGAGGCTGCCCCACCACCTGCTCCCCCACCTTTGCCGCCACCTCCACCCCCACCTCAGCGTGCTTCAACTCCAAATATTCCAGTCTCAGCACCTTCTCTTACACCCCCCGCAATTCCTGCTCCACAGCCCCCAGTTTCAATGACTCAGATCCCTATGCCCATGGACCTGCCCATCTTTCCTCCTATTATGATGCAGTCTATGTCTCTCCAGTCTATTCCTACACAAGTTCCTGCTCATCTGCCTTCTGTGGAACCTAGTTTAGCTTCTGATCTGGCACAGCTGTACCAGCAGCAGCTCACCCCAGCTATGCTTCAGCAACAACAGCAGAACAAAAGGCCACGGACACGCATTACAGATGATCAGCTGAGGGTCTTGCGGCAGTACTTTGACATAAACAACTCCCCAAATGAGGATCAGGTTAAAGAGATGGCTGATAAGTCTGGTCTCCCTCAAAAGGTTATTAAACACTGGTTTCGCAACACACTTTTCAAGGAACGCCAACGCAACAAGGATTCGCCGTATAACTTCAATAATCCACCCATTACTACACTGGAGGAGACCAAAGTTGATTCCAAGCCACCATCTCCTGAACCACAGAGATATGATTACTATGGAAGCAAGCGATCTTCAAGAACAAGGTTTACTGATTATCAGCTAAGGGTGCTACAAGATTTTTTTGACACAAATGCCTACCCAAAGGATGATGAATTTGAGCAGCTCTCCAACCTGCTGAATTTGCCTACTCGAGTTATTGTTGTATGGTTCCAAAATGCTCGGCAGAAAGCTCGTAAAAACTATGAGAACCAGGGGGAGGGAGCCAAAGAGGGGGATCGACGGGAGCTGTCTAATGACCGATATATCCGCACCACAAATCTAAACTACCAGTGCAAGAAGTGCAGTCTGGTCTTCCAGCGCATATTTGATCTCATCAAACATCAGAAGAAGTTGTGTTACAAAGACGAAGATGATGAAGGACTATATGACAGCCAGAATGAGGATTCTGTGGACTTTTCAAATGAATGCTACACCCCAACTGGGCCCTCCTCTTCTAGCCTCTGCCCATTTTCTTCTTCTACTTCAGCATTTTCCCATAATACATCTTCTGAAAAAGATGAAGCCTCACCCAGTCATGTATCCCACTCTTTTGGGGAGAAGTCTAAACAGTCAGGTGACACCTCAGAGCCCCGAGAGGACCAGAGGCCTATAAAGCAGGAAAGTCTGCAGCAACCGCAGTCTGAAACACAGTTACAAAGGCTTCCGCGGGACGAGCAGACACAGGCAACCCCAAAGACTCAAACACTTCTGTCTCCCACCTCCCAGCAAAAACAGCAGACTAGTCCATCTGTATCCCAGGCTAGTCCGGCCCCTTTACAAAGCTCTCACATGATTCTTAACCCAGTCCTGCCCTCCGCCTCACAACAGCAATCCCAGCAACTAAGTCAGCAAATTGTCCCTTACCATTGTGAGCAGTGCAAGCTTGGTTTCCCATCATTTGAGCATTGGCAGGAGCACCAGCAGCTTCACTTCCTGACCGTGCAGAATCAGTTCATTCATCCCCAGTTCTTAGATCGCACTATGGACATGCCCTTTATGTTATTTGACCCCAGTAATCCCCTGTTAGCTAGCCAGCTTTTTTCAGGAACTATGCCACAGATATCTGCTGGTTCTACCAATTCACCCACAACACCACCCTCAACTTTGAATTCCCTGAAGAGGAAACTGGAGGAGAAACCAGGCATCAGTCCTGGGGAAAATGACAGTGCAAATAGTGGAGAAGAGCCACAGAGAGATAAGCGACTCAGAACAACCATCACTCCAGAGCAGCTTGAGATTCTTTATCAAAAATATTTACTGGACTCCAACCCAACTCGCAAGATGTTGGACCATATTGCCCATGAAGTTGGCCTCAAGAAAAGGGTTGTCCAAGTGTGGTTTCAGAACACCAGAGCCAGGGAGAGGAAGGGACAGTTTCGGGCTGTGGGGCCTGCTCAAGCACATCGTCGCTGTCCGTTTTGTCGTGCTCTGTTCAAAGCTAAAACAGCCCTTGAGGCCCATATTAGATCACGCCATTGGCATGAAGCTAAGCGTGCCGGTTACAGTCTCGCTTTGGCTAGTATGCTCCCCGATCAAGAAGGGAAATTGGATCCTCTTGACATATCCAGCTTTTCACAGCATATTTCCTTGAATAATGATGGACATTGTTCATTATCACCGGTCAGCAAAAGCATGGATTTGTTACCACATGCCTTGCTCAGTCCTGGGGCAATCAAGGTAGAGGGAATAGAAGACTTTGAAAGCCCAGCTATGTCCTCTGTCAATTTAACTTTTGATCAGAACAAACTGGACAATGATGACTGTTCTTCAGTGAACACAGCAATCACTGACACAACCACCGGTGATGAGGCTATTGCTGACAATGACAGTTCAGATGCCAAGCAAGGTCACTACAGCAATGACTTCCTATCTAAGTCTGGGGGTGCAGTGCCCTCCCTTGAGAATGACTTCCTATCTAAATCTGGGGGTGCAGTGCCCTCCCTTGAGAATGATGACCAGATGTCTTCTGAGTTGGTGAGCCCTGCAACAAGTTCTTACGCTAAGGACTTTGAAAATGAGACCGTGGTGGACTATAGTGAGACTTCAAGTTTGGCAGATCCCTGCTCACCAAGTCCGGGAGCATCTGGAAGCAGGAGTATTGACAGTGGAGATCGGCCGGGCCAAAAGCGCTTCCGTACCCAAATGACTAATCTCCAGCTGAAGTTGCTCAAGTCTTGTTTTAATGATTACAGAACCCCCACTATGCTGGAGTGTGAGGTACTTGGCAGTGATATTGGACTTCCAAAGAGAGTGGTGCAGGTCTGGTTCCAGAATGCCCGTGCTAAGGAAAAGAAAGCCAAGCTCAGTATGGCTAAGCACTTTGGAATCAACCAGACACCTTATGAGGGACCCAAAACAGAATGCACTCTGTGTGGTGTGAAGTACAGTGCTCGGACCTCGGTTCGGGACCACATCTTTTCTCAACAGCACATTTCTAAGGTGAAAGAAACTATTGGGAACCAACTAGATAAGGAAAAGGAGTACTTTGACCCAGCAACTGTTCGCCAGTTGATGGCTCAGCAGGAAATTGATCGCATTAAGAAAGCTAACGAAGTCCTAGGACTGGCACAGCAGCAAGCCATGCAACAGCCGGGGATGTTTGACAACCCTGCTCTGCAGGCACTGAACCTTTCCTCCGCCTACCCCACCCTGCAGGGCATCCCACCTGTCCTGCTGCCAGGGGTAGGCAACCCTTCTTTACCAGGGTTTACATCATCAAACACAGGTATGTGATTTTACATCATGGCAGCAACAGCAGATGGATGAGAATACCTACTTGTGATGTGTTCCAATATATACTCAATGTAAATATATTTTAGCTCTTTTATCATGTACACACCACTTGTAATTTCCATTTAAAGTGCTAGATTGCTGGATAATAAAAGAATACAGATGCTCCTTGCTTTACGATGGTTCGACTTACGATATCTCGACTTTATGATGGTGCGATAGTGATCCACACTCAGTAATCGTCAGAACAAGCTTTTAACTTCGATCTGTTCCCCGGCTAGCAATATGCTTCAATACGCTCTACTGATGCCGGCTGATGGCAGTGTATACGCAGCCACACTTCCAGTCTCTGTAGCATTTGCATAAACATCTCATACAGTGTTTAGCAACATATCATATAGTTACTTATTCATTTGTCATATCCATTTTCGGCTTACGATATTTTCAACTTGCGATGGATTCATCGGAAAATAACCGCATCTTAACTTGAGAAGCATCTGCATAATAAATAATTCCTTCAAAGAAGTACAGACTGATCTGTAAATAATCTTTTATATTTTGCCTCATTTTGCCTTTCAGCTTTAACACCTCCAAAGCCACCAAATCTGAATATGCCTGGTAGCAGTGTCCCCTCTCTTAGCCTTCCCACATCTGGATTGCCCAACAAGCCACCCATCTCTTCATCCTTAGCTTCACCCAGCCCAGTGCAAACAAGCAACTCCACTCTGCAGTCTACCCCCACCACTACCTCCACAACAATGCAGTTAGGCCCACGACCTGAACACCCTAGCCCCGAGAGGCTAAGGGAGAAAGAGAAGCCCAAGGATAAGTCAGAGAAATTGTCCACTCCATCCTCAACTGGGGTCACGTCAGCACCCTCCACCTCTGCTGCCAATGCCAAGAAAGATAAGGCAGATACTGCTGTTCTTGCCACTTCTATGCTAACACCTGGCATGGAGTATGTAGTCGACCCAGCCCAGCTTCAGGCCCTGCAGGCTGCCCTTGGCTCGGACCCCACAGCTTTATTAACCAGTCAGTTTCTGCCCTATTTCATGCCTGGCTTTTCGCCGTACTACAGTCCGCAGATCCCCGGGGCTCTCCAGGGAGGCTACCTGCAGCCAATGTACAGTATGGAGAGCCTGTTTCCCTACAACCCAGCTTTGTCTCAAGCTTTAATGGGGCTGTCCCCAGGATCCCTGCTCCAGCATTACCAGCAATATCAGCAGAGCCTGCAGGAGGCGCTACAGCAGCAGCAGCAACGCCAACTTCAGCAGCAACAAAAGCAGCAGCAAGTCCAGCTTCCCAAAGCGAGCCAAACCCCGACTTCCCATCAACCCCCAGGCACTCCAGACTGCAAAGAATTTGCCAAAGATGGAGTGAAGGGTGAGGAGCAGAAAGGCATTCCATCCAGTGAGGCCTCCTCTTCCTCTCACAAGAACCTCTTGTCTGAGCAGCAAAAAGTGAACAACAAAGGTGTGGATCCTTTTCTTGAGCAGTACATCGTCCCCAAGGTGCCGTGCCGGTTGGCGTGCCGTAAGTGTCAAGCTGTCTTTACCAAGGAGGAGGTGGCCATTGGCCATCTGAAATCCATTTGCTTTTTTGGTCAGTCTGTGTCAAATCCGCAAGAGCTGCTACTTCGGGTTCCCAGTGGCGGGAACGCAGGGGATGGCAGTCTGTATGACTGTCTGGTCTGCAACACCACCTTGGACGGGGACAAAGTGCTAAGTCAACACCTAGAGTCAGCCTTGCACAAACACAGAACAATCAAGCGAACAGCCCGAAATGCCAAAGAGCACGCTACTAGTCTATTACCTCTCTCTTCAGCCTGCTTCCTCGATCCTGACACCACATCTACCTCGCAGTCTGCCACCCTCTCTAACAACAGCCCCCCTCCCCTGCCAGTGACATCAGCTACCATGCCATCCTCCTCTGTTTCTTCATCCTCATGTTCTTCCTCCTCTACAGCCACCTCCCCACACACTGCTGCTGGCAAACCTTGGGCCCAGGCGCCTTCCTCCAGAGCTTTAGCCAGAAAGCCCAATTCCGCATCCTCTTTGAATGCTTCTCCTTTTCCTCCAGGCTCCTCACCTTCAACGGTTACCTCAAGTTCATTGAGCACCTCAGGGGTTCAGACCTCGATACCAACAGACGTCTTTACTGATGAATCTGACTCTGAGAGTAGTCAGAGGTCAGCAGGCAGGATGGGCCATCCGGCCGAAGAGGCCCAGCAGCCCAGCTGTCTCAAAGACAATAGTTGTAATTCTAATCTTGCTAGTGTATGAACAGACCCCCCATCAGATTGTAAACAAGCTTTCAGCAATGGACAATGTTTGAGAAAAAAAAACAAACCTGTTACAAAAATACAAAACAGTTTTGGAGGACAAGAAGTGTAAAGACTAACTGCAATTCCAAAGCTTGTAACCAAAAATTAAATGTTAGTGGATTGTTTTCCCATATTAATATGCTGGTATTCGTTTATTTCAACTCAAATATATATGTATATATAATGAAGAAAGTTTACTGCGGTTGAGTTCTGAATGCGAATAATGGGATTCTGTACAGCAATGGACTGCCTCAAATGTTGAAATAGCCCCTTCTTCCGTTCTGCAAATGATGAGTTAAGAAGTCACCCTGTATTAGCTGCCGGACGGTAACAAACAGCCAGTATGTACTGTATGGGAGAATAATCTTACAGTTTCTTGCTATATAAGTGTTCGGATACCAATGGCTTGCTAAAATTAATAATGTAATGTCTGTTTTATTCTCAGGTCAACAGATCACAACTTTTTTTTTTTTTATTTTTTTTTTTTTTTACAGAAAATTCTTTTATACTTGCGTTCCTAACAGAAAAATGTTTGTTTTATTGCACCATTAATTTATGAGACAGAAAGTATTATGATTTGTAACAATAATATTCAACATCATCTGCCAACTCAAAATTATCTACTGAACAAAGTGTCTCAACAGATGAAATTAGTGCTCCCGTCAAAAAAGCATTGCATAGTTGGTGGATGTGTGTGTGTGTGTGTGTGTGTGTGTG
>JAODKC010000016.1:5553132-5575032 GCA_026777985.1 Mormyrops attenuatus
GCGCTGGGATACTGTACCGCTGGTGGAACGGGCTGGGGGGTTAGCGCTGGGATACTGTACCGCTGGTGGAACGGACATGAACGGGCTGTGGGGTTAGCGCTGGGATACTGTACCGCTGGTGGAACGGACATGAACGGGCTGTGGAGTTAGCGCTGGGATACCGTGCACCGGGTGGAACGGGTATGAACGGGCTGTGGAGTTAGCGCAATTCAATTCAATTTATTTTGGACAATGGAGTATCTGACACTTGAACATAACGATTAGTCAAATACGATTTAAACCACTTCAACACCATTTCACACAACCCAACCTCAGATTTAAGTACTTGTAACAGAGTAAAACAGTCAACAGTGTCAAAAGCAGCACTAAGGTCCAGAAGCATTAGCACAGTCACATTGACAGCTTCTGTTGTCATTGATATGTCATTTGCGACTCTAGTTAAGGCAGATTCAGTGCTGTCATGCCGCGAGTGGAATGGGCTTCCTGCATTGCTAGGATTGGAGGCCTCGTGTGGCATTTGGGCCCAAGCTCTCTCTCTCTGTCTCTGTCTCTCCCTGTATCTCTGTCTCTCTTTGTGTCTCTGTCCCTCTCTCTCTCTCTCTGTCTCTCTCTGTGTCTTTCTCTGTCTGTCTGTCTCTCTCTCTCTGTCTATCTGTCTCTCTCTATCTCTGTCTGTCTGTCTCTGTCTCTCTGTTTCTATCTCTCTGTCTGTCTGTCTCTCTCTGTCTGTTTCTATCTCTCTGTCTGTCTGTCTCTGTCTATCTGTCTCTCTCTATCTCTGTCTGTCTGTCTGTCTGTCTGTCTCTGTCTGTCTCTCTCTGTCTCTATGTCTCTGTCTGTCTTTCTCTGTCTCTCTCTGTCTCTCTCTCTCTCTCTCTCTGCATTGTAGGTCCTGGCTTCCATTAAAAGCCAGATAGAGCGTCAGACTTCTATGAGGCAGAACTTCTGGGAGGAGGTGAGAGAGGCACAGAAGTACCTCCTGGCCAGGGAGGAGGTCCCAGGGGGCCGAGGTGAGCCCATCACCATCCGGCAGACAGTGATGTCAGATGCTTCGATGTGACATCACTTCCTGTGCCTGTCGCCATCACCGACCCATTTTAACATATAATGAATAACTAGCAAATTCAGCGGGTTATGGAGGACTCAGTGAAGCTTCTCTCATCTGCTCTTTTCCTGTCTCGATGCAGACACCCTGCTGAAGTGTCACGCTGGGCAAAGAGGACTGTGGCCCCTCAGCAGAAATGCCCCAGCCCTTGCCCCTCAGCCGCGAATCCCGCTGCAGGCCCAAAATGCCGCGTTGGCCACAGTGATCTACGCAGAGTTCCTCAAAGAGCTGGCGGCCATTGCCCAGGAGCAAAGTGCGTTTGCCCCGCTGCCCAGCGATCACTAGGGGGCTCTCCAGGTCATGTTTGTAGTGAACTGCATTTCTAAAAGTGCTACAGCTTTTTATATGTTAATATTAAAAAGCATATATTTTTATGGCATTCTTGTGATGATACTTGACAGAAAAGAATTAGGGGATAAAGATTTTATGTTTTATGTACATTTTAATGTTATTTCTTACTACAGCATATTTATTTGACATTTTGTACAGGGTCTAGTCATAACATTTTGGGTACCTTTTGAAGTTCTATGCAGTGGAATCATGTACAACAACAGAAGTTTTCTTTCTGAAATCACTCTGATCAGGGCTCAAGTTGTGACTACAGAAATCAGGAAGGCTGAGTTTGTTTTTATGGGAAATGGTGTCCTGCTCACTAAAGCCAGACTGCATCTCCAAGTGAGTCAACCGAAGAGGGGCTAAGAACCCATGATTATGGCCAGAGAGCATGACTGATGTATAAAACTAAAACTGCACACTTCTGCAGTGTCACTGTCATTATGCTCTTTGCTGAGGCCTTATCACAGAGGTGTTTTCGTAAACATTACAGTAAAAATAAAGCAGGGAAATCTATGCAAACTGTCAGAAGATCATTCGCCATACCGGCTCTCATGTAAGGGAGGCAGGCCTCTCTTGTTCAGATCCTTTGTGTTTGTGTTTGTCTTCCTCTGGTATGATGGAATGAGTGTCCCTGGAAGTGCCCCCTTCTGGTTTCTACTGGTGGCGCATCAGCGCCACCTTATTCCAGAAAGGTCACATTTCCATTCCTTTGAAGGAATATATGCAGAAATTGCCACGATAAAAAAAAAGAAAAATACCAAGTACAGGGCTTCTACGTGACTGAAATATAGATTACTTTGGGAGACTTTGTTTGATGTTCAGGGTGATAATACACTGCCCCTGAACACGTCTGAAGGATTTCCATGGATACGAAAGACAGAAACACAAAGACACTGTGGAATTCCTGTCTGCTGGGATTTGCTGTCTTGGCAACATCAGAAGGAGTGAAAGGGAGACATATTATTTCAATTATCCCACAGAGGGCAGTTATTTCTGTGGAATGTCATCGAGGTGTGAATGTTGTTATTTTGCAGCAATGATTAAAAAGGCCTGACACTTATTAAAGATGCCGTTTTGGGCGTGATATTGTTGATGGGGGAAGTTTTTCAGACTTATGTACCTCTCATATTCTCAAAATAATTTGTTGTCACAGTACATTAGATGAAAAAAGGTGATATGTTGTCTTGGGGAGGTAGAAGATGCTCCCTCTTCCTTTTTACCCTGTTCCTCTTCCCCCTTATCCCGAGGATGCTCCCCCTTTTCTTTTTTCCCCCTTGTTCCTGTGGATGCTCCCCCTTTGTTTTCTCCACTGTTCCTCTTCCCCCTTGTTCCCGAGGATGCTCCCCCTTTCATTTTTCCCCCGTTCCTCTTCCCCCTTGTTCCCGAGGATGCTCCCCTTTTAATATTTCCCCTGTTCCTCTTCCCCCTTGTTCCCGAGGATGCTCCCCCTTTAGTTTTTCCCCATTCCTCTTGCCGTCATTCCCTGAAGTTATTTGAAGGATGCTGTTTCCCATCAGATTTTCCTGCCACTTCAGTGGAGTATGGATTCCCCCCAGGTGGCCTTGTACACCAGCTACATAGAGACAACCACATCCTGCCCTTTCCTTTAACATTTTAATAGGAGGAGAATTTGGAAGAATCACGCTTCGATAAACGGCTTGGACCATAAGCAGCGATTAGGCTATGTGTTGACACCTAATTTGCATCCCGACCGAAATAGATCCCACTTTGAGGACACAAGCTGTCACTGGCACTGCATTCGCACAGCAACATGCAGGGTGACGACAGCATGACAATGAAAAAGGACAGCGGAGGCGTTCGCCTTTCACCAGGAGCGTTCTTCATCTCAGCTTTGTTCTGTCAAATGATATACTTTCCTCAGTAGCTTTACATTTTATTTCTTTAGCAGGTGCTTTTATCCAAAGTGATGTACAGATTTGAGAAAGCAGGGTCCGACTGTCCCTGGAGAAATTAGGACTCAAGGGCCCAATGGTGAAATCACACTACTAAGTCTGGGATTTGAACCTGTGACAGAGACAACATCCTAACCCACATCCCAACTTTACTTACAGTTGGAGCATTTTCTAGACATCCCATTAATGTTTTCTTATAGGTCTTACTTTTTCTGTTAATAATGATGAAAATGTCTGACCACATGCTGACTGCCTTTGGATTACACTGAACTAAAAACCTAAAGTCCATCAAGCTTTTAATGTTGACATAATGCTCACTTTCCAAGCTATGGGGAGGATGACGTTTGTATTTAAATTCTGAGTGCAGAATATCGATGATCATGGCTGCATTCATTCATTACAGGACACCATTATTGTTTCTAACATCCTGAAGTACCTGATCAAAACGTGACTGGGTCAGGACATATAATTTGGGGAGAGTCAGGTGACCAGGATACTTTGCTTTGATTGTAAACCTGTAAACGCATTCCCTGATTCAGCCCCATGCACAAGGCCAGCATTTTTGTTTATCCAGTCTTTTCAGGGCGTTCCAGTCCAACCAGGTCCTCACATTGTGTCGTGTCACATCACTGTTCTCAGAGGGACACAAAAGCATCACTTGTCCATTATTAACTGTCAGGCTGGACTTTCACATTCAAACCAAAAGGTGGCGCTCTCTGCTAAGCTGAAATCAATGCTCCATTTGCTCCTCCATTCAGCTGCTTAAATAACATTGTTCACTGGTTAGAATGAATATCCAAGTGAAAATGGGATGTGGGCAGTACATGATACAACTGAGCAATCTGACCTGCTTATGGGGCAACTCTCCACACAGCACGGGGGTGTAATTAAGTGTGCGTCACGCTCCTTACAGAGACCTCCATGGGGCAGTGTGGGGGTGTCTCCCTGTCAGCTACAGGCACAGAGACCTCCAGGGGGCAGTGTGGGGGTGTCTCCCTGTCAGCTACAGGCACAGAGACCTCCAGGGGGCAGTGTGGGGGTTTTGTGGTGAGGGGAGGGTGTGTTTTCTTCATCACAGACATGCAGGAGATCACCCTCCCCCTGTGAGACTGTTTATTTAGCCACATCTCTTGCCACTGCGGCTTCCCAGCACGGCTGGTTAATCCATCAGACTGATCCTCCCCCAGACGAATGCGGATAATGCCTCCTCATCCAGCCGATATCTGCAGGGCCATAAGATCACAGTGACCACCCCACCCCCGCCTCCCCCCAGATGAATGTGTATAATACCGTCCATCCAATCATCCATCCATCCATCCATCCATTTCTATAGCGACAGATACGGCAGCACATTACGGTCTGTGAAGAGTCTCAGGGCTGTTTATTCAGTGGTGAAAAGGCATCCAAATCGCTTCAAGAAAATCGCTTTTTTCTTCCAATTAAGTCCGAAAAAGCCATTGTCACTAAATGAGTGCAGGAGTTGTTTGTGCCAAGGAGTGACAGCGATGGTGAAAGCGGCAGTTCACCGGTAAAATAATGACACTATACGCTCAAAAGTGTACAGGGGAACGGATGAATTATTTAATGCATTCGGAGATGTTGTGCTTCCATGGAACTGAAAGCCAAATACTCTGAACGCAGCGGAATAGCGGCGTAACAAAAAGCATAATTAACCTTTGACATGTGTGCGATGCATCTGATCCCTAAATTAATTAACAGATTGCGTTTCCATCGTATCACAGACCTCAGCCAGCTGCTGCCCTGGTGACACGGAAGGATTTTCTCACTGCACACGACTTTGACACACCGTGGATAATAATAACAAACTTAGTTAATTAATTCAAATCAGCTTTGCTGGTGGGTATATACCTACAGAGTTCAGTATATAGACCATGCATTGTTGCTGCCTGCTGTATGTGCTGTGTGAGACCAGGCTGTGTTAGATAATACCGCTGAGCTGCACCAGTCAATGCAGGTTGGAGACCTTTGGCTGGCCCCATGACCGCAGCACTGCGGTCGATTACAGCCCTGGGGAGCTTCTCCGAGCCGCTGAACCCCACGTGAGAGCAGAGCTTCAGATATTCACATTCACTCCGTGTGGCTTTTTCAGATAGCACTGGGCTTTGAGAGCTAACAGATTCCACCGTAGGGGGGGCTGGGAATTCCGAAGTGTATCTGCTGAGGCTTCCGCTGGATACATCTTCTCGTCCCCAATGCTGGATACCTCCAGAGCAACAAGCAGCTGTAGAAGCTGAAGGAGGGAGATCCAGGCACTGAGGGCCCCAGGAAGGCTCTGTCACTGAGGCACATAACGTGCTGGAAAAATAAATGCACAGGGAAGAGGTGGAGTGAGATTGGACTTGTGACAGGGCTGTTGTACCTCTGAATTACTCTCTGGGGCTGTGCTGTTGGACTTTTGAAGATGCTTCAGTCACTTAATTTTTAGCTGTGTGGTTCTAATGTGACCACTGACATAAAAGGTAGAAAACAAAATTTAAGAGCTGGGGAATTTCCCAACAAACAGCGGCTGGCACTTTCAATTTCTGGGCTACTCCTGCGGTCTTCCGTAGTGGCGTGCCCCAGATACGGCAGGGACACAGCAGGCTGCAATGCCCAAGATAGCTCCGCCCCAAATGTGCGTACGTGTCCCTGTGACAAACGGGTCCTGGCTGGAGCATCAGGAAGCTGCACAGTAACCACAGAAAGTTATGTGTAGCAACACGTGCTAACAGCCTATGGGATGCGTGTGGGAGCTGACCAGCTAGCAACCGTGCTAATGGCCTGTGGGATGCGTGTGGGAGCTGACCGGCTAGCAACATGTGCTAACAGCCTGTGGGATGCGTGTGGGAGCTGACCGACTAGCAACGCGTGCTAACGGCCTGTGGGATGCGTGTGGGAGCTGACCGGCTAGCAACCGTGCTAACGGCCTGTGGGATGTGTGTGGGAGCTGACCGGCTAGCAACCGTGCTAACGGCCTGTGGGATGCGTGTGGGAGCTGACCGGCTAGCAACTGTGCTAACGGCCTGTGGGATGCGTGTGGGAGCTGACCGGCTAGCAACGCGTGCTAACGGCCTGTGGGATGCGTGTGGGAGCTGACCGGCTAGCAACATGTGCTAACGGCCTGTGGGATGCGTGTAGGAGCTGAGTGGCTAGCAATGCGTGCTAACAGCCAGTTGGATGCGTGTGGGAGTCGAGCGGCTAGCGATGCATGGTGGCGGCCTGTGGGATGCATGTGGGAGCTATGACAGAGGGCACCCAACTCTAGTTAGGATCCAGAACTTTGAATCTGAATGAACTATCAATAGAACAATGGAATTATCAAGTCCTTAAAACAACATCGCCAGGAAATGTAAATTATTAATTGCATGAATGAAGTAGGTCTGTTTAACAAAACAATGTACGCTTTAGCACCCAGATGCTGTAATGTGCCTGTCGAATTGCTCAACATGTGTGTATAAAGGTATTATCATTGGAAGGGTGGCACATTTTCCTTAAACAGGGTTCTGTGTGGCGGCTGTAATGCTCACCTGCTGCCTCGGGGCCTGAGCAGAAACAGCCACATCTCTGACTGCTACCAGTAGACTCTCCAGAAAAACCCCAAATCCTGAGGCAGATATATATGAATTTAAATGGGAAAAGTCCCTGGTGATTTACAGCCTGTAATCATGTGAGGGTATGGCACACAGATCCCGAAGATGTTAAACCTGTGGTGCCTGTTTTTAAGGATTAAAAAGATTCAAATAGTTTTTGTTTTACACAACGGGGGGTATCCCAGCATTCTCCTAGATGTGCGGGACAAGGCAGTGTCTCTTCAGAGGGGAGCTGACAGAGCGACCAATCAAAACCCACAGAGGAATTATGGGAGAACTATTCACTTATCCTCATGTCCGTTTAATAACTATGATAATGACACTTCTCTCAGCCATTTGTGCAGTTTGATTGAAGGTGAGAGTGGAGCATATGGGCGGCCATTTATCCTGCGCCCCTGGGGCAGGCTTTATTACTGGGGGGTTAGGGGCCATGCTTAAGGGTTCAACGGTGACATGATTGCTCTTAAACCGATTTCCTGTGTGAGCACAGGATTATAGAGGTCGATTGGGAACCTCGGCCTGAGAGAGCGTGTCTGACGTGAGTGACCGCAGGGCGGCATTGACACTGATCACGCGTCATATGGAATAGACGAGCTTCGTTCCTGTTCCTCTTTCCAAATGAGGTTCAACTTGTGATCACATCTTCTTGCCAGAGAGGGCAGTAGAGAGTGAGGTATGACATTCGCTGAAGGATGGTGCTGCTTGCCGACGGCCCATGCCCGCCTGGGATTCTGGGAAATCAGCTTGTGCTCCCACCATGCTGACTATGCCCATAATTATTCCTCCATGTTGAGTCAGCGCTCTACTTTCCTGAGGCCTAGCTGTGACAGCCCTGCCTTTCCGACAAATCTGGCCGCAGTGCCACTTCTACCCACTGCCCTGGGGGCCCTCTGGGGCAATTAAGGCCTGGTTTGTGTGAATGATTTGGATGGCACGGCAAGGATGGAAAGGTGTGGGCTGGAGCATGAATTATTCAACACCCCCTACAGTGACGTATTCTGGGGGGGTCACGACCACATCTGCAGCTGCTCACTGTGTGTTTAATGTTTTATGTTCATGTGACAGACCTGAAATCTGTCAGGACTGGAGGGACTTGTCGATACAGGAAGAGGGAAGAGGCCAACCGCGTGTTAACGCCCTAGCAGTGCTGTATTACCATAACCTGAAAACAGAGAGCCTTGGTGATCTGTCGGCATGGCAACGCTGTATCGTTGTAACCTGAAAACAGAGCCTGTCGATCTGTAGTATGGCAATGCTGTATCACTGTAACCTAAAAACAGAGCCTGTTCATCTGTTAGCGTGGCAACAATATATCACCATAACCTGAAAACGGTGAAACTAGCAATTTTTTTTGCTGTGACAACACTGTATTGCTATAACCTGAAAACAGAGAGCCTGGTGATCTGTCGGCATGGCAACACTGTATCACTGTAACCTGAAAACAGAGAGCCTGGCGATCTGTCGACGTGGCAACACTGTATCTTGATAACTTGAAGAGCGAGAGCCCGGCGATCTGCTGGCATGGAAACACTGTATCACTATAACCTGAAAACAGAGAGCCCGGCAATCTGTCATCATGGCAACACTGTATTGCTGTAACCTGAACACATAAAGCCCAGTGATCTGTCAGCGTGGCAACACTGTATCACTGTAACCTGAAGACAGAGCGCCCGGCGATCTGTCAACGTGGCAACACTGTATCACTGTAACCTGAAAACAGAGAGCCCGGCAATCTGTAGGCTTGGCGACTCTGTATCACTGTGACTGGAAATCACAGAGAGCCTGGCGATCTGTTGGCTGTCAAAATTGGACAGCACCGAATATCGAATCGACAAACAAGTGAGACTCTGTTCATTTGGAAACAATAGCGCCCCCCTGAGGTTGGTCATAAAGAGTGTGATAAGATTCTGGCCTGGTACTGGAAAAGGTGGAGATAGGGTGAGGAGTGGACTCTGGACAGGCTGCTGCTGGATAAACAAGCAGCCTGTCCCGTCCGTCAGAGACCCGTCCGTCAGAGACCTGTCCATGGGGTCCTTTGTCCTGCTGATTCGATGTCATCAGATCAATGCTCTGCCTTTACAGACATGGGCAGTTCACCAGGATCAATTCCAACAGTGCTTTGTGACAGACTAGTGCTGTGACACACCGTATCTTCCCCTCTGTGATGAGCGTGACCTCTGTCCCCGTGAACCAACGGTGACGAGTGTGACCGCTGACCCCGTGAACCAAAGGTGACGAGTGTGACCCTGTGAACCAAAGGTCAAACAGTCTCTGCTGGTTCAGCCGTAGAAGGAAGCAGGATGTGGGGTTTGAGACGCTTGACTTGCTTAGACAGATTAAAATGGCAAAACTCTGTAATCAGAGGTGTTTCTGCATGTATTACAGAAGGTACAGCACCCCCAACTGCATCGGTCTCCAAGCAAACAGCTTTGGCTGAATAACAGACCACTGGCTGGATCACTTTTCTCCCTTGGTGGCGAGGGTTTGGAAGTTTTGGAAACCTCCCCGAAATCTCCACTGGGAATCAAGAAGGAATTGAGGTGTGGGAATCAAGAAGGAATTGTGGTGTGGGAATCAAGTGAATCTTGATCCATCAGGCCTAGTTTTGGTGCCTGGTGGTCTGGAGACATGAATAGTAGATGGAGGTTCCATGAGGATCTGGGTCATCCTTCTCGGAATACAGGATTCACCTGAAGATCCTTGGGAGCTGGATGGATGACTCTCCGAGACGCCATCATGAGGACAGCGGGAACATTCTGAGATGGGCTCAGTAAGCTCCCTGTCATTTAGATGCATAACCAGGGTCTTATTAAACCACATAGCATTTTTATTGGGTTAGTGGGTTATGATGGATTGGAATAGAATAACAACACAACTGAGGATAATAGCTTATTGACATATCATTTAATTTGGGGTTACATGCTTAAGATATTATGGGCAGCCTAAGAGTGCTGTCCACAGCCCAGGAACTGGAGAGATGAATTAACATCACATTTCAAAGAGGAATAAGATTCAGGCTGGTCTTCAGCCTGGTGTCATTGCCATGGAAACCGTGTAGATGAAGACAGTGTAGATTTCAAGGTTTCCATAAGGGGGAGCCCAACCTCCCTGCAAATCCTGCGGTCTGTGTACAATACGAAAAGTCTTTCTTAGAGGACAATTAGCCAGTCCCTCTGGCTGACATGAAAGCACGTCTGATGTCTACAAGGCTGAGGTTGTACACAACCTGTGCAGGTGCAGGTTTGTAACTCAGCACAGCTACATTTGGGGATTTAATTACATTTTTTAAATGAAAAATATTCTGTCTTTGTTTAGTTTTCATACCTCCAGACACAGTACACCTGTGACACATAGTAAGGCACATGATGAAGAGCAGTGAGGGCTGGGGCAGGCGGGAAGGGGACACGCCGCCCTCAAAGGCGAAATCTTCCTGCTTTTAGGAAGAAGCAAGATGCAGGGAGAGAGCCCTGCTGTTTAACTGCCCTGCCTCTGGTGCTGAGACCCAAACGAGTATGGAGGGTTCTGGTCTGCATGTCTTAGTCCCCCTTGGAGTCAGTGGATGCCCCTTTCTCACAAGGTCCGAGATGGGGCCCAGTTCGTGCACATAATCAGACGGCCCGCGTTTCTGTCGCAGCTCTGCATTACAGAACTATTTGCACAGTGTTCATGTTTTGTTTATTTCAGTTTCCTGTCTACTGCGCTTTTAACCGGCTGCTAAAATTTGCTATAAATATCTGTTATATCTGTTTTACCAAGTGACCTTACTGTCTGCCTGTGCAGAGTTTCTGGAACTTTCTACATAAAATCCCCACTGGCAGTGAATCTAAAACCTGAAACCCAGAGGCTAAAGAGCTAAAATGTGTAGCTAAAACTGCAGGAGCTACAACATAAAAATTGTGCAAGAAACACCTAAGTATTGGGGTGTGCCAGCAAGCAGGAGCTGGAAGCTGTAGGAGAATCAGCTCAGACCTTCTGGAGCTTTCCGAGAAGCACGAGACAGCTGAGGTGTGGGATGGAGATCAAGACACGACTCAGTGGCCAAAAACGTAAGGAACATGCGTGACGGACACTTCCCGCTGCCCGTGTGGCAGACACCAGCGGCTTTACTGTGAGCACGTAGCACAGGGAAGTTCTTCATCAGCGGGAACTGGGAGCCACCATAGGTCTGGAGGAAACATGGACAGAGCAGGAATGCCTCCAGAGTCCTGCTTTCAGGAGGACAGGAACCCCAAAGAAGTGGGCCAGAGATACATCCTGATGGATGGAGAGTGAAGAGGTCACTGCCGCGGCAGCGGGATGCTTTCGGTTCCGGCTCGCTGGGGTCAGAGATGATCGATACAGTCTAACAGGGCAGAAGGAAACGTGAATTTACTACTCCAACAGGAACTAGGTCTGGGAAGCAGAGCTGCTTTCTCAAGCAGCTCGAAATAAGTCATGATAGCAGGTTAAATGACGTTTATGCCATGTGCAGGGTAAAGAACCCCCGCCTATGTGAGCGACTTCCCGGCTTCACCCTGATCCTGCTGACTGTACGGCGAGTTAATGTGAACATGTGCCCGCGCAGCACGCTGGCCTTTCAGGTGACCATGATCACTCTTGGTCAGAGCAGCACCTAGCCCTGTGCTGAGCCGTCCCAGCTGGCTATTTATAGCCAGGACCATCACGATGCACAGGTGATGACACAGTGACCCTCACCTCGTCTGCTGACCCAGCGGCCCCTGTCTGATTAAACCCCTGCCTGGTGGCCCCTGTCCCATTAAAGCCCCGCCTAGCGGCCCCTGTCCCATTAGACCCCCGCCTGGTGGCCCCTGTCCCATTAGACCCCCGCCTGGCGCCCCTGTCGCATTAGACCCCCACCTGGCAGCCCCTGTCCCATTAAACCCCCGCCTGGTGGCCCCTGTCCCATTATATCCCCGCTTGACGGCCCCTGTCCCATTAAACCCCTGCCTGGTGGCCCCTGTCCCTTTAGACCCCCGCCTGGTGGCCCCTGTCGCATTAGACCCCCATCTGGTGGCCCTTGTCCCATTAGACCCCCGCCTGGTGGCCCCTGTCGCATTAGACCCCCGCCTGGTGGCCCTTGTCCCATTAGACCCCCGCCTGGTGGCCCCTGTCGCATTAGACCCCCGCTTGACGGCCCCTGTCCCTTTAGACCCCCGCCTGGTGGCCCTTGTCCCATTTGACCCCCGCCTGGTGGCCCCTGTCGCATTAGACCCCCGCTTGACGGCCCTTGTCTCATTAAACCCCTGCCTGGTGGCCCCTGTCCCATTAGACCCCTGCCTGGTGGCCCCTGTCCCATTAAACCCCCGCCTGGCGGCCCCTGTCCCTTTAGACCCCCGCCTGGTGGCCCTTGTCCCATTAGACCCCCACCTGGTGGCCCCTGTCCCATTAAACCTCTGCCTGGCGGCCCCGGCGGCCCCTACACCAACATCCATCTTTCTGCCACATCATTAAACCCACCACTCTCGCTTGGGGGAGGTGACAGAGGCGGACGAGGCCTCTGTCCCTCGTCATCAGCAGGCACTCGCTCCGCCTGTCACTGATGACATTCTGGGCCCTCGAGGACCTCCTCCCCCAGTCTGCCATTACCGTGGACAACAGGCCAGTTCTCAGGTTTAACTGACAGGTATGTCAGGCTGGGGGGGCTGATGGGCCAGACAAGTAAAGAAGGTGCCCCACCACTCCTCCCCCAGTGCCAGGAAGCTGCCAACAGAGACCCCATGCCTCCGGCCCCCCAGCAAACACCCAGACACAGTGAACCAGCACGGCCTGCGGTGACCATTCTGCAGTCCTCCGACAAACACCCACAGACAATTCTGTAAGCAAACTAGACGAAAAGCTTCATTCGGTGCATCGTTATTGTGTGTTGACATTGTTTATTACTGATCATAATACAATAGATGACGGTATATGTTTGGTTGAATCAAACCATCAATACTACATTTTGACAGTGTCGAGTGTACGAGGGAGTGTAGAGTACAGTATGAAGTACAGTACATGAACCCATATGAAGAACAGAGTGAAGAACAGTGTAGAGTACAGTGCAGAGTACAGTACAGAGTACAGTATGGAAAACAGAGGAGAGAACAGTATGGTATAAAATACAGTACAAAGAACAGCATATAAAAAAACTGCAGAGTACAGTACAGAGTACAGTATAGAGTACAGAGCAGTGCAGAGTACATTGTACAGTACAGTATAAAGTACAGTACAGAGAACCCAGTAAAGGACAGTGTAGAGTACAGTATGTACAGAGTACAGTATAGAGAACAGAGTACAGAACAGTGCAGAGTACATTGTACAGTACAGTATAAAGTACAGTACAGAGAACCGAGTAAAGAACAGTCTAGAGTACAGTATGTACAGAGTACAGTATAGAGAACAGAGTACAGAACAGTGCAGAGTACATTGTACAGTACAGTATAAAGTACAGTACAGAGAACCGCGTAAAGAACAGTCTAGAGTACAGTATGTACAGAGTACAGAACAGAGAGCATGCACAGTGTAGAATATTGTATAGAGTCCGATATTTTATAGAGTATTGTATACAGTTCAATACTTCCCAGGGTGCTGAGGGGTCCCACTCTGCCTGGCCCACAGCAACCATTGCTTTCACTCCCAGTACTATGGACCCAAAACCATGCCGGATCTCAGAGTGCAACACACACTCAGAGTGCAAGGAAACGAGCCTCAGTCACGGCCATGGTCCCACTCTGCCCCTGCCAAGAATTAAACATAAAAACAGGTATAACAGGTACAGAACAAGCACGGGGGTGCAGCTACTGAAGTCAAGGTGCAAATGGAAAATGCAAAATGTGAAAACGTGAACCTAAAACCCGGCAGGAGCACGGCGGGCATCAATTTTCACACCATCGCCTTTCAGTCTGACGCGGTTCCTGAACAGCATATTTAGGAACCTGAATACAGGTGCATTGTGGAAAAAATGTATCTGAAGATGCATGAAATGCAAAAAATTATCTATTAAGTTTCAACAAGAAATAACACAAAGGTAAAAATAAAACAGTTTTTATTTCAATTCAATGAGTATGTGGCTCAGGGTCTGCTGTATGCAGCCAGCCGACGTGGCCTCAGGTCCAGGCAGAGCATTAGCCTCATTCCCGAGACACGGGGCAGACGCTGCTCTTAGCAGCCATGCTAACAGCCTCGCAGGCCGTGGTTGGCCGTGGCTGGGGGGCCGGTGCCTCGGGGTGGCTGGGCAGGGCAGCAGCGCGCCGGGGTGTTTCGTTAAATGAGTCCTATGCTCATTCTCTGCTGATAATGAGCCTGGAATAAGATACAGGCCCGCTGACCTCCACTCTGATCTGGCCTCATCCTGCAGATCAAAATGACATTCTTTTGCAACCTTGTCCTGGATCTTATTCAGAATGACTCTATGACAGAGTTAGCTGAGGGATTAGCAGATTCTCTTCTATTTGTCTACGAATCAGTATCAGTTCAAACTGAAATGATGCTGTATTTACTGTTCGTACAGGTACAGGCACAGGTACAGGTACAGGCACAGGTACAGGTACATTGGAATACATTCGCTTTCACATAGACCATCATGCTCACCTTTTTCAGATGGGCCCCAAAATGTTTCAGATGTATAGACTGGGTGTAAGGGGGCTCTTCACATAACCATCCCCAAAACAAGTGGTTTCACCTCACAACAGCACAGCTACACACATCCAATTAAAAGCAGATTAGACCATATTTCCCAGGCGTTTGGCTCCTCCTGAGAGTGCAGCAAGGTACAGGAGGTAAAAGGTCAGGGCTGAAGAGGCATGCAGATGCTGTAGCCGGCAAACTCGTCTACCAGAGGGAAGAGGAGCATGAGTGGGGGAGGCACAGTGAATAGATGGGGGCATGGCAGGACAGGGGCGTGGCAAGATTGGGGCATGGCAGAACAGGGGCATGGCAAGACAGGGGCATGGCAGGACAGGGGCGTGGCAAGATTGGGGCATGGCAGAACAGGGGCGTGGCAAGATGGGGGCATGGCAGGACAGGAACGTGGCAAGACGGGGGCATGGCAGGACAGGGGCGTGGCAAGACGGGGGCATGGCAGGGCAGGGGCGTGGCAAGATAGGGGGCATGGCAGGACAGGGGCGTGGCAAGATGGGGGCATGGCAGAACAGGTGGTCACACTCTGCAGAACAGAGGCCTGACTTCTCCCACAGAGGCACTGCCATGAGTAATCATCTACACTTTTTAAGTGTGTTTCCACAACCGACTTTCTCAGCAATAACTCAAAATGTGTTTTGAAACAATGGAGTTACAGGTCACACTTTGACTACTGACGATGTGTTTTGATATAAAAGCATGTCTGAAATATCTGTCTGATTTTTATGAACGCAGTCAGGTCGCAGTGATCTGAGACCTTGAGCTGCTGTAAGTGGGGCTCTTTTAGTACTCAGCCTTTTTAAGCGTGTCTAGCGAAGACCCCCCCAAGGCAGAAACGCTTTGGGGGGGGGGGGGGTTGGTATAGCAGCCCCTGCTGCTCGCTCGGCAAGGAAAAGCAGGCGAGATCACGCCATGCTGGCTGCAGAGACTGCGAAAGTCGCAATATGTGGCCACTACAACAATGTTTCCGAAGTGTTAGAAGCCGCTTCGCACAGGCATCACATGACGTAAACAAAGCGCATCATTTTCCTTGAGTGTTCCTGACCGTGACAGGACGCGGAGAACGGGAAAGGCATCCACTGACCCGGAGCCGCTGATTCACACCAGTGTGTTTTGTTCTTGCTCTCTACGCCCAAATCCCCAATGCAAAATGTAACCCGCTGTGAATATTAACAGCATCAATTCACGGTACAACTAACAAACCATGATAATCTTTTGTAGCTCCACACACAAATGCCCTTATCAGATCACTTACAAAGCCTTAATGTAAATATTTGAAAAACTTATATTTACCTTTCTCACCCATGGCCAAATTCATGATCAACTTTGGTAGGGTGCAGGATAAACATGGAGGCAGAAGGCACCTTTGCAGATAAACATCACAGTAATCAGCGGATCAAATAACCCGAAGCGTAACGAACCCTCCTGATGGAGTCGTGACTGAGCACACAGCCGGTGGGACAGCAGTTCATCCCTGGGCAATCGCACATTCAAAGGATAGCATCGCCAGTTTACTATGGAAAAAGGAGAGAGAAACAGGAACCGCGGCTGGGTTAAGGAGAGGGAAACCAGAACAGCGGCTGAATAGAGTGAATAGAGGTGGGAGAACATCCCTGGAACGACAAAGCACACAAAGGGAGGTGGAAACATGGACAGATTGTGATGGAAGCGAGGTCCAGATCAGCTGCAGCTGTTTCAGACGCAGCTCCTGAAGGCCGTGATCCTGATGTGGTCATCGTTAGTTAGCGCTGGACATCCTGCACTGCTAATAAACAGCTGTCTGATGGGGGGGTGGGTAACAACAATGAGGACACCCAACAGACGAGTGAGCATTCACTGGCTATCCAAAGTGCATCAGGACATGCTTATATTTGTGACACAGATTTAAATGTCCTTCAAGGACTAATAAAAAAAATACAACAGCAACTAATAATGCGGCCTCTGTGTGTGTTTCTGTGTTCATGTCCCCTGTGATGGACAGGCGTCCTGTCAATGGTGGACCACTGCTTGTCCTGCACCCCCCACCCCCCATTAATGGATATCAATAATAATCAATTATTGTTGTTGTTGCCCCTGTTATTATTGTTATGTATTGCATAGTTGCTAAAGGCGCTTTCCCGTCCCCACAACAGACGCGTGGCACGCTTTCCGTTCACCACGACAGACGCTGGTCACGCTTTCACGTCCCCACGACAGACGCGGGGCACGCTTCCCTGTCACCACGACAAACGCAAGGCACGCTTTCCCGTCCCCACGACAGACGCGTGGCACGCTTTCCGTTCACCACGACAGACGCTGGTCACGCGTTCACGTCCCCACGACAGACGCGGGGCACGCTTCCCTGTCACCACGACAGACGCGGGGCACGCTTTCCTGCCCCCCTACTCTCTGTGAGAGAGGGGCATGTAGCGGGGACCCTGAGATGGGGCGGGAGCCCCCCCGTTTCAGGAACTTCCCCCTGGCTTCACTATGTATACACTATGTTATAATACATATAAAGTGTGTGTGGTCCAGCGGGTTCGGACAGCAGAAGGTCGCTGGTTCAGACCCCACGGTGAGGGCTGAGGCAGCCTTGTGAAGGCGTGGAGAAAGAGAATCGGAGGACAAAAAGGCCTCCATGGCAACAAACACCACAGCCTTTTATGTAACTCCTGCTTTTGAGGTGAAACAGCAGAGAGCGGCGCCCCCCGGAGGCTTCTGTGCTTGTTTTATAATTATTTTATTTTATCTTATTTCATTCCTTATTTTGTTATGAGAAAACAGGCTGTTAGTCTGAATACTGAGACCAGCATTTCCATAACAATGAAATTCTGGGGAAACTACAATGTGATTAATAAGCCCCCCCAGAGCTGAATTTTCACATTGAGGTAAAGGAGCCTTTCTGGTTCTAGGGACTGGATGGCTCTGTGCGCAATTCAGGGAAAAGAACTGAACTGAATAGGACGAGGGGGAAACGTCGCTCTCATTTCTGCGCGGGACGGGGGCCATATCTCCTCCATGAAGTGCAGCATGACCCGATTCCTCCTCGGCTTGGCGCTGAGTACAAAACACCCCGAAAAGCTCCACGGTATGGGGCTCTTGGCAGAAGATGGCCTGAACCCTCCACGCTGTGGTTCACAAGCACCTGGGTTCCTCAGTGCACCATGTTCCCACCAATATTCCAAGCTCCGATGTGTGACACCTGAGTGTCCGTGCTGATGTCACCCCCCAGATAAGTGACTCCGCCCCTGAGAAGCAGGTGTGGCTATACTCAGAAGAAAGCAGGGGGGCAGACGGAGCCCGATGTTGATGTGCTTATAAAACTTTAAAAAGTGTAAGTCACCATTTGTAAGGGTGTCTAAAAAAGAGATTCTTCAATATTACAGGTAACAGCATTTTTTTGGTCATAGGTAAGAAGCCTGGACTACACACTGCTAGTAATCGCATATTTTTAAATACTTCTGTTTCTGTCTATTAAACACTCCTTTTTTGTACTGGATCATTGTAGGTATAATACGTCATCAATATCAAACCTACAGCCTTGAGGACAACACTGTGGTGGAGAAGGGGCACTCACTGTCACATGTCCCCGCAGGTATGCTGGAAGAGCTACTGACTCATCGAGTAACGGCCCAGCAGACCATCTCTTCACATGCATGACCGTGCCACGGGGTCGGGCCGTCCACGGGGTCCGGCCGTCCATGGGGTTCGGCCGTCCACGGGGTCGGGGCCGTCCACGGGGTTTGGCCGTCCACGGGGTCGGGCCATCCACGGGGTTGGGGCCGTCCATGGGGTTCGGCCGTCCATGGGGTTGGGGCCATCCATGGGGTCCGGCCGTCCATGGGGTCGGGCCGTCCATGGGGTCCGGCCGTCCATGGGGTTGGGGCCGTCCATGGGGTTGGGGCCGTCCACGGGGTCGGGCCGTCCACGGGGTCGGGCCGTCCATGGGGTTGGGTCCTCAACATACACAGCCTCCAGTGATATAGAAGGGTTCACACCTCCACATGCCAACATCTCACTCCGTCAAGATAAAAGTTTGTCTGAGGCACCAAAAGCAGGCTTTGGGAACTCTGTCCAAGGCGACGCCATACAGCACAGCATGACGTAATGTAACTGCCCCGTTAGGATGGAGTTAGGGTATGGAGCAGAGCCTTACAAATGCCCACAGTGACCATTTAAACTCTTCTGGGGCGGATCAGGTAATAACAGACCTATTAAGCGGCGCAAAGAGGATTTTAAACGCTGCATAATCCTTATAATCCTTAAGCACATTTTAATGGGTCTTCATGGGTCACGCATGAACACTGATGTTAAAAGCATTGCATATGTGTTATATATATATATATACTTTGCATGTGTATGTGTGTATATATGTTTGCATTTCTGCATCTCAGACCTGCATCTAAAATGCCCAGTTTGGCAGGCGACCACTGGACTGACATGCTGAGGTCACAGAGGTTAAACGTCTCGTTTGGGGGGGGGGGGACAATAGGTACACACTCATGACCTTAACTCTCCAATCCCTGCTCTTTTACTTGAACGTAATCCCACCCCTGACATGACTGTGCTCCCTCACCTTCTCTGCCAGAAGGAACGAACAAATATGTTGCCGCTTTATTTTCACTGGAGACCGTCCCACTAAAACACCCTCATTATCACACATAGCTAACAGTGTCATCCAATTAGCATTTCCGGGAGATTCCTCCAGAAACACAGTGTGCGACTTTATGCACGCACCAACCTGCACAGCCAAAAGCAGCTTATAAATAAAGTTACCAGCTCCTCAGGGTTGGGATGTTTTATATTTTGTAATAAAGAGGTAAACAGACAGGAAATGATGACATTGCATTGTTGTGTTGTGTTGTGTTGTGTTGTGTTGTGTTGTGTTGTGTTGTGCAGTTGGCATCACTCACCATGGAACACTGGTACACAGAATGACGGCAGTTTTCTTTCTTTTGCTTCCCATGGACCATGTTCAGCTCTGCTGCGCTACATGAAATATCTTGCTAATTCACACTGTAGGGTGCTGGAATGACGATTTAGCTGAGTAAGGTGTCACAGGGGCCCCACAGGATTTCGGAGATTAATCATAAGTATTATAATCAGAAGAATTATTCCAAACAGGTGCATATTTTTTTGTGAAGTCATTATAAAATAACAAGACAAAGCAGGAAATGGAATTAGCAGCAAAAACATCCTAGTACATTTTAAAGGAACAGAAATGTTTGCATGATAAAAATCCCCGTAACTCTAGAGCAGAGAAAGGCAGACTGCAACAGCTGGTCAGCAGGCCAGCAGTATAAGGCACTTAGATATTTACATTTACCGCGTTTAGCAGACGCTCTTTTCCAAAGCAGCTTAACACCAGTGCTTAGTAGTCTATGACTGTTCTTCAATTTATAAGCTAGACGTAAAATCAACAGCTGTCATCAAGATCAAATTACCACTAAGAACGTTGTATAAAAAGTTGTTAGGAAAAAGAGTGCATAGGAAAAGGCTGTTAGTGGATTCTTTTTTTAATGGAGAGAGTGGACAGAAAGAGGGGTATTAGAAGGTACTCCTTGAAGAGCTGTGTCTTCAGGCGACGCTTGAAGACAGGAAGGGACTCGGCCGTTCTTATGGCAAGAGGAAGTTCATTCCACCACTGAGGCGCCAACATTGCAAAAGTCTTGATGCATGTCGTCCTCTTTTAAGTGTTGGCGGTTCGAGACGAGCAGTGCTTGATGCTCTGAGAGGACGAGGAGTGACGCGATTCTTGATCAATGCTGCCAAGTAAGGAGGAGCTGTTCCATTCTTGGCCTTAAAGGCAAGTGTTAGGGATTTGAACCTGATGCGGGCAGCCACAGGGAGCCAGTGCAGGTTCCTTAGAAGAGGTGTGGTGTGGGAGAATCTAGGAACATTAAAGATGAGTCTCGCAGCTGCATTCTGGATCAGCTGAAGTGACCTTATTGCCTTCAGTGAAAGACCAGCTATAAGGGAGTTGCAGTAGTCCAATTTGGAGACGACCCAGGATTGGACGAGTAGCTGAGTAGCGTCTGTCGTAAGAAAAGGACGAATCCTTCTGATTGTAGAGCAGGTACCTGCAGGACCTGGACAGGTTGCTAATGTGTGACGAGAATGATAATTCGTCATCCAGAGTGACACAGAGACTTCTTACTGTTTTTAAGGGGACAATAAGAGAGTTTTCGAAGGAAATGTTAAGGTCAAGGGTCGGTGATGAATTGCCTTTAATGTACAGCAGTTCAGTCTTACTGGGGTTTAGCTTGAGGTGGTGGGATGTCATCCAAGAGGAGATGAATGATGTTTTTTTGATAGATTTATAATAGCAGACATGAACCCTATGAATTCACTGGGGTTTAATGAAAACAATCAGAAAACAGGAGCCTACAGGAATCCATGTGTCCTCAAAACGCTGTCTGAGGGGCACCGTAACAGCACAGCGAGGAAATTGATCCACATTCTGCACTCTTTCCCAGGGGAAGATCCCAAAATACGATAACGCATGACTAAACGCTTGGGACTTTCATCGGTGAGCCTCGACTGAGCTTGTGTCCTGTTTGAACACCTGTGGCCGACAGAGAAGGATTTGTTTCTGGGATGACATCATTCAGGAGCTCAGTCTCACTCACTGGACGCCTCTTTAAAGTTCAGGGCAGTGATAGATCCAGGCCTGACCATGGCTGCTGCCCCCTAGCGGGGAAACACAGCACTGCTGCTTTCAAATGCAGATATGGGCAGGAGACATTCTTTGGTGGTGAGACAGGCCCCCACCTACATTATCGCTCTTTTAATCTCATCACCTCGCTACAAACACCTTAGTAATTAGCCGTGTCCCTTGGATTTCACTAAGCTCCAAGATAAAGACCTCATGTTAGCTTCCTAAAAGGGCCACACGTCATCTTCACTCGGCTGGCAGGCCTGACAGAGACCAAAGTTATGCAGGCTGCTTCTTACAGTACCACACGTCATCAGCACTCGGCTAGCAGGCCTGACAGAGACCAAACTCATGCAAATACATTCAGCTGCAGCTGTTCCATTATGGCTCAAATTAAAACAAAACATAATTGGTTTATTACCTTATTTAAATACTGACGAACAATGTTTTATTAATTTAACTACAAACAAAATAGACTAGCATACCAGTGTATGTGGATTGTGGAGTACTGACAGGGCGTACGTTATACATCCATTCTAACCACTTATCACGGGCAGGGTCACAGGGGAACTGGAGCTGATCCCTGGACGGGATGCCGGTCCATCACAGGGCACGGGGCCGGGGTACACCCTGGACGGGATGCCGGTCCATCACAGGGCACGGGGCCGGGGTACACCCTGGACGGGATGCCGGTCCATCACAGGG
>JAODKC010000016.1:5578143-5591357 GCA_026777985.1 Mormyrops attenuatus
TTGCCATAATAAAGCTGCCCCCCCCCCCCCATTCCCACGTGGTCCTTCTGCTCTGCCCTGATGGGGGGTCGCGTGACATGAACGCCCGTAAATCTTGTCGGATTTTATCGAAGCTTTATGGGTCTGAGAACATCCCGGCTCACAGCACCTCAGAGGCGCTATGAATGTGGAGCCCTGCAAAGCATGCAGGGTTTGGCTATAAATCCAGTTACTGAGGATGGAGCTCATTGCTGGAAACTCATTTCAGGAGGACGTAAGAGCAGAAAGGCAGCCTGAAATGAAATGATGACTATAAACAAATAGTATAATTCCCCTACAAATCTGTCATTCAGGGGACAGCACGCAAAATAATCATCTTTGTGACTGATTCCCACAAGTAGGGACACCGTTGGGGGGGGGGGCAGTTAGGATAATTCCAAGGGCCCCTGAGCGGCAGGAGCCTTAAAAAATCTGGAACATAATGTGATTGTTCTGGGTTGGGGGCCCAATATGTGATGCTTTCATGGGGCCCGAAATCTCAAACAACACCCCTGGCCACAAGATAGGGAAAAAACGGTGGTTAGCTACATAAATTTGATATATTTTATAATAAAATGATAACAAAACATGACCTGAACGGAGCCACAGAACATTATTATCCTACATCCATCTATCCAGCCCCTCCTGGTACGGCCCCGAACGGCATAACTGCATGTCTTTGGAAGCCCACACGACACAAGGAGAGTACGCACAGTCCACACGGAGCGCAGCTGGGATTCGGACCCCGCAGGGGTGTGAGAGGCTTCAGGGCTTCCCCTAGCAACATAACCTTTAGGCTCATTCCGCTGCATCGCCAGCAGTGTGTAAGCAGCAGGTTCACACCCCCTGTTAGCGTCTGACTCCTGTCATGGACCTTCTGAAGTACAAAGTACATACTGAAATTTTGACGATATTTTAATCATTGATGCAGTAATTAGAGTATCTGTAAAGCAAATAGGACTAATTATCATGACAGGTGTACCTTTAACACCATGTGAGAATCACATCGTGGTATCTTACTGCAATCAGCACCAAACCGGAGCCACTCTGGATTGAACGCCGCATGCAACCTCATTCTACACCACAGGCAGCATCCGATGTTTTTCATGAATATAACTCTTATCAAAATGAGGCTAAAATCATGCTCATTAACCCTTTACACCCCATTAACCAGGGTAACTCAAGTGAAGCATCTACTATTTATTGTGGTACCACCATAAAGTGGACTCATCTGTACTGCACTGCGTTCTCTGAACTGTCTCCCGACCAAAGACATTGACTCAAGACTCACAACAAAGCCACTGTCCAGGAACTGGCAGTTTTTGGACAGTGTTTCCGATCATCCAGGGAACCTGAGGAAGATGGCGGACAGGGACATTTCAGGGTCATTTAGAGGAGCCCGCAGTGTGTCGGTCTGCACCCGTCTGTAACATCACAAGTGGGGCCAGAAACTGTGTGACACATGACAGCAATGACACACATGTATGTGTGGATTTACAGCGTGTTCTCCATGATTTACAGCGTGTTCTCCATGATTTACAGCGTGTTCTCCATGATTTACAGCGTGTTTTCCATGATCTACAGCATGTTCTCTGTGATTTACAGCGTGTTCTCCGTGATTTACAGCGTGTTCTCCATGATTTACAGCATGTTCTCTGTGATTTACTGCGCGTTCTCTGTGATTTACAGCATATTCTCTGTGATTTACTGTACAGTGTGCTCTCTATGATTTACAGTGCATTCTCTGTGATTTACAGTGTGTTCTCTGTGATTTACAGCATATTCTCTGTGATTTACAGCATGTTCTTTGTTATTTACAGCATGTTCTCCATGATTTACAGCGTGATCTCCGTGATTTACAGTACATTCTCCATGATTAACTTATTTTCAGGTTAGCCGATGACTGCAGGCCAAACTGAAATGGGTCAGCTATATGGCCAGCTCAGGTACAAACCTGATTAAGAGCCAGAGCCCAGACACGCATTTACACTGACATGTCGCCATGCAGGAGAACAGCAACAACTATAAGAAAGGCTTTTGCAAATGACAGCAAAACCTTACAAGTTCTTTTGGATTAAAAGAGTCAACTAGTAAACATTTGTATACATGCTTGGGTTATGCTTCTGGCTAATCCATATTGCCTGCTTTTTGTGCTTAATAGTAATAACATCAATAACGTTTTGCACTGCCCCTCCATTGATTTTCTGTCCTCAGCCTTGGTAAAAAAAAGAGCTGCTGGCTCCATGTCTCCCGTAATGGGGCCCTGCACCTCCTGTGATGGGGCCCATGCCTTCCGAAGGGGCCCCACACTGACGCCCGCACAGTGTGAGTGAGTGGGCCTGCTGCCCCTACAACTCCGGCAACGGGGCCCCGTCCGACGCCCGCACTGTGAGTAAGTGGGCCTGCTGCCTCTACACCTCCTGTGACGGGGCCCCCGTCCGACGGCCGCACTGTGAGTGAGTGGGCCTGCTGCCTCTACACCTCCTGCGACGGGGCCCCGTCCGACGCCTGCACAGTGTGAGTGAGTGGGCCTACTGGGAGCCTGAAGGTATTATAGAACTATTAGGAGCCGTTAAACCCTGTTAGCCTTTAGTACATTATCTGGGATAAACGGCAGAGCTTCCCTCGGACAGCTGCCTCTCCGACGTTCTTTAACTGTCCCATCATGGATAGATATATACTGCCCAGGGCACAGGTCATGGGCCCGGTTATTATCACAGAATATGCCCACACTGTGCTATACGGCATGAAAGTGACATTTCCGCTCCCAGGAAGGTTAAGCCAGATGCGTCTGGGGGGGTGAGTGAATCTAAGCAGCCATTTGCCAGCCAGCGGCCCGGAAATCACGGGTAACTGTCTGCACAGGGGACAGGCAGTTTACATTTCCCCCCTCGGACATGTTTACATGTGTTTAGTAGACGCTCTTAGACAAAGCGACGTAATTTTTTTGAGGAAGCAGAGTCAGCCATCAACTCCAGGATTTGAACCAACAACCTTTCAAGAGAAGGCCTTAACCTACAGAAGCACAGACCGGGTGAAGAGGATCTGCTGAGACGTCACTATTGTTTTATTCCAAGTGCCATTGGTTTGTTAAATCAATGTGACCTTTAATTGTTTTTACTGTAAACATGTTTTCTGTTGTCCGTCTATTAAGTGTTACTGGCTGTAAAACAAATTGCCCCCAGGGGATAACAATAAAGTTCAACTCAACTCAGCTCACGGGGTGTCTTTATCGGTGCAGGAATGCTGACAACCATCTTCCTGAATGAGCCAGGCATGCTGCCCCTTAACCTGAGCCTTGGTCTTCATGTAGGTTCAGTAGTAAGATCAAGGATGACTGTGTTTTACTACATAGGACATGGACTTTGGTGGGGGTTCACAATGGGGGGGTGTGCTGTGATCTGCCTCTGCAGCTTATTTAGTTATACAGCAACAAACTTTATTCAGAAAAAAAGTTATTCCCCCAAATAATATTTTCAGCCTGAAAGAGGCCAGAAATGTGACGATAACTGGTGGAGGGACTCAGGTTCGATGTGTCCACAATAAATGGGGAACGTCGACACAAGCTGATTAATTCATGATGACTCCCCAAATTGGTCTGAAAGGCAGAATGAAGGCAGCAGTTCTTTGGGAAAAACTCATTTACGGAAAATGCCGGTGTCCTCTGGGGGATAATCTAAGTCATATTTCACAGTGTACTGCAGTTCATCTTCCTGTCCTTCTCCCGGCGCCATCCCAGGGGGCTGTGGGGGTATGGGGGGGCACAGCTTTATTGTGGTGCCAGGATCCAGGGTGACACCTCCCTGCTGCTCACCCATTGTGGGGTCAAAGGTCACTGTGGCACAGCCCTGGAGAAGAGCGGGGGAGTGATATGATGTGGAATGATGGGGGGGCTTCAGCAGGTCCCTTTAAATCTTTAGGAAGTCAGAGCACCCCCTTTTCGATCCCAAATCAGTCAGGTGAGGTTTGCTCACAGCCGTCAGTCTCAGGGCATCTCATCAGACACCCTCCCTGACCAGGAACGCCATGGCCATGCCCGCCTCCGGGGACCATACACCCACAGTGCCGCACTCCTGGGGGCCAGAAGCTTGGCAAAGTGCCAGCAGGCCTCTGTGCTGTGAAGATGAAGAGCCCCCTGACACCAGGATTAGCCACATTAACGACAGCTGGATTAGCCACTTTAACGGCGGTCAGATTAGCCATGTTAGCGACAGCTAGATTAGCCACGTTAACGACAGTCAGATTAGCTACAATAACGGTGGTCAGATTAACCACGTTAACGATGGTCGGATTAGCCACGTTAATGGCGGTCAGATTAGCCATGTTAATGATGGTTAGATTAACCACGTTAATGACAGTCAGATTAGCCATGTTAACAATGGTCGGATTAGCCACGTTAACGGTGGTCGGATTAGCCACGTTAACGGTGGTGAGATTAGCCACGTTAACGATGGTCGGATTAGCCACGTTAACGGTGGTCAGATTAGCCACGTTAATGACGGTCAGATTAGCCACATTAACGACGGTAGGATTAGCCACGTTTACCATGTTAATCTCGGCAGCGGCGAAGCAGCCATGCAGCCTAATGCCAATCTGCCATTCAGGGTTTAAATATTTCAGGAGCTGAAAATAGTAATGGGACTCAAACAGTGTTTCACCATGTTTAAGATGGTTATTACCCTGCAGGACGCGAGGGGGGGGGGGGGACTGGATATCCTGGGGGGTTTGGTAATGAGTAGATCCATTTTCAGCCCTGGGAGATTTATCATGGTGTTCCGACTCTCTCCCAGCCCCGGAAACCCCAGAGCCTTACCCTGTAGCCAGTCGCCGACCCTTCCAGAGCCATCCATCTTCCTGTGTGTTGCCCTTGTACTGACACTGAAGCTGCTGTCTTTCGTATCTGTCCCCTTCTGCTCTTTCCCGGAAGCCCATCACCCCTCCCATACCCGTAAGTTCACCCTCTCCACCCCCCCAAGCTCCATGCCAAGTGGGTGCAGAACAACGCTAACATGCCCCCCCAACACGGCAACAGGACAGGGGGGGGGGCTTTACATCCCTGATGAAAGACAACGTGCCAGACCGCACACACCTGCGTGGTAAGATCATCAGCCAGTCAGACCTTTCATCTTCTAAGTGAGTTAGGGAGGTTTGCCACCCATCAGTATCAGACCAGCCGCCCTTTTCATTAGTCTTTAGTGATGCACTTGTAGGTGAGAATCCAAGACAACGAGTGACACCACAAACCAAAGAATGGACCAAAAGATCCAGTCATACAAACCCAAATCACAGCAAGAAATAGAACCAGAGAAACCACGAGGATCAGAGCAGCTTCAAAAAGCCATAAATCCAGACCAGGAAGACTGAGGAGACACTGGCCATGATAAGCTTAAACGCGTCAGTCAGCTGGAGGTGGGTGTGTCTGTGGAGAAAGGTCACATCTGCAGCAGGTAAATACTGGCGGATGTGACTCAGACACAAGTAGTGCAGGCTTCTGGCTCAAAATAATACAGAAAAATAATAATTCATAAATAGCTGGCGAGTAGAATCAGAAGGTCACAGCTAGCTGGAGATATGGCTTCAGCATCTCATAAATAAGGAAAACATTTATTTTATATTTAGTGTAGTGACTGTTTGTGGCCAGTAGGAGCCCCATGCCAACGCATGGTTTGCATGGTCCACTGCTCTGCATGACCCAGCAGGAGGTGCTGAGTGCAGACAATCAGGACAATAATGCTGCAGTAATAAATGGCCAGACAGTCACTCTCATTTCCCAGCACCTCGTGCAGGCATTCCTGTGCACTAACCAATGTTCAGAAGTGTCTAGACCAGGAGTGGCTAGTCTTATCCGCAAAGGGCCAATGTGTATGTGGGTTTTCTGGGTAACCTTTAGGTCAGCTGTTCAAACCCAGGTCTCAAACCCAAACTTGGAGCTCTCTCAAATTCAAACTCTTATTTTTTTAAAAAAGTGACCGGAATCTTCTTAGTCTCTCGCTGGTGTTCCCAGCAAAACATTTTATCAACAAAGTTTTAATCTCTTGAGAGACTCGTGGATCAATATTAAATGAAATGTCACCACTAATAGGAAAACATCAATCTGACACTCGAAACTGGGACCAGGCAGCCAGATTATCAGGAGAGAGGTAAATAAATGCAGAAAATTAATGAAGGAGGCGCTGAATCCCTGTGAAGCTTCCACCTTAATGACACGTCTGTCCCTCGGCAGGAATAAACTCATCAGTAGCTGCGCCTTTAACTGTGTGATTTACGCTAAATAACCATGCATCACCACCAGCACAGCAACAACAATAACGATAATCACTGTGTTACTCTCGATGGCACTTCTGGACGGCTGCTGTATGCCTGTGGTCAGAAGGTCGCCAGTTCAAGTCCCATGCTCAGCAGAGTAGCTCCATCTCCATCAGGCCCCAGAGAAAGGCTCTTAACCCCCCTGAGAAAGGCCTCAGGGATCCTGACATCAGACACCAAGCTTCACTCTCATCTCTGTATGGATGGTTTTCAAAAAAGGAGAGAAACATAGGCTATGGTAGGCGGAAACACTCTGCAAAGTCCTGGTTCTTGTACAGAAGGCAAATGATATTTTTTATTTCATGAAACAGAACAGCAGTAATATTATTAACCAGATTAAAGCAACAAGCCGCGGCCGTCTCCAATTCACGGTGATGAATGGGAATGAACTCCATTAGCACTGTACTGGGAATGGAGTGACATTATCGGGGAGCATTCATTACCACCTGGCTGCTTAATGCACCTTTCGCACACAGGTCTCAGGAGAAGTGACATCATTCCATCCGCGCCATTCACCTGGTAAACACGCGTCAGCTGTGGGTGCTGGGCCGGCGACGGGTCCCATTCCGGTGATTAGTGACTGAACACCGGCAGCATTAAGCAAAGCTAAAACGACACAGACAAATGAAAGCTCACCGTCCTGCGTACATCAGGGGAGTCGGGATGGCACGAGATGGATGGGGACAACGACATTGCCAACCTGAGCTTCACATTTGCTAGACTAGTGACGCTGTGACTACGTAGATACATCACTGAATGACCAAGCTTTCGTTGTGCTCCAGTATCATTTGATCCACAAAGTGATTTAACCCAAATTGTTATTAATAATTCTTTGGACATATTTACATTCAAGAAGCACTATGTTTATTGTATTAGGGAATGAGGGGAGAAGACTGACTACATCCTAGTCAAAGCCACATTCTGAACTGGCCAAAAGCTTCTTACATGTCCGTTTGGCTCTTTGGAATAAGCATTGGGAACCTTTCCCTCAGTGAGTTAACCTGCCGGGTGCCGGGTGCCGAGCTCACAAACCCGCTCTGGGACTCCACACGCGCGATCAGAGGGTTGTGTTTCACCCATGTTACAGCAGGATTTCTTTGGAGACTGCACACTTTTCATCTTATATTCCATGTGTATTGCGTGAGTCAGACGGAACTTTCCGCCTAAATTATGAAGGTATCAAAAAACATGCAGTGGCGAAATCTTACACTCTAGATAGCAGTATGTTAATAAGTCGCCTCTCAGCCTGTAACACCGGGCACTGAACACACATGTGTGTGTGTCTTTGTGTACGTGTAAAAGTATCACCATGATGGTACGCAGACTCGGGACAGTTCACCAGCACTCCCAGTAACTCCAATGTAATCTATACTAGTGGAAATGTTGAGAGTTTACTGTTGTAAAAAAACTGTAAAACTGCATCCATAAAATTATTAATGCATCCATAAATTATCACATAGGTAGGAGTCCTTTTAAAGAGGAATATCATGAATTTCCAATCCTGCTGAAAATTATATGTAAATAGCAGTCACTTTAGGCCTTGCTAAGCTATATGTGTGTATGTACAGAAACACTTTTTTGGTTTGAAGAAACTCTTCCCAATTCATTCAAGTCTACAGTATTGTAACTCACCTTAACACAGAAGCATGAAATATATCTAAAGACAGCAGTTAGTGTGGAACTGGTTGGTTGCCCTGGAAACTGCCACCCCCCAACCGCCCCACCCGCTGTAGGGCGGGCCCCCATTTACGGGGCTGGAATGTCACCCAATGTGTCCAACGCTCTCACGAGAAACCTCCTTTGCTGCCGTGTGAAGTGTGTGAAGCACTTCCTGTCTGTCACGACCCTTTCATGACCAAGACTGTTGAAGGAACTCATTTTTAGAGGCTTAAACGATTGTTCCCATAGGAGCCGTAAAAGTCCGTATGATCTTAAGCATAAAGTATGTGAGCTTTCATTTATACAGCTCAGGTTCTGTTCTTTTACAGAAAAGGACTAATCTGGTTTCAATCTATGAATGTTGTAGCACATTAAAGTAAAGTTACAGAAGTAAAATTCTCATGGCGGCTTTGCTATAAATAGAAAGAGACTATATGAACTGAGTGCTTTTCTGTAATCAGTGATCTAGTTTCCAGATAATGAACTGGGTGCTGTTCTGTAATCAGTGATCTAGTTTCTAGATAACGAACTGGGTACTTTTCTGTAATCAGTGATCTAGTTTCCAGATAACGAACTGGGTACTTTTCTGTAATCAGTGATCTAGTTTCTAGATAACGAACTGGGTGTTTTTCTGTAATCAGTGATCTAGTTTCCAGATAATAAACTGCGTACAATTTCTGTAATCAGTGATCTAGTTTCCAGATAATGAACTGAGTGCTTTTCTGCAATCAGTGATCTAGTTTCCAGGTAATAAACTGCGTACAATTTCTGTAATCAGTGATCCAGTTTTCAGATAATGAACTGGGTACAATTTCTGTAATCAGTGATCTAGTTTCTAGATAACGAACTGGGTGTTTTTCTGTAATCAGTGATCTAGTTTCCAGATAATAAACTGCGTACAATTTCTGTAATCAGTGATCTAGTTTCCAGATAATGAACTGCGTGCTTTTCTGCAATCAGTGATCTAGTTTCCAGGTAATAAACTGCGTACAATTTCTGTAATCAGTGATCCAGTTTCCAGATAATGAACTGGGTACAATTTCTGTAATCAGTGATCCAGTTTCCAGATAATGAACTGGGTACAATTTCTGTAATCAGTGATCTAGTTTCCAGATAATGAACTGGGTGTTTTTCTGTAATCAGTGATCTAGTTTCCAGATAATAAACTGGGTACAATTTCTGTAATCAGTGATCTAGTTTCTAGATAATGAACTGGGTGCTTTTCTGTAATCAGTGATCTAGTTTCCAGATAATGAACTGGGTACAATTTCTGTAATCAGTGATCTAGTTTCCAGATAATGAACTGGGTGCTTTTCTGTAATAAGTGATCTAGTTTCCAGATAATGAACTGAGTACTTTTCTGTAATCAGTGATCTATTTCCCAGATAATTAACAAGGTATTTTTCTATAATCAGTGATCTATTTCCCAGATAATTAACGAGGTATTTTTCTGTAATCAGTGATCTATTTACCTGGGTATTTTTCTGTAATCAGTGATCTATTTCCCAGATAACTGGTGTGTCTGAAGGCAGCCTCCCTTTTCTTCCTGTTTCCTGACTCTGGAGCTTCTGTGTGTGGTGTCATTTGAGGCATTCTGCTTGGTTGTCCCTACTAAAGGCCATCTGTGTTAGGGTCATGTAAGGGGCGAGGCCATAGGGGCACTGGACCTCGTTGAAAGCTGATTGGCCCCCAGAGGGCCTGAGTCCCGTCACTCACTGTTTCTAAACATATCATTGATTAATGCTAAGGTTGGCTCCTCTGTATGAATTATGGCCCCTCTTATGCCCCTTCATTTCAGGGAAGGCCAGACGGTTCCTCCCTCAGCCCTCCGCTCTCTGGTGTCTGGCCGGGAGGTGATTATCAGGCCATGCAAGATTGATTTAGCTTGTTAATTGGTGGGTAATATGAGCAAAAGGGAAGTCAGCCCCTAGGAAAGTGAAATTATGTGCCAATGAGCTGAAAACCAGCAAAACATTCCTTGCCCTTATTCATGCCCTTATTAAAGGGTCTTTAGTGGTATTAGTGCCCTCAGAGTCTCCCTGACATGGTAGTCAGGCCCCTAGGGGCCCGGGGCCCGGCAGATCTGTTGTTCTGTTATTGAGCCCAAGATAACAGCGAGTCTAAGGAGCTGGGTGTGTGTATTGGGTGCATTTGGCCATATCAGAGTCACATGGGCTGCTGACCGTCCTCTTCAGGCCTTAATGATAATGAGCAGAGGTAACATATGTGATTTTTTTTCTGGAACAGAGAACACTTCCAGATGGTTCTGCGAGGCGGCAGGAGAGGAAAGCAGAGGCATGCAGCAGCATCTTCCTGGACTGTGGTTCCCCTTCGCACTGAGAGCGCCACTTATTGGTGAGAAAGAGTAATGCAGGTGTTCCTCTTCAGTGGTGTGTTTACAATGTCCCTGAGATTTACAGAGTTAATGTAAATGTTTTATTCAGTACTACCTGCAGGCTACAAAATAACTTAAATAAGCAATTCTATTACTATGTAATTTACCAGTTATATTACTGCACTGAAAATCACCTCAACGTATTCAATTTAAAGTCCCACAAATAACGTCGGGAGGGGGGGGCCTCTAATGACGGCTTCCTCAGGAAACATGATACCTTCATCCGCTTGAGGTTGATAGTAATTACAGCGCTAACATCACTGCGCAGCTGAACCGTGGTCTTAGAGTGAGTGATGTCTGATGGAGACGTGCCGCATTTATGTCTGAGGTCTACAGTAAGCAATATACTGTGATGGAGAGATGCCTGAAAGTGGATGCGGTAGGACATTAGCGGGCATTAGCAGCTAAATAGCACTCAGCTACAGTACACTTACTGCCAGCCGTATAATGACCCACTGCCCATATCTAACCACTACATGTAGACTAATGTATATATGATGGACAGCTACAATATTGAGACATGACCAGATTGACTTGTGTCTAGTGGTTTTGGTCCCAGATGCGAACACAAGTCGACACAAGGCTGTAATTCTTTGTAACAGCAGTAAACACTGCAGAAAGACAGATACAGACAGGCAGACACAGACGGACAGACAGAGGACCTGAGAGGTACAGACAAACAGACACAGACGGACAGACAGAGGACCTGAGAGGTACAGACAAACAGACACAGACGGACAGACAGAGGACCTGAGAGGTACACAGTCTTGTAAAAACACAGTATTACTTTGGTAACGTCTTCTTGTACCAAGAAGGACGCAACCTCAGAAAGCTCTGGACACTCCAAAAAAGTTCATCTTATTTAAGATATACCTGTCACTGAACGATTCTGTTTTTCTGTGTGAAGGTACCTGGTTATCAGGTCATGGCTGTATGAAGGTCAGTGAAGGTCCCATCGACCGAGGCGCCTCACAGCGCCAGTGGCTGCGCTACCGATGCCGAGGCCAGCATCACGTCCCGGCTTCCCCCTGACAACAGCATCTCTGCGCAAATGCGGTGACTTGCCAATCTGCAGTTTTTTAATTAGCAGCTAAATAACACTCAATTACAGTACACTAACTGCCAAAGCAGGAATCAGCACACACAGTCATTTTCAGCATCACACGACACTGAATTTGGCAACATTTCAAAATGTTTTAAATAAGAAATGGGGTTAATTTAGATTAACATTCAATACTTAATTAGGATCTGGAAAATAACACAGTTTTTCTACATTAAAATTTGATCATCCCCTGTTCCTCAACCAAGGATAATTAATTTGATAATTGGTGTTTATGTAAATATAATATGAATGTTATGAAACAGCATGAGTGGAAGGAATTAAAGAGTTAAATGCGTGTGAGGCAGTAACATGCTTTCCTTCCAGAATGATCTGCAGTATGACTCTCTGCACAGCCAATTTGTCATCGCATTACCTGCGACACTCACCAATGTGCTCCCCCAGCCAGTTTGTGTCATCGCATTACCTGCGACATTCATGGACTTGCTCCACCAGCCAGTTTGTGTCATCGCTTTACTTGCGGCATTCAACAACATGCTCCCGCAGCCAGTTTGTGTCATCGCATTACCTGCAGCATTCATGGACTTGTTCCCGCAGCCAGTTTGTGCCATAACATTATCTGTGACATTCACCTACATGCTCCCTCATCTAGATTGTGTCATCGCATTACCTGCAGCATTCACTGACATGCTCCCCCTTTGCAGCCCTGCTCGTCAGACTCTCTCTGATTGTTCTTATTCAGCAGAGTGAGATCTCTGGTTAAGAAGCTCCAGAACAGGATGAGCGGATCAACAAGGAGGATGGTTCCACTGAGACTGTCGTTTTAACATGCCACCATGTCTCTGCTCCATTGCCGCACCTCAAAAGGCTAAAAACTCTACATTCCTGTTTTATTTTGTGAAATATATACCTTGAGCACTTGTTCAACATAACGTCTAAAGGAATGTCGGAGTTGGACTGCAGGTTGGGTTTCGAAGTTGGACTGCAGGTTGAGTTTGAATCGGCATCAGGAACAGAAGCAGAGTTGCGTGCGTCCCCGAACACCAGCTGGACATCCCAGCGGATGATGGCAGACGCCTGAGCTCATTGTGAACCTTCATCCCGCTGGACATCCCTGCAGATGATGGCAGACGCCTGAGTTCATTGTGAACCTTCAACCCGCTGGACATCCCTGCGGATGATGGCAGACGCCTGAGTTCATTGTGAACCTTCAACCCGCTGGACATCCCGGCGGATGATGGCAGACGCCTGAGTTCATTGTGAACCTTCAACCCGCTGGACATCCCGGCGGATGATGGCAGACGCCTGAGCTCATTGTGAACCTTCAACCCGCTGAAAACGACCCGCATTTGTCAACATAGAGACCCTCAAATAATGGAAAATGGCTGCAGCTCTGCTGCTGTACGTGTTTTGCTGACTGATTCTCTGGCACACAAGCTCACCACGACCTCAGCGTTAGTGTTTCAGCTCCAGACAGGGACACACCTTCCTCGTGAGGCTTACTGAGCCGCTCGGTCCTGCGGCCGCACTGCAGTCCTGGCTGCTCTACACCACTATTACAGAAGTTAATTATCCATGACAGATTCTGCTGTCTGAGTAAACTACTGCAAACTGGACTTCCAGGAAAGTCACTGGGAGCTGAAGATAAGAACTAAGAATACCCACCAATAGCCACAGAGGATAATGAATATAATTATGAGGATCCAAATGTTCATGCATTTGAAAGTCTTTGGTGTAGATCAGCTAGGGAAAGTGAAGGAACCCTAACCCGAACCC
>JAODKC010000016.1:5591457-5607660 GCA_026777985.1 Mormyrops attenuatus
AAACCGGTATCCTAACACGCATCCTAACCCTAACCCGAACCAGTACCCTAACACGCATCCTTACCCTAACCCGAACCCAAACCGGTATCCTAACACGCATCCTAACCCTAACCCGAACCCAAAACGATACCCTAACACGCGTCCTAACCCTAACCCGAACCCAAACCGGTATCCTAACACGCATCCTAACCCTAACCCGAACCAGTACCCTAACACGCATCCTTACCCTAACCCGAACCAATACCCTAACATGCATCGTAATTCTAACCTAAACTGGTACCCTAACATGCATCCTAACCCAAACCTGCACCCTGAGCCCTAATCAGAAGCCTAACTAGCATCCCAAGCCTATCCTGAACCCTAATGCCAAATCTAACCATAACCAAACCCCAACTCAAATGCTCGCCCTAAACATAACCGTAATCTAAACCTAAACCTAACCCTAACCCTAACCCTAACCCGAAATAAAGCAACGAAGGAAAAACCAACAAACCACAGAGGAGCAGAGAAAGGGTCACACACCAGTGTGATAGCCAGTAACTCCCCCTGATCCTAAGGAATTCCAAATCTTTTATTTTGGGAGGTTATTGGCAAAGCGGTCTTCCCATACCTTAAACCTGACCTCCAACCCCAGCTGTGAGAGCTGCTGGACACTGTCCCAATGTCCCGCTGTCTCAGCAGTTACTGAATCAGACCAAATGTCCAGGATGAGGTGAGAATGTGCATTCAGCTGCAAATCCCCACATGCAATGCATCTGTCTAAAAATGTCACACGGTGCTGTGTGTGTTGTATTACATAAAGGTAAGACACATTCCAATACAGCTGCATTATTTATGATTTCACCAAGTCTGTCTGTGCTAAACTTCGTTGTGTAACACATAATGCCTGAGGTTCGAGGCAGCAAACATGCACCATCCATTCTGTCTACCCATGTGTCCCATGCAGAGTCGGGGGGTGGGGGTGTTAAGGCTATGGGTGTAAAGCAGGGAACAACACAAGATGGGGTGCCGACCCATAACATTCACGGCGCAGTCACAGACACATGCTCACCTACTGACAATTTGGCCACTCCAATAAGCCTTAGCGTGTTTTGGATTGTGGGGCGGGAAACCAGAGCACTCAGAGGAAACCCCATGACGACACAGGGAGAACATGCAAATTCCGCACACATGCAACGCTGGTGGGGACTTGAACCCAGATCCCAGAGGTGCGAGGGGACAGTGCCAACGACTGCACCATGGTGCCCCCCCCTTCCAAAAGTTCATCTTGTCCTATTAGTTTTTTATTTGCATTTTGTAAATGATCAGAAGGAAAGGGTTCCTGACGGCAGCAAGAGGGGACCGAGGCTTGTGCTCAGCAGATAACTGGGCTGGGGGGGGGGCGCCCACACTGACAGATTCACAGCAGCTCCCACAAGTGTCTGCAAAGCACAAAAAATTATTTTCAACCGCAAGCTTATTCCCCACAAAAGTGCATTGCAATCAGTAATTGTTCTGGTTACATTTAATGTTAAAAGGTATATCATTAAAATAATGCATTAATGTACAGAACAGCGTCTGCTGTGGGATATGCAAACAGGAGAATAATAAATGTATATAAACAAATTTACTATGCAGCTAAAATTGATGACATTCCATGCAGACTGAAGACTTTGTTTCTCTAGACTTATAGCTTCATTTCCTGACTCCAGTATTTTTTACCTGCAGTAAAACTAAATCAATATTGATTTTAGAAAGATCGAAAATGAAAACATTTGCGAACAGCAAGGTCAGCATATTGTAAATTAAGCAAAATTGGCACAAACATATCATTAAAAATTAAACTTTGTAATTATGAGCTCAACTGACATGAATGGTCTTCAGATTTATAGGGTGAGCAAATTCAAAATTTCCTATAGAATAATCTGTCACACAATGCTCTTGTGTAAATGTAATGAAATGCATGTTTGTTTGGTAAATTAACATTTATCTGCAAGGTTGCTTTTGGATTAACCTTTAACCTTTAGGAGCATTATAAATGCCTTCAGATACGTGTGTTTTTTCACTTTTTTGAGATTTTGAGAGTCAAGTTACTAAAATAATAAGAGTCGTAGATCAATGGATAGAATAATCAAGCTTAACAAGTTCATTTGTTTAATTTGACTGAAACGAAATTAAAAGCTTAAAACCCATGAACAGTTACAAAAAAATAACCCTCCAGGTGATACAGGAACCTGCATTTCCAGCCTGCAAGATTACGATGAAAACCTGAACAATCATGATGAAAACCTGCACGATCATGACGCAAACCTGCGCGATCATGACGTAAACCTGTGCGATCATGGTGCAAACCTGCACGATCATGACGCAAACCTGCGCTGCCCCCGTGGGGGATCTGTAAGTCAGATCTAAAGATTCCTGGTATGACTCGGAGAGCAGCCTAGCTTAAAAATTCAACGAAACAAGCCATGCTTCAGGAAATAAACCCAGGCGATGAAGCTGAATACGGCCAGTGGGGCAGGAAGCCATCATTTCCAACAATGCATAGCAACCATAAATGCACAGGATGGTCATCATACCTGAAATAGGACAAAATGCACAAGCGATGGATTTGGCAGGACAAATGGCACATGCAGAGATCTAACATGAATCCCAGACTCACATTTCGGGAATGAAGTGTAAAGAAACATAAAAATAACATGCATTACACTCAGGCCACAAAGTAAAAAGCTTCAAATTAGTGTTTCAAAAATCTACAGAGTAGCTATAGCACTTTTCTGTGTGTGGAAGTTATAACCTGCGGGTCATGGATGTCACCTCACCAGCATGTTATTCCACTTTAAAACTTGGTATCATTGTGAGATTTAGAAACCTGTTTCGGACATACAGCCGTAAGGCAAATCTTTCATTTAAGAGCAATTATTCGGAACTGAATGACTGCGCTACACGCACACGCGTGTGCGGAATCCATCTGGGTCCAGTGACGCCCCCCCAGCCCCTCTCCAAGCGATGGGGCCGTGAACCAAAAAGCCCTCATCTGTTAGGCTTGTGCAGCTGCTGTCCTACCGTCGCCCCAGCAACGGGATCCGCAGGCAGTTGCCGTGGCTGTGTGCAGAGGATGGACAGAAAGATCAGCTGGAGAGCTGGCGTGTCGATGGAGGCAGAGCGCAGTGTGGGGCTGTGTGGCACGGCGTGCTTGTGGCCGCGCCGCGTTCATGGTCCCGCTAAACGGCACCATTTCCCTGCTCATCTCCTGCAGTATCCTCCTTGGAAAACCTCTCAAAAAACTGCATACGATGGAAAACACTAATGAAGATTCCACATCAGGGAATTTTGGTGTCTCACTGGAATCCAGTGGCAGTGTGCTTATTGCTATTACCAAGCTTACGTTTACTTTTTTAGTGAATGCTTTTGTCTAAAGTGACAAAAGTTTGGGGTCACAGACAGGGTCAGCCAGCATGCAGCACTCCTGGAGAGGATGGGGTTAAGGCCCTTAGGGAGCACCATTGATATGATCACTCTGCCAGCACTGGGACCAGAACCCACAACCTCCCGGTCACAGATCCTTAAGACACAGAGCTACATCTACACTAATAAACCTTATTGGGTGGCAGTGTATGGGAGTCGCCAAGCTTAACTAGCAGCTCATTCTCAGAAAGCCTCTCGTCCTGCAGACATTAGACCTTATAACACACTGGCTGAAATCAGCAGAGCCACACTTCCAACATGCCGTCATTCTCCACCGTGAATCTCTGTGTTTGTGTATTACAGAGCCAGCATGATGGATGAGCATTTGAGCACCACTGGGGGCAAAAAACTGAAAAACAAAGAAAAAATGGCTGCACGTGTTACAGTTACAGTGAGTGATGAAAAGATGAAAAGATACCTGTAATCCCTTATCTCTGTACTGTCCACTCCAAAGCTTTCTGGGTAATAAATAACAAATGAAATAATTTAAAGCGGAGCCTGGCCAGCAACACTACTCTTGCTAAGAAATCCCTCATCCGGCGATTTGTGCTCCACACGCAAAAAGGAAGCTATTATTAGCTGGCGGAACTAAGCGAAAGAGAGATGGCGGCAAAGACTGACCTTGGCGCCAGGATGTGATTCTGAACGGGCCGGCTGTTCTGTATGAGGGAGATCTGTAATGGCCGACTGTGCAATATTAATGTCAACCATAATTTAAATGACATTGCTACAAGAGGAAAATCATGCCAGGTGTCCTAGTGGGTACCTTTACCCCAAACCCCATCATCTCTCCATCCACCCCCCCCCCCCCTTACCGAGGTCTGGGTCATGAGGGGCAGAATAGAGCACAAGAATGGGATGGGATGCCAATTTAAACCATGATTTTTTTCCAGTAGAAAAATCCAATAAACTTGACTAAACAGCCTCTTATAATCTTATGAGCTGGTAATGCTGTCATCAACTGATTAATTATGAATCCATTCCTATAAATATCACATAAAGCCTACATACAGTAGTCTTTACAGCAGATGTACAATAAAAGCACAGGTTTTGAAAAATCATAGTGGATTATTATTAAACAACTACTTAAGTAATGCTGTTAATTACAAGATTAAATTCACCGTCACGGGGCCTGTCTATGTATGTCTTCATTTAGAATGAGGCTATGATTTGAATGATTGTAGTTTTTCTTAATAAACAGCAGTACCTAGGAGAATGGACAAAATGATCTTCATTTTATCCATTTAAATCAAAGAAGTTTTGGTCCAAAAACACCCCCTCCCATTCTCATCACCAAACATTATGTATTAGGAGGCTTTTCGACTTCTCTGTCACTTTTACAGTAATTACACACTTCAGTTTAGTCCAGTTAAACGTGAGGTGGTGAAGCTTGCGGGTGTCGATGATGCAGGTGGTGAAGCCTGCGGGTATCGATGATGCAGGTGGTGAAGCTTGCGGGTATCGATGATGCAGGTGGTGAAGCCTGCAGGTATCGATGATGCTGGTGGTGAAGCCTACGGGTATCAATGCTGCAGGTGGTGAGGCCTGCGGGTATCGATGATGCTGGTGGTGAGGCCTGCGGGTATCGATGGTGCAGGGTCAGTATGGGACAAATAAAACTAAAACACTTAATTAGGATAAACCATGAGATCAGGCTAATATGCTCACTTTTGGGGGTCTTTTTGATGCCAAAGATTTCCTGAGATCTGGATGCAGGTTGGAGACCATTGGATTGGTCCCGCTTTTTATGTGAGATCATGGGCAGAATGGCCCCGTCCTTTGCGTGAGACCGTTGGAATGGCCCCGCCCTTTCTGTGCGACCGTCGGAATGGCGCCGCCTTTTTTGTGCGGCCGTCGGAATGGCCCCGTCCTTTGTGTGAGACCGTTGGAATGGCCCCGCCCTTTCTGTGCGACCGTTGGAATGGCGCCGCCCTATCTGTGCGGCCGTCGGAATGGCGCCGCCCTTTCTGTGCGGCCGTTGGAATGGCCCCTCCCTTTGCGTGAGACCGTCAGAATGGCCCCGCCCTTTGCGTTGACCCTTCCTCTTCACAAGATCCCATTGTGGTGAAGCCTCTTCAGTGCAACCTCATCTTGCCTGTGCCTTTCAGAAGATGTGACCTTGAACAAGCTGGCAGGTCTGCTAGGTGATGATGCCCTCATCACCTACACATAATGCACCACTCTGCAGGGAGGCACAGATGTGCCTACACACCTTCATTCAGTTTGGATACTATATGCTGAACATGAATATATACTGAATACACTGTCCACTTGTGTTGTTCTTTAGAAAGCAATTTAGCTGCCTTTTTTTAATCAGGATTTTTGACTTTCCTTCTCCATACTGAACAGAAATTTAAATTTCACAGTATCTACTGGCTTTATAAGCACAAGAGGGAGTCTCCAGTGGAACAGGACGACCCACCCAGACTATTCCAGCAATGCGCTTCATGCCATCTCAGCATGCCACTGGCTGTCCCGCACCCTAATGACTGCGCTTCTCTTAGCAAAGTGCAGCTCCTAGCCATCTTGGACCTTCCTGAATGAGGGCTGTACCAGCATTCCCACTGCGTCTTTGATCACGCTGGCAGCTTGCTAGTGTTTGAAGCAACGCTTAGGACTGCGCAACACAGTCTACATAATGGGCTTTCATGATGTAATAGGAGTGATTTCCATCAGCGCCTGTCGCTCATCGTTCATGTCAGTCAGGATATCAAACGGCAGCGAGGAATTGGCCCAGGGACACACGTCAACACTGCAAGCCGTCCAACGCACCCAGCTTTTCCAGCATCTTTCTGAGATCTGACAAAGTGTGTGGAGAAGGTTCCCCTTCATCAGATCAGGACCAACCTCAGCTCAGGGCTTGGGGATCTGTACATAAGGGAACTGGATCATAAAGCTGCACAGATAGGTCATAAGGACCAAACGGTATGACAGTCTGAACACCTTCCTTCTTACAGGGGATGAAAGATAAGCGACGTTGGAAGGGGACAGTGACTCAGCTGGACACTTTCCCTGGTCACACAGCATCTCCTGACATCAAACAGCCCAACTGGCCCCTGTCCTGCCAGTCTAACATCGTGTGTTCTCCCCCGCCCCCCCCATCCTCCTGGGCTTTGGCCGCCTCCCTGCTCCAGCCTGCTGAGGTCCCAAAGGCTGCCAGCTCTCCGGGACAGAAAGGTCACACTGGCTCATGGCCAACCCCACCCCCCCGGCGATGCTGTCTGGCAGGCGGGGAATCCGAGGGTGATCAAAGGGGCGTCCCTAGTTCTGCCCTGACGCGACTCCCCGCCGCAGCGTCACGGGTCATACTTTAATCACTGAAAATGCCAGTAACCTACTTCTCGGCCAGTGCACATGCAGCTCTCCCTCTTTCCAGGAGAGAGGAGAGCTCAGAATACCGTGGATGAAACCTCTGCTTGGCTTGTCTGCTATTACTTTGCCAGAAGGCCAAATTCATCTCTGCAACATTTGGCGTAGTGGTAAAATAAGACGCAGAGGTAGCGGCAGTGAGCTTCCTCCTGGTATCTGAGCTCACATTCCTTTGCATGGGTAAGACAGAAAAACAGCCTCGGTTTTCAGGTCCAAGCTGTGGTGTCTCCTGAAGGTGGGGGTGTGGGGGGGCTGTGGGGATTGTCATATGGGACATGTCCCCTCTTAGAGGAGACAATCGATTCTCACCTGGATATATGAACAGAGAGACAGTCGTCAGGGGCGATCCGTGGACAGTGGTTGAGGCGGACATGGGGGTGTATGTGGCGAGAGGCCATGTCTTTCGTCCACCTGTGCCTTCGAGGTCTGGGGGTTGGCCGTGGTGGGGGGGGGCAAGATCAAAGATGTGACAGGTGGTCACACTGTCACTCTGAGACAGATGGCAAAACCCTAATTAGTGCCTGAGAAATTCAGCAAATCAGCCCCTCCCTGTACAGCGAGATATTGAATCATGACCAGTGTCACTTTAATATACATATACATACACACACACACACACACACACACACAGAAGGCCTGTTTATCTTCAGATGATTCTCTTCTATCCCAAGACACTTGACCCTAAGCCTAACCCTGACTCTCTCGCTTTCGAAATATGCACACTGTACGACATCATCAGAAGACATTCCTGTTCCAGGTTGTGTTTAGGGACTTTTCTGCAAATTACCAACAACTACTTCAAGACCATTTTGAAAATCTCTCGTAAAACAATTACCTGATGCACACACCTAGATATTAAACAGGAAAATTGAGATTTTATATATATATGTATATATATATATATATATACACACACACACACAGACGCTCCTCTACTTACCAACGTTCAACTTACGAAATTTCAGACATACAAACGAAGAGGACTATAAGTCCGCAAAATCAATTTTTCTTCTGCGCTCCAGTTCCGCCTAGTATGACTTCTGGCCGCTACTCCTGCCGCGCGGCAACGTAGCGTGCGTACTCCCAGCATCCTACTTCTTTGTACTTGCGTATACTCTTAAAATGACATCGGATAACGACTTACGAACATTTCAAGTTATAAACGGCCGTTCGGAACGTATCTCGTTCGTTGGTAGAGGAGCGTCTGTATATATATATATAATATATATATATATATATATATACACACATATGTCATCTACATTTCAAATAGAAATCCTACCTTTTTGACAGAACATTAAGGTTCCTCTTACACATGAACATCTCCCATGGAGACTCATTATCATTAAACTCCAAGAACCCGACAGCAGATAACGCGCAACCTTCAGAAGTCTGAGGTCTGTGCTTCATCATGGACATGGTCATCTCTCTGTTTTTTTCCTTTTAAATCGCGTTTGATTATCGATGCCATTCGGAGATTGACAGGACAGCGTCCACTGCTTCCCGCAGAGAACAGCAGAGAGTAGCAGCTCTCTGCTCGCTCCGCATTGACACCAGGTTTGTTTCCCCTGTGCTCAAATCTGCCCCATCCGCTGGCTGGAGAGGATGCTGCAAAGGGACGCATCTCACTCAAGGATATTCCTCAAGGTTGTCCCAGAGCTGCATGTCGCATAGCGCCTCCACGTCCTTAACTGTTTTCAGTAGATCCGCCAGTGAAATTCTGCTTCATGCTTGTATCCTGCTGTCACACCCTTACCTGCATGTATCCTGTGAGAGAGTCATTCACCCTCTGCGTTTGAAGACGCTCTATTCCCAGACACTCTTGGCTTTCTGCTGTCTGTTCACCAGCACCATGCCCTGTAACCCCCCACAGCAGACTGGGAACCTCCTACGGACCGTGTTTGCAGACTTTTTGGAACATGCTACCCTGAGGTTCTCCATCCAACAGCCAGAGAGTCACCAACACAAAAGGTCACTTTATTTGATTTATTTAGGAGACTGTTTAACCAAAGTGATGCAAGTGTTTGAGGAAGCAAGGTAAACCAGCCCTTGGAACAACTGAGGTTAAGGGCCTTATTCAGGGACCCAATGGTGACATCACTATGCTGACCGAGGGATTTGAACACATGACCTTCCGATCACAAGTACAGCAGCCTAACCTGCTGAGGACCACCTGTCCTCTCTGGCCATGCACCACAGTACCAATTGAGGGCAAAAATCAGACCGCGGCAGAATATTCCAGACAAATTTGATTAATTTGACGATTCTGTGTGAACAGCCCCATGAATAAAGCCAGGGAGTAGACGTGAGACCTGCCCCCCCAGGACACCGCACCTGAGGCTCAGAGCACACCTCAGGCCCTGCGACGTGTCCCATCCTCGTCACTGGACTGCATCGTGGAACATTCTGGGTCTTCAACTGCTGTATCACTCAAACAAGACTCTGATCAATCACGCCCCCAGTTAACACTTCTCAGAAAGTTCTAGAGACATCAGCTGAAAGTCAATACCACCGAAGAAATGAAGTCAAAACGTTCAGAACGTTCAGATTCAATATATTATAGAATACAAAAGTCGCAAGATTCAAAAAGGAACATTTAAAGCTTCTTTTTCATCAGAGGATTAACAACTTAAACAAGAATTTTTAGCTTGTGAACATTTTGTCCACCCGTTCTTCAGCAAGTACAAAGTGTTAAACGTAGCTGACAAACAATGTAAAAGATTAATTATCTGGGATAATCAGCAGCTTCCCGCAGCCGCTGACGGGAATCCGGCTGCAAGGCGGCAGACACAGAGTGAGGTCGGCCGACGCCTCCTGCCGCGGCTAGACACGGCGAATATCGTGTCCGCGGGCAGATGGGCGACGCTGTTAGCTTGCCGGCTAGCCACTGCGGCCTCTGCAAGGCACACCAGACATTCACTGTCCACATCTTCTGGAAGCCTCCATGCCCCCAGCAGCAGCCCACCTGTCTGTCGCTTAGTGTCATATTCGTAGATTTCGCCTCATCACTCCTGAACCACGACATCAGTCCCTCCTGGCTCCTTTCAGACAGTGCACTTCGTCCTGTTCTGCACTTAATGGTTTGACTGAACGAGTTCCTGCCTTAATTTATAGGAACTGATCAGAATTGCCACTCACTTTGCCTGTGTAATAACAGGCTGCGGATAATTACGCTGCCATTTCACCAGTGACATCATCACGGATATCTGCAAACGATCCTGGAAGATGGAGTATAATTACCGCGGCTTCTGCGAGTTCCGGACCGCTACCACTGAGAGGCTTAACCACCCGGGATGTGAAGGCGAAGAGAAACTCACCCCAAGGGGCTTCGGTCAGAAGCCTTAATGGTGTCATTATGCATTTTTAAACTTATGCAGGTATCGCAGTGTTTCTCGCTGTCAGAACCTGAATGAACGGAAGGGACATAATGTGGATGGGACATCAAGTTTGATTTGACTGATCCATTGAGTTTACACTCTATTACCCATAAACCATCCATTTAGACAAGGAGGGTGACTATATGAAAATGTAAATCAGCTTTTGGGAATACCGTAATTCTGAAGCGGCAATGCAGCTGTGAATGCGTCGCATTAAGACCAGCGCAGATGGTGTCAGGGCTCCTCATGCAACACGAGTCAGGCTGCGGAAAAGCTGGAGCCAGTTGCGGGAGGGGCGTGAACCCAAGCCCTGCATAGCACATTAGCGTCTCGTTCTGTGACGTTCGAACAACCACTCAGCGAACTGTGATTAAGTCTGTATGATTAATCCCAGCACAGTGTAAATGAAAATCACATCAGCCCGTCCAATTAATCATCTGTAAAGACTCTGTTTAATCACCGCTGTCAGCCCAATAGAGAATCACTTCTAAATCACAGCCATAAATAGAGAGATGCTGCCAAAGATTTCTTTAAAGAAAGTCCGTCATTATGTTGGCCTTTGTTCCAGGCACTAACCAATCAATTACGCTTACAATAATGAAGCGCCTTTACAAATGTTAAACTCTGACTGCAGTCTAACAGTGTCCTGACACTTTCTCAGGCCGCTGTGCACGTGGTCGTTGGTTCGATAGGAAGGCCATTGGTTCAGGAGAGAGGTCACCTTGAGCGAGGTCCTTACCCCCCAGAAAGATGCACGGGATGGACAGGTGACCCTGAGCTCGGAGCCTGCGCTTCACTCTCACCTCCCAATGCGTGTCCATGTGCCTGGAAAGTAGAGCATGCTGGGACATGCAGAAGCGAACACATTCCATTGTGACTGTCCCTGTACTCATACAAATGAGTCACGGGGAGGTCCCCTGAGGTTAATTGTGTGATTCTGAGCTGGGGGGTGGGTGGGGGCAGTAAATGAAAGGGTGTACAGGACATGCGATGAGGACATGTGTGTCCCCAAGCAGGTCTGCAACCGGTCGCTGTGACTATGACGGGCACAAAAAACCGCACCCCCCCCCCCACCCCCCTTAAAGGGGCACGAACCTCATCCAAATATATTTACCGGGCCTTCTTCGTTACAAGTGGGAAAGAGGCAGAAACGGGATGGCGGCTAAAGAGGGTCGGACCTTTCAAACAGGCTTTTAATACTCAGCTAATAAGCGCTCTGGCCGCCTTCCAAAGCACGGCTGCCGCGGCAGAGGGGGCGGCTGAATGGCGGCGTGAGCAAACACCGGGAGGGTCTGCCTCCCAAAGGCGTGCTTCTGGTCAGCGACGCCGGACGTGACAGAGGGGGCGGCTGAATGGCGGCGTGAGCAAAGACCGGGAGGGTCTGCCTGCCAAACGAGTGCTTCTGATCAGCGACGCCAGACATGACGGAGGGCAGCTGAATGGCGGCGTGAGCAAACACCGGGTGGGTCTGCCTCCCAAACGAGTGCTTCTGGTCAGCGACGCCGGACGTGACGGAGGGGGCGGCTGAATGGCGGCGTGAGCAAACACCAGGAGGGTCTACCTCCCAAACATGTGCTTCTGGTCAGCGACACCGGACGTGACAGAGGGGGCGGCTGAATGGCAGCATGAGCAAACACCGGGAGGGTCTGCCTCCCAAACGCGTGCTTCTGGTCAGCGACACCGGACGTGACGGAGGGGGCGGCTGAATGGCGGCGTGAGCAAACACCGGGAGGGTCTGCCTCCCAAACGCGTGCTTCTGGTCAGCGACACCGGACGTAACGGAGCAGCCGCAGTCGTCGGCACAGGTACATCAGGAGTGATGTAAGTCAGACTGATGTTAAAAGATGCTTACGTTGCTGATTAATTTCAGTACTCACATTGGTCTTCATAGCGACATCAGGTTACTGTAAAATCTTTTCTACTCTTGACCCAAGATGAAACTTTAATGACATGGTTTGGTGTGACTCATTCTTGAGTGTAATGACCAAAAACAGGAAGTATTAGTACAGCCCAGTGCCGATGTGTCACTGTAAGATTATTCTCACATGTAAACAATGCGGAGTCACACAAAAGGCTCAGAACCCGTAGGCTGCAAACCCCTGAAATTATACCACACATTTAGCTAAAATATTCTGTCTGGAATCTCTATCATAAAACCTCATTTTCAACCTCAAAATTAAGCTAATTACATTTTCCGTGAAGTGAAACACTCTACAAATAGCAATTCAACACTTTAGACTTCTGCGATCTGTTAAGCTATAATTAGATTAGTTGCTTATCTCTGAGCCATGAAGAACAAGACTTAGGGATGAAATGCAACAACTCTTTGAATCAAACAGAGCATAAAAACAAAGACCTGACACAATACCGCCCACCCACTTTTTACTAATGTGCTGTAGATTATTAGAACAGACAGATCCATAGGGAAGCAAAGCCTTCTGTGAAGGAAATTGCCTGGAATTGTGTTTTAGCAAAATTCCTTCTTATTGTCATTTACTTAAGTATCACCTGAAATAAAGTGCCTCTTGAGAGCTAAGCTTTGTGTCAAGGTGCAGGATCAGCATCCCTGGGAGCGTAGAAGGTCCAGCTGAGAGGTGGGTGCATAGGCCAGGCGCGGATAGAGGCTTAACCTCAACTAAACAACAAACCCCCTAATAGAAAGTTTATTATTTTTTGCAATGACTTTAATGAGATAAAGCCTTGATAATTACATGAAATAGATGCATTTGATCATGATGTTTTCTGTCCCACACAGTGCTGTGACTGGGAGCCAGCCTACACAGACATCGCAGCAACTGAGAACCCGAACGGGATTCTCAGCAACCCGTAGGCCCCGAAAAACCGTAATATAGAACAAAAGCGTGACAGACTCCACCGGTGACATGTATTATGTCAGAGGCGGCACTGCAGTCTCCGACCTCGTAAATAAGAGCTTCCAGGTTCGGCACATTTACGAGAACCCTCATTTCTCCAGCACAGATAGATATTGGCGCGGTGATGCAAGCCCCGAGAGCCTCGCTGGCCTTATTCTGAAATACCGTCGCCTGCAGTGGGGGATTTGGCTGCGTCCATGTTATTTAAAAGCCTGCCGGGCTGGGCCATCTGCGGGATTATTTGTTTGGCCTCAGAATTGATTATCTGCAATTCCCTGCATCCTTCAAGATGACACCAGAATGGAGAGGCGTGCCATTGGCTGTGCACGGGTGACTGATTGGGATGGCGTGATCAGAAGGACATTCAGGGAGGTATATTCATCAGTGGCAAGCCGTGTGTGTGAGCTACATCCTGCAAGGCCTGTTTATTTTGGTCACATATCATGAGTGTTTAAACCTCAGGAGCACCCAACATACACGACAAATCACCATCAAAATGCTGCATGACATGAAATGCGACTCGAGCTGATTGTTTGCTGAGTGTAAATGACCGAAGCTTCAAAGAAACCACTTTCTGTAAAAGCTAAACAAAAAAAGTCCCATTACAGGTGTTTCTGTGGTAACTGAATGTTTGTTGAAACTTTTAATTAATATCTCAAGCTCAATCAACCTTGACCTTTACAGACCACTGAAAGAGTGGCAAGGAGGGCTTCGACTACACAGCAACGCTTGCATACATTAAAGGATCGCCTAAATTTGGTATGTCTGTCACATTAATAATGGAGTGTTTCTGCCATATTCCCAGTTCTGAGAGTGAAAGTCAGTCACAAGACATGCTGATTCACTCTGCTGTTGCCTTGGCAGCACTGTAATCTTCAGGGTATCACTCCGCTATTTAACGTCGCCTAGGTGGCACTATAATCTCCACAATTTCACTCCGCCTTTTGCCGTCACCTCGGCGGCACTGTGATTTTCAGGGTTCCACTCTGCTGTTTGCCGTCGCCTCAGCGGCATGGTGATCTTCAGAGATTCACTCTGCCACTTGCCATCACTGCAGCGGCACTGTAATATTCAGGGTTTCACTCTGCCATTTGCCGTCACCGTGGCAGCACTGTAATCTTCACAGTTTCACTCCGCCATTTCCCATCACTGCAGCGGCACTGTAATATTCAGGGTTTCACTCTGCCATTTGCCGTCACCGTGGCAGCACTGTAATCTTCACAGTTTCACTCCGCCATTTCCCATTGCCTCAGCAGCACTGTAATCTTCACAGTTTCACACCGCCATTACCCATTGCCTCAGCAGCACTGTAATCTTCACAGTTTCACTCCACCGTTTCCTGTCGCCTTGCCAGCACTGTAATCTTCATGGGTTCACTCTGTCGTTTGCCTTCGCCTCAGCAGATGGACGGATGGCCACTATATTTAGTGCTAATCATCTGACTCAAAGTAACCAAAATTAGAAACTATACCCGCTGCATTTTATTCATTAAGTTCAGTCATAATTAAACCCTTTGAATCTGTGAAATGGGCTGTGGGGGAGAAGCCCTGACAGGATGAACAGGCAGTGGAGCTGTTTTGCTGTAGTGGATCTGCTATCCAGTCCTTGTCACTGTTCTTGGCTGGGTATGTGTTGGATGTCAGTATCCCACCTGGGGATCCAGTTTTCCTGTTGCACTGTTCTTTCTGTTAATGTCGCACTGTTTTCTGTTTGTGTCGCACTGGTCTTCCTATTCCTGTCACACCATTCATCTTGCTTCTGTCATGCCATTCTTCCTGTTGTGCCCAGTAGAATGTCCCCTTCTGTCCCCACATCATGTGGCTCTGACTGAAGGATTTCCATAAAATACTAAAAAGGAGCCAAACTTCAATCACCTTTCATAACAAAACAAAGTGACACCTGTTTACTTAATTCCCTGTCACTTGATTATAAAGTTTTAATATTCTGGATGACAGTACAGCACTGCAGTCAGCAATAAAAAGCCCCTTGGTGGCACAGATGAATGCGTATGACATCACTAACGATGCCTCCAGGCCCTGCGGGTCTATCAGACCTCACCTGCTCTTCAACAAGGACATTTCTTGCTTTCTTCCCCAACAAATGTGTCAAGCACCCGAAAAGCAGGCCGTCTGTTACAGGGACACTGCCCCATAGCTGCTCAATTAGGGAGTAACATCTTGGGAAAATATGGTAGAAATTTTACTGGAATGGTACTCGCAGGAACTCATTTTACTCAAAATGCTGCACTGCTGAAATTTTCATTCTGACAACAGCCTTAAAATGATACATATCTGCAGTTAATGTATTAGCAGGTGGTAACAAAAAACATGTATAGTACAAGTATAATATAATTATGATTCTAGTACTATAATGTGCAACCAAGGAGCACAAGTAGAAAAAAGATTCAATAATGCAGTGTACACTGTGACAGTAGCAGCTGTCAGGTTATTGAAGATTCAATAATGCAGTGTACACTGCGACAGTAGCGGCTGTCAGGTTACTGAAGATTCAGTGATGCAGTGTACACTGCGACAGTAGCGGCTGTCAGGTTAATGAAGATTCAGTAATTCAGTGTGCACTGCGACAGTGGCGGCTGTCAGGTTAATGAAGATTCAATAATGCAGTGTACACTGTGACAGTGGCGGCTGTCAGGTTAATGAAGATTCAGTAATGCAGTGTAGACTGCGACAGTGGCGGCTGTCAGGTTAATGAAGATTCAATAATGCAGTGTACACTGCGACAGTGGCGGCTGTCAGGTTAATGAAGATTCAGTAATGCAGTGTAGACTGCGACAGTAGCGGCTGTCAGGTTAATGAAGATTCAGATCACATGTGTAGACAGCCAGTCTCCTGAAGACATTTCATGTTAAATTTCTTTCTGAGGTAAATCAGTGCACCGGACTGGTTTGCTTCAGAGTCTGTCCTGGGCAGGATTAGGCCTCTCCTAATAACAACCCACGCTTGGGACCATGGTGCAGCGGCGGCTGGGCGACGTGACGGCCACGTACCCCCATGCTGTGATAAATTCTGCCCCGACTGGATGTTTAAATCGTATCTGCCACATCACTGCCGGGGGGGGGGGGGCGCCCGCCCCCCCGCCCGCCCCGCCGCCGCGGGCCCGCCCCGCGCGACGAGCGG
>JAODKC010000016.1:5675752-5688859 GCA_026777985.1 Mormyrops attenuatus
GAAACACCCCCCCCCCCCCACACACACACACACACACACACACACACACACGCACGCAGCAACCCATGACGACACTCCCCAGCTGTGTAAGGACCCTACCTGCAGCACAGTAAATGAAGGAGGATCCACAGAGACCAGAGGCACCAGTGAGACCGGCACTGTGCATTTTGGGGACACCTTTTCAGTGCAGTGTTGAACAGCGATGTCAAGTATTCATTAAAACAGCATGTGACAAACATGGCTATGCATTTAAAGGAACACTGCTTAGGTTAGGTGACCTGTCAAAGAACAAGCAGTCAAGCATTTTGTCCCCAGTGAACCTTGCGGGCAGGAACACTGGCTGTAAGCTGAAGTTTTGACACCTTCAGTAAGGTATTATATAAAATGCAAACTTAGAGCACCGATAAATGAAATGCAGCAGAGATTCTGAGAAAAGCGTTTGATTATAGGCATAGAGCCGCCCCGTGCGGAGCATGCCGAAAACACACAGTCCACATAAAATCATCCACACACCACAGTCCATGTCACAGGAAGGAGGTTGTCTGCTCAGCCGTATTACACACCGACGGTCCAAGGGAAGCCCTCACCATGCTGATCAACTCAGCAGTGGAAGGGAGCCGTAGATAAGCTGAGCTTCTACGATTCTAAGTGCACGCACGTTGGAATCTGGGTTGCTACAATCCTTATGGCTCCAGGGAAGGTATTCGGCTGAAGACGAAACAGAAAGCAGTGGACAGAGTGCTGGGTTAGACCGCTCACGGGGGACCTGAACACAAATCTTACTGCTCAGGTACAAACCAAGGTGTACAAAACAGCCACAAGGCAGAGGAGATGGAGCAATGTCGAGGACCAGAGGCATACCGAGCGAGCGAGGCACACACGCAGAAGACCGGAGCCCAGCCTGCCCCTTCGTCTATGGTCTGACAGAGCCAAAGTGGGTAAGCGATAGAGGCCCAGTAACTAATACCGCACTAGTACCAACCCTAGATATGGGGGCTTCAAAGGCAAGAGACCAGACTTCCCTGAGCCCAGTGCTTAAATATGCTGTGTTGCAAGAGGGGATGAAGATACCACCATACAGCTGATGATCGCACACCACGGGCAAACACCAGCTACACACCACACAGCACGCGATGATCGCACACCACGGGCAAACACCAGCAACACACCACACAGCACGCGATGATCGCACACCACGGGCAAACACCAGCTACACACCACACAGCACGTGATGATCGCACACCACTGGCAAACACCAGCTACATACCACACAGCACGTGATGATCGCACACCACTGGCAAACACCAGCTACATACCACACATATTTCAGGGTTAAATTCAATGCAGCAAGAAGGCAAAAAACAAATAAAGGTGATTTGAAACTATACATCAGGAATGAAGCCTTTATGTGCAGAGGCCTTGCAGGTCAATGTTCAGACCTGAAACTTCAGGCACAATGTTAACACAGAACTTGACTACATTATTCTGAATTACTGTATATATGCGGCCCGAAAATGGATGGAATTCCCTACCAAAATAATCAAAATAACTGTCTGCTCTGTGAACAGCTTCCCAGCTTGAAGAGAAGTTGCACTGGATAAATGACCAAAGCACGACTGGTCCTGAGGGATTTACCATCTACTAATGATCAACATTGAGTAAGGAGTAAATCTGCTGTATTTACCACAAACAAAACACAGCTAAGCTTTTACAGTTTTACATGTATGGATGGTCCTACAGAAGAAGCATCCCAAAGCCTTCAAGCCAAGGCCCATGGCCACCGAAGGCCTGCACACAGCAGCTCCTACATTCTCTCTGCAGCACTGGGTCGCCCCTCCACAAATGCTCATGGTCACAGACATGTGGCGGTACATGGCACTTACAGAGCATGTCTCAAAAAGGGAAAAACTGAAGCTGCACATCTAATGGATTTTAACAAGATGCTACCTGCAGGTATTTTAATATTTTGAAGAAATTCCTGAAAAATGATCTCTGAATGAGACGACTGCATCCTGAAAAGCCTGTTCAAATGCAAGAAAAAAAAAAAAGTCAGATAAGCGTGAAAGCTGGTGAGACAGGGCGGCGAGCGTTCCAGTGCAATCGGCCTGAGAGCGGGACAGGGCGGTGAGAGTTCCAGTGCAATCGGCCTGAGAGCGGGACAGGGCGGCGAGCGTTCCAGTGCAATCGGCCTGAGAGCGGGACAGGACGGCGAGCGTTCCAGTGCAATCGGCCTGAGACAGAGCCATGCAAACAGCATGGCCATTTACAGTTAGACTGAAGTGGCCTCTTACTCCCATGTGCATCTCCAGCTTGTACACAGATTCATTAAAAGGCTGCTGAAATATCGCTGTGGTACTATGGCAACAGTATGGGAGCACAGTGGTACAGCCAGCCACCCAGGAGGCCATAGAAAAATCAGGGTGAAACTCAACAGCGCAGACCGACCTGCCACAGCTCTGCGTTAAGTGGAGCTGCCTGGCCTCCACCTCTCCATCAAGAGAGCTTTTATACTGAGATTTTATGTAAAATTCACAGCCAAATGCAGTTACTTCCGGCCTGAGCATTTCAAAGGCAGCAAATCGAAGAAAGTGGGCTCTACGGAGGAGTTTAATGGGCCTAGTTTCTCATCAGTTCCCAAAAGGGGATTTATTCGATCGATCGTTCTGATGCGCGAACGTGCGACAATCGTAACATGGGATTCTCCACAGTAATTACCAGCCGGCCGACCTCATCACAACAGCCGCTCCCTCGCAGCGTCCCACTAAACTTCCTTCCATTACCGCCTTAAAGCAACCAGCGCAGCAAACCCTCCAAGCGTGCGTATAACCACAGTGCAGCACCTTCATCACGAAAAGTGGTAAAACAACAGGACGGGGCATCGTACTACCAAGTAAAACTGTTTTCGGTACAAACAGGAGTTGCTTCTTTGGGTGAAGTTCTAACAGGGGGAAATGTGCAGCTATTTATTGAAAATATCATCCATTTAATTTGTGCGTCTGTACATATTGATACAATAACTGAAATGCTTCACTGTTGCTGCCGTTGTAGAGGTATGTTCAGTGATCCGAGGTACGAACCCAGAAAGTGGCTGATAAAGGAGCCGACCCCAGGAACGGCGTTCTCACGTCGCCCAACGATCGACTGCAGCGCACGTGCGGGCATCGCGCGGACGGGCTCGCGGCTGCACACCTGCCCCGGGCAGCGCCTCGCGGGCGCAGCGTGGCAGCTACCGAGGCGGCTCGCGCTACTCAGCCGGCATCCACTCCCGCTTCCGTCGCCGCATCGTGTCCAGTACTCCGCCCACTGCAAAATTAACCACTAAGTCGTCGCAAAACTGCAGTATGCCCAGTTTATGCTAATAAAAATGCAACCGGCATAAAAACCATGTACACTCTTGCAGGGTGCTACACACGAGTAGAATTCGTTTTGCTAGTCTGTGGACTTGAGGCAGACTCGCAGAGAAGATAACTAGTGCAGAATAGAATAATATTGCTAACACTGACTTCCACCAACTTGTTTTTCTCACGCTTCGTATGTGAGAGGGGACAGTCATACACAAGTCATACACACATTTCAGGCTTCAAATCACCCAACGTCGCCCAGGCAACCAGCCAGATAACCACATATTCTTAAAGGGGCCCGGTCGTCCTATAAAAATCTTCACTTAATGTATCGTTATTCTGAGTTTTTCTTGTGGAACATTACTACAAGTTTATTAAAGTACTTAGAGACAGACCAGGAAAAGTCTGGATGGGGGCCTCACGTTTAAACACTTACTTGAGCCGGCTCTCCTTGCTTCGCTCGAAGTCACCGGTGACGGACGGTCCGCCACTGGTCCTTCAGCTTCTTTCCCCCGAGTCGTTTAACACCCCCTGGCCTTACTATCGGCAATGTATATATGTAGCTAGCAGTACACTCTTCACTGGGTTTTCGACTAATTCTCACTCTGTTTCTTCAAATAAATTAATGGTATGTCTTCCGACAGCTACACTAGTTACAAAAATGTCAACCTGTTCTGTTAAAAACAATAAAATTGTGAATCTACGTCTTCTGTGAAGCGACGAGAGAGCGGGACGGAAATAACCCTGGCCGATCGCTACTCTCCTCCTCAGCGCTTGTAACACCGACACACTGGGACGATGCGGGCGCGAGCTGATGACGTCAGCCGGCTTGTCGCCGCACTCCTTGCGGCGCGGACTTTAATCATCAAAGCCAGCTGTACAGTGGGCGGGCCCCGCCCCTTTCTCAACGGCGCCCGAATATTGCGTCACTCGATCAACACACCAAGTCGGAGCAGACTGGTCCTACCGACAGTGTGCTTGCAGGTTTTCAAAGGAAGTGTTTTGAAGACGTGACTTCCTACTTTAGTCATCACTTATGTGAATTGTCTGTTTCATTGGAATTGCCGTTTTCGATATTAGAAAACTAAGACGTTGCCTAACAAGCTGGAATCTAGGCGGTTAATTAAAGTGATTGTTCAACAACAGTAAACTCCCTTTACAAAAATTCACAGGCAGGAGAGTGATACCATCAGCCGGTCAAGGTTAACTTGAAAGACTGAAAACCTTTGCGCCCCACCGAGGTGAAGATATGGGTTCTTATTAGCGGTGCCAAGCGGGCACAAACAAGCGGTGTGGCGTTTTCCCTGGCACCGTCCCCGAGTGCGTCATGCTCCGTCACCCTGTTTTCTAGAAGCGAAACCTCCGCCGACTCGCCAATCCATCACTTGCAGTGCTGCCGACTTAGCGACTTTTTAAGCGAATAACGACAAATCTAGAGACTTTTTGGACTAATCTTATTAATAGAAACAGAAAAAAATGTAAATAAGAACAGCTTTACTGGGGATGCGGCTGTATGAAATACAGTACATGTGAGCACTGAGAGTAAGAGAGATAGAAACAGGTGTAAATATCTGACACCAGGCAAAATACAAACATGACGCGATGACGCCGCGTATATGCTAATTAGTGCATAGCGTCTTCTAGCTACATTTAGCGACTTTCCGATTAGGCTTTAGTTACTTTCCATTGAAAGTAGTGGGCAACACTGGTTAATTGCCTCCAGTACCTGGCACCAGCACAGGGATATCCCACAAAGCAAAGGCACAGGGCTCAGCAGGAAGCAGGGAAGGTCTGAATACAGGGGCCTCTGTTCAAAGACAGGAAAAAGCTCTCCCCGCATACGCATATGTCTGTCGCCTGGAGATACCTTTCCAAGATACAGAACCGAGTGTAACAGCTCATTTGCTTACAGCTGTGCATGTGTGTGTCCATAAGGTCTCTTACCAGCAACCTGCTGCACCAAAAAGGGTCATTTAAAGTGAAATGAGCAGATCACTGTGTGCCGTCTTGAAGTTTCCAAACAGTAGACACACATTTGCACCATGCCATTCTGATTAGACCAGGCTTCTTTCCATAGGAGGTCCGGCAGAGCCCAGCCCAGTCCGATCAGCTGGCAATGACTCAGGGCTAACTCTCACACAGCTCTTTCAATTCACGTCGACAGAAGTGTGTTAGCACTGGGGGGTAAGTGCCATCCCTGAGTCTGTCAGTGTCTCTTTGGATCATACTGGGCCAAATAAAGACAAATAGACCAAGCAGGGGCCTCTATCACAAAGCAGGGTTCCTCAATTAGCTGGATAACTTGTCGGATTTAAGGTACCCCAGCTTAAATGGACTTCTTTGTCCTTCTTAAATGGAAATCTTTGTTCACCTAAATTTAGGCCAGACTACCTTAAATGCAACAAGTTATCAGGTTAATAACAATAACTGATGCTTTGTTGAATTCTCTTTCTGTCTCCCCCAACATGCTCTCTGTTGCTGAGAGCAAGCTGGCTGTGAAGGGCAGCCACCCATAGCAGCACCCAGGGAGCTGGGGGTTAAGGGCCCTTGATGAAGGACCCGCAGATGTACCAAGACTGGGCTTGAACACAGAGGCTTTGCCCACTGCGCCCCATGCGGCAGTCACAGCTCCTACTGAATTGTGCATCCAAATGACAGATTTTAGTCCCCACCATGAGTGCAGAATCCACCACCATCATTGGTCCCTGCCGCTGCTTATTAATCCCGGTCCTCCTGGCCACTGGGATTCACACTGCGATCTTTGCTAATAAAGCCCAAGCAAAGCCACTCTGTTAGCTCTACTCACGGTTTCTTGTTTCTTCAAACTATCACATACACCCTGTGACTGCTTGCAGGGTAACAGCAATATTAGACAAGGATTGGACTATGAACTCCCAATGGATACATTTCCATCATGGTAATCAGTGCAACCAAATACAACAAAGGCCCAATTCAGGGTTGTTCTCTGTTTACTTTAACCCTAGAGTTGCCATACTGGTGAGATCGTTTCACCCGAAATCTACACCAATGAGAAATACAATAAGAAACATGCATGGTGACCAAGGCCTGAGCCCCTCTGTATACACTCGCCGGTGCATTGCCGTCTGGGGATTTGTTAAACCCGCCCAGGCCCACCTTTGGAGCATGTCACACGCACACAGCCCCACATTAGAGTGCCAGGCAAATCAACCAGTGGCACTGCACTGCACTGGAGTGTTTTACTTACCCATGTGATCCACCCATTTTGTACCATCCTCCACAGACCGGCAACCGGCTCAATCAGTCACCCAGGAAGCCACAGACAGGAAGGCCCTTCCCGCTGTTCAGGCTTTACGTTTCACACTGACTTTTTCACGTATCTGGCACATTTGAGGGCTGACAAAGGGGGTGCTGTGCAGTGATGGGACATTTGCACAGTGGATGACAATGTAGAGGAACAAGTAATGAAAACATCAAGCAGGGGAATATGCAAGCACTGCTGGGAGACAGGGGTAATCAATCAGTCACCTACCCATCCATCCATAGCTGCTTAGCCCAAGCAGAGCCTATCCCAGGGAGCACAGGGGAGGCCCCGAGTGCGATGCTGCTCTGTCCTAGGGCACATACCCACATACACACAAGACACAACATGGGCGATTCAGAGACACCAATTCACCATTTTTATGGACTGCGGGAGGAAACCTGCCCAGCACAGGCAGGATGTACAAATGCCACACAGAGCAGGAGCGGGATTGGACCCGAACCCCAGAGGTGTGCCCCCCCCCCCGGCCATCCGCCAGGCACTGTGCCACCCGACGAGGATGAAGGGGTGCAGTGAAGCGAAAAGCATTTAGGACAGAGTCCGGGCCGGATGTGCAAACTCTGATTTTGTTGTAATTGGGATTAACAAAAGTTACCTTTCACCAACGCAGATTTAACACAGGCTTTATCCACCAAACACACAAAAAAAAACGTTTCAAAAAATGAATGAGAACCAGCAAAACACAAAGCACTACAGAGGGGGATCCCAGCCTGTAGAGGTCTCCAGCCCACGCCAGTGGAGAACAGCTGCTTAACTGTGTTACGCCAGCAAATGAAAGCACACAGGCACAGGTAAGCTGCTGACAGCACAGGCTCAGAACCATCGCAGTCGCCTGGGGGGTATACTGATCTACTAAAGAATAAAATATCCACATGGCCTTTTACAAAATGAAGGTTCAGGGTCCAGGCAGTCAAAACTGAACAGACATCAGAATTCAAAATAGCATCCATGAGACATTAGCGGGGCAAGACAACTGACGTGGGGAAAAGCCATTAAGAGAGGGGACACGTGCTTTAAAGTTACGTTTAGGAAATCTCTTAAACCCGGACCTCATAAATATGAAGGGGTGCATTTTATAACAGGAAAAACAAAAACATCAGAAGAATTTACTTATGAAAAATATCAGCACATTGAAATAATGAAATGGTTTAGGTATCATTACAATTCAGCAGAGCCTTCTCTGTTATGACAAAGGCTTATGTAACATTAAAAAAATACACATTTATTTTAATTGAAGTCACAGCATTATCAAAGGCATAAATAAGATCAGAGGAAGTCCTGCAGCCATGTAACTCCGCAGAACACCATGATTCCTTCCCCGATGCCGGTTACCACGGCAAACTGCAGATCTGATTGGCCACGGTGCGGCTGCTTCAACAAGGAGTCCTGTGGAGGTCATACCGTCTGGCTGCTGCTCTTGGGGAGAGCTCAGTCGTGCGCCTCGTACCCGTCACCTAGAGGGAGGCAAGAGAAAGGGAAGACTGTGCATGCAGTCAAAGTCACATGTGGAGCCAAAAGGCAGTAAGCCTCAACAAGACAAGGACATGGAGTACGTCATGGAACCAGCAGGGGGCTCCCTCTCCAAAGACAAAAAAACTATCTTGTTCTATATTCCAGGTAAAAATCCAGTTCAGGGTCACTTGGGATCTGGAGCCTATCCCAGGCAGTATAGGGCACGAGGTTGGGGTATACCCTGGATGGGATACCAGTCCATTGAAGACAACATATGTGTGTCATAATGACACTGAGTACCACAAATCATGCTAGAAAAAAGGCTTTGGATGGTAATTAGACACGAAGATACTGTACAGTTAATGAAACAATCACAGAAAGTCTCAGCTTGTTTTTTTTTCAGAATCCAAATGTCCTCAGTAGTGTGAAAGACTCAAACACAAATATTCAGGGATTTTTCCAGTCTCTGTTTGGTTTTGTATTCTGCCCTTGTGGCATAAGGAACTTTGCATACATTAATTACTCTGATGTATTGCGCCCATTAGCTCGACAAACGTGAGCTGCGATCGGATGACATCACTGTCTGGAACCAATATTATTTTTCATAATGCAACAGAGACCCCTGCTGGTGCGCAGCGGAACTACATTCAGATACTTAATGAGAATTATTTAGAATTGCACGCTTTTAAACAGCTGGATATTTTACTTCAGCAGTTCCGGTTTAGAAACCTTCCCATATGGATCCTACAGCACGATACATCCAGGAACGTTAACACTCACAAAAGAAGAGCCACTGCCTCACCTACTGGGGTGAGGAGATAAGTGGGTTTACAAGCCAAACACAGGACTGTGCACAGCCGTGCGCAGAGGGGGTGCAGCGTCCTGTAGGGACACGTCCAGACCAGGGTACCTGCGGAAGTCAGGACCGCACCCCGCAGACCTCTGTCAGGACAAGCCGGTACGAGAAACGAGCGGACAGGGGGATTCCGACACGGCTGGCGTCAGACGCCGCCTGAACCCGAGCTATAACTGCGGCCGAGCAGCTGCTTTCACACCGACTGTCCGGGGAATTAAGCCTTTCCGGTCGGTGTGGACCGGTAGCGCTTCTTATTTCTTATTCTTATGGATAAACCACGTCCGCATGCTGCAAACGGGCAGCAGCGACGCGCGTCTGTTAACTTACAGAGAGTCTTCATTCCCCAGTTGTCCAAGTCTTCCATGTCCAGCTCCAGTACTGAAGGGACATCGTCCTCAAACACGGGCCTGGAGGGTATAAACATGAGGGTGGGGGGGTCAATCAGGCTGCAAACAAATCAGTCCTGCAGAGGAACGCCAAACGATCGGCCTGGCTGGAGACCTGCTACTATAATGGTCTGCACACACACATAAATAGCCCTGCTTTTCTTTTACCTTTATTTATTTAGCACCTTTATCCAACTGAGAAACAAAGTATGGTAAGACGGTGCTGATGGTTAAGGGCCTCGGAGCTGCTGAACACCGAAACTCAAAGGGGGGTTCGGATATCAGTTATCGACTGTCCAGCCACAAAACAGCAATCACGCTGTTCGGGAACGAGGTGGCAGCGATGGGAGAAACCCAGTTACCGACTCTGTCCTCCTGGGAACCTGCCGCTATCATGGGATAATAATGGCTTTTGGCATAAGCAATTTAACAATTTTATACAAGGAATAACTTCCACAACATACTTCGTGGATACATTACCTACTCTACACACATTATACCATTTTATTTGGGAAAACCTCAAAGAATCAAACATGGACTTACGCCGGTATGTGTCCAGCAATGCCGTCATCTATGAAGGCATCCTTCTTGTTTGCCCCTAGAAAGAAAGGAAGCAAACGCATGTTTCCCCGAAAAGCGTTACGGGATGAACTCGGAGCGCCATTATTCACGCTAAAGCCGATTTGTGCATTTTGATGCGGGGGGGAGCGGGGGTCTCACCGGGAGCTTCCTTCTTCTTGCAGTGCCAGATGAAGATGCCCAGCAGAACTGCGGTAAGCAGTAACGCCATGGCCAGACCAGCCGCGACGGGCCACAGGGACTGCATGACCGCCTCCTCGGGACCCGATGTGGCGTTGACACCCGATAAATACTCCGTCAAGTCTACTGCGGGGGGGATTATTATTAGTGCAAAACAGCAGGGGCGCAGTTCACCTCATATAGCCGGGTCTGGAACCGAAAGAAGTCCGATTAGGGAGTGGGACCGGGTTTACCGGAGGATCGCACAGACAGGACGCCGAAAGCTGTGGCCGCACGCACAAGGACAGGAGATAGAAAAGGAGAAGCGGGATTACCTTCGTTAACGTCATCTCCTGCACTGCCCTCTCCGACGGTTGGCTCTGGAATTAAGCGGGTCTAACTTTACTGCATGAGCTCAATAAACCCATGTGGCAAATTGTACACTGTTCAGAGAACGTCTGTAATCTATGGGAAGACAAATCTCTCTCTCATACATACATATACATATACATACACACACAATAAATATACAACCAGTTGAGTATAAAGAGTCACAGAGTAGTCAACTGGTTGGTTGAAACAAAACCTTGGTCTGGATTTGTACTTTCCAGACCTGATCTTTCCATCTCTGTCTATAATGGATTTCTTTTGTGGGTAACTTCCGCTACACTGTTAGTAGGTGATGACAAATCACCTCTCTTAGAGTACTGACTAAACTATGAGTAACAGAACTGAATTACAGGTTACTAACAGTAATACATTTTATGACTCCGAAACAACATACTAGTACTGACACCACTTTACTGTCTGCAACGAACAAGTCAGGACACAGCTCCAGTGAGGGGTGCTGGGGCAACAAAAGATCTGGCACTGCAACCTGGCTGGGTGTAAATGTGTGGGCTTGGAGGGGGCTGCCCTTAGCTTACAGACCAAACATCCTGAGACCATCTCCGCTAAGCCATTTCTGACCAACACGGAATAATAACAAAATGAACAGACCGCTGTTTTTGATTTTTGCTATGTGAGTGGATCCCAGCGAATTACCCATTAAACTCAAACATCACTGCCTACTTGAGATACTGGCTCAACAACAATTTTCTCCCTGCGATTCTAGAATCGTAATGACTGTTCAGTGCAGTATACATGTTTGGTTTCTCAGTGCCCTCATTCTCTGCTTGTTTTCCCCTTGCTTCCTGAATCTCTACGTCTCCCCTCTGTGTTAAGACCTGCCGTCACTCTGCTACATGCTTCAGTTTGACTACATTTAAGGTTAGTCCAACGCGCTAATCAGATTTTCCGAATTACAACGCTCGTCTCTTACTCGCCTGTAACACTTACCTGCAGTCATGTCTGTGCACCTTGCTGTCAGGACTGGTGAGAGTTTGGAAGAGGCCGATTCCCCGCTGCCTGAAATCTCTGCCAGCCACATGCGTAGGGCGTCACACTCCCGTTTTCTCACTCAGAGTTGTGACGCTCTGTGTCAGCAGTTTCCGGGGCTGGGATTCCTGTAGGACAATGAGTGATCCTTTGGGAAGTTGTGCAATAATCAGAGAGCCTGTGGCCACAAGCCTGGCTACTCCAAAACCTTCTGCAGAAGTTCCTCCAGCCAAACTATGCTGGAATCCTAATGACAGTAACATATTGTGGCTAAAAACGGAAAGACTTTACCTCTATGAGCTATAACAAGGCTGACACAATACTGTGTGTAACACCCCCCACCCCCCCAAAAAAAAATGTATTCAAATGAAGCTCGGAGTTCAGCTTCTCATACGTTACAATATGCAAAGGGATTTCCATGCAAGCTGACGTCAGCTACCTGCTCTCACTGGATGCGACTTACATGATTCACGCCCCACTACTGGGCCCCATCTAACCAGTCACAACCTGCCTGAGACCGGATGTCGTTTTCTAACCTTTTTCCTCAGCAGTTACTCATCCTGTGTTCCATCTTTCCTGAAAGAGTGATTCATTTAATTCTGTAGTGTGGCTATAAAGTTTTGTGTGGGGAATATTCTATGGTTTCTTAGTGCTGTGCAGCCCAGCCCTTGTTAGTCTTTGGGCTACATGCAGGACTCATGGATCAAAAGGATCAGGATTTGGTTCGGATGGTTCAGATGTTGGCTGGCTGTCTACTCATGATATTGAATTATGTCCGTGAAATAAGTGAGAATATGTCACTGAAATTACACAACTGAAAGAGAAGCTTTGTTTTTTTAAATAATATTTGTTAAAAATGAAAAATATAGTCAGCATGGTGATTTGATGGATAAATGATGGATGCATGGATGGATGTATGGATGGATGGATGGAAAATCTGTTGGTTCATCTAATGACGCTCATCATGGTTATCATATAATAATAATAATAATAATAATAATAATAATAATAATAGTAATAATTATTCTTTATTGATCCTTCATAGGGAAAATCTCTTTGCGCCTAGCCCACCTGGCGCTCTGTGGCACATAGGAATCAGGAGAATCACAGCAGCTAACTTATCAAAAAAAAAAAAGGTTATACAGACGTTTCACCCTTCCATCCAGAGGGCTTTCTCAATTCTGGGTGACTGGTTGGAGTGGCAGGTTTATAACTTAACCAATGGGATCCTATACGAACACACATTGCCACAGCTCTCAGACATGGACCTGTGAGGAACATTAAGGCCTCCCAAGAGGCAGAATGGGCTGTATTCTGGAGACTGGGTTCTGGGGAACTAGTATTTTCAGTTGTAAATTTTAACTGTGGGCAGGCAATGAGACATCTAGATATTGATGAATTACTGCCGGTTATCTACCTTTTTAAGGTCTGACACATGTATACTAGTTAGGTGTATATGCTGTATATATGTTTTCAGCCACGGGATTCGAAACCTCTGATGTGTGTTTTATTTGCTATAAGATGTAGTGGAGTAAACGTCAAAAGTTTCCACGGCTAAATCTACTTAAGTTAAGGGCAGATACACTCACCTAAAGGATTATTAGGAACACCTGTTCAATTTCTCATTAATGCAATTATCTAAGCAACCAATCACAT
>JAODKC010000016.1:5688959-5703939 GCA_026777985.1 Mormyrops attenuatus
TCAATATGGGCCAACATTTCTAAAGAATGCTTTCAGCACCTTGTTGAATCAATGCCACGTAGAATTAAGGCAGTTCTCAAGGCGAAAGGGGGTCAAACACCGTATTAGTTTGGTGTTCCTAATAATCCTTTAGGTGAGTGTAAGTGAAAAAAGTACTTAAGTGCAGTAACTATGATTGGCCAGAAGGTGGCAGGATTGTACAAATGTGCATTCGCGTACTTTATTGCGCGGTAAATACAGATAAGTTGTATAGGATTACATTTAAAACGTTAAGAGTTTGAATAATACAGAAGAATATGTATTAGTGTTCACTGTTAAAGGTAATTGTACATTGCTTTCGTTTGAAAAAAAAAACCGATTTTTTTACATTTTGTGGCAGAATTGGTTAAAGAGTTTTTGTCGGCAAACATAAATATACTGGCCCTGTCATGTTTTGTCCTGAATACTTTTTTCCTGAGGTAAAAACAGCACATGCATTGTTCTTTCTGAATGTTGTGCCCCCCCCCCGAAAGAAATTTAGCACAAAGCAGGCCAAAACAGGTCCGACAGCTACCAAACTTAGGCTGTCTTTTGACACCCCCACCCAACAATAAGTACATTCACCTGTTAATTACTAAGAGAGCAGAACTGGATATTGGAAATCCCACCTAACAAGGTTGTTAGCGCCGAGTCTGCTGGTGATGGGGGTGGTGTTACCGACGCTTACGGATGTTCTGGGATGGATTCTGATTGGTCCGTTGGACTGGGGCTCCTCTCAGGCTCGAACGCAGTGTCGCCACCCATTGTGTTGCCTGATCTTTTGGGCCTATTGTCTTTTTCAATTCCAATTAAAAAGAAGAAACAGGATTACCTGATTTACTACCTCTGACTGGTAGAAGTTATGAGTGCTGAAAAGTAACGAGAGTCCTGTTTTCAAACCAGCACCATCCTGTCCTTCACTGCTTATGGGAGACAGGAATTAATGATAATTAGTAATGTATTTGATATAATTACGTGTTAATAAATGTCCGGCCACAGTGTGGCGCTATAGTCACAATATACAGCTTACAGTTGTGCTTTTACCTGTAGAAGTTTTAACCAGGTAGATGAAGCAGGACATCCCACTCTATGTAATGGTGTTTACCGCTTGATTGTTTCTGTACCTCAGTATTAAAAGTGTTTCTACCTGCAAACCTTGTGCTTTTTGTGATGGCCATGGTGAGTCACATAGGAAAAACAGGATGGAAAAGAGTGGAGAAACTCTGCTAGCCATCCTGAATTGATTTTGAACCTTTTTAGCTTTCATTCACAACTCTGTCCTCACACCAGTACTCACTGGGACAAAGGTCCATGCTCAACTAAGGGCATGAGTCCAGGATTATTATTACATTAACTGGGAGCACATCAGAGTGAAATATGTATCACCTGGCAAACCTGAACTGATACATCACTAATGCAAACATGGTCAAAACTGCTTTTGCACTGACCGCATTGTGCCCGCGGATAAGCACGTCAGCCAAATGACCGAAATGTAAATGTGACCATCTTCATCGCACACCCCTGTTAGTCAAATCGCAGTTCCACGTCTCCAGGCGACCGCCTAAGTCCTTTGTGATCTGACAAGGCACACAATGGTGTCCCGCTAGCGTGGCATCTTTAAACAGGCGACCCACGCCCAGAAAGTAAAGAGCGGTGTCTGAGGCACGCAATTAGAACCGCCGCCCGTTGCTCGCAGCGCTGTGCTGGACGTGCGAAGTCGCCCACACCAGACTCTTACCCCTGTTGAGGAATATGGAAAGGTGTAATATACCGTCGCGGTCATGAAAGTGCTACTAAACGGTTCCAATAGGAAACACCAGGCAGGTTTTAGAATTTTAGAGCAGGATCCAAAATACAGCCAAAGATGAGTAATAAAACACACCGACAAATAAATAGGCCTAAAATAAAAATAAGCCATTAAACTCATTTTAATTGGACAGGGTAAGTCTTTGCAGTGTCTGATTTGGGCAGTGCAGTGTAATACAGCAGCTTTACTGTAAAGCCAGTAACACTGGCACTGAACCTTTGAGAGCAGCAGTGGCGTGCTGTAAAGTCAGGGGTCATTTCTGCCCTGCTGCCTGACTCATGGTGATGTTTGCTAATGCTGATGTAAGGTGCTCTGTGTACACAGTGGAGTAACTGATGGCTTTATCATTTCACAGGCCGGTAATGACTCATCGCGGCTTTCAGTTCTCTGTCCATACAGGAGGATACTCTGGGCCATATACTGGTTCTGTGCCACCAGTTGAATCCCTGCTCACTTTCTTACATGGACCTCGCTCCCTGTAGAGCTGGACAGCTCACTGAACAGTGTTGAGGAAATTACTCACAAAAGACATGTATTAAAGACAGAGCTGGAAAAGTTCAGGTCCAGAAAGTACAAATCCAGACCAAGGTTTTGTTTCAGCTGACCAGCTGAGTATAAAAAGTCACAGAGTCACCTGAGCCCAGAAGAGCCAGACTTCAGTAATGCAGCACTGCAAAGACCACAGAGAAGATGAGGATGTCAGATATTCTACAAGATGGATTTCATAAGCAATTCCATGTACTTCCTGTGCAGCCGGACCTCAAAGCCTGTGGATCAACATCTGTGTAGTTTCTAGAAGCCTCCGCGCTGACCTCTCCCACTAGCTGGGGAAAGATGCCAGGATCTGAATCACACCTGCTGTTCATGAGTCCATTGCATAACCACCCTTGTGGCCATCATTTTCGAGTAAATCATTCGGTATTTGCCTCTTGAACTCAGAATTGGGTGAAGTTCGGCTTTCAAAAAGGCATTAGCTTCACCTGTCATCAAAGAGTGCCCAGAGCAGATATTTGGCACCCTCATGATCCTGGGGTAGGTTTCACAGGCCAGGCTCCTACAGGAGACCCCCGTAACATCTCCCACTGAGCTTTTCCGGGAAGCTTAAAGCTTGAAGCATGGCCGACGCTGACAACTCCAATGTGTTAGTTTTCCAAACACATAGCTGGTCATTTTATCACAATGACCTGTATTAGAAATCTTACTCAGGGGTAAAGCCCGTCTGGGAGCCTCAACCCGCACCATTGTGGGTCCATGCCCTGGGTGCCCCCCCGGCCCCCTGGCACCTTCCCCAATCCCTCCATTCGCGTTGTGACCCATAATTTCCAGCACGTTTTATTATGGCAGCGGCCAGCCGCCCGCCACGCGACTCTTCAGCTAAGGAGTCGCAGCTGGTGCTGGGCTCTCGAGTCAGACTTTGCTCCCAAATGCATCAGCCTGACTCGCCCTCCCCTCGTCAAGCTGCTTCTTTGTCCTTATTTCCTGCGCGGGAAGCTACTTAAAAGCCACAATAAAAAAAAGAAAATTCAAAGACAAGAGCAAATCCTCCGATTACAGAGCGAAAGACAAGTAACAGAGGCGCAGAAGGGCAAAGTGTACATGCATAATGTGTATGAAAAGGCATTAGCTGGCACTGCATCAGAGTACTACAGAGTAATAAATAAACAAGGATGGAGTATAATATACTTGTATATAACATATACAAAGGTAAATGCAGTGTTGTCGGAGTTACTGCTGGCACTGTGGGGGGAGGAAGTGACGGATGCACTGAGTCTGATGGCAGCAGGCAGAGATCCTCTCTACCGCTTCCCGGAGGGCTGTGGTGGAACGACAGAACCCTGTGGAGAGACTGTGCGTGGTTGATAAAGCTTACATTTTGGCAGTGCTCCCATCACTGCCACTGCCTCCATCATGGGGGAAACGCTCCGCTACTGCCTTTGCGTCTCACTGGCGGTGGCACCGCCGCCCTCTCCCAGGAGAGGGCCGGCGCCGTGTGCAGGCAAGGTGAGATAGAGCAGGAAACTCAGCTGGAGGCCTGCGTCTGCGGCACGCCCCCACCCTCAAGCGGAGCACCTGCTCTGGGAGGCTTTGGGGACGGGCGTGATGGATACAGGGGGGGCAGCTGAGATTATCAAGACCGACACAGTCTGTCTGCTTTGCTCTGGATCTGGGAGGGGCGGGGGGGGCGGGGAGGTCCAGCAAGGAACCCAGGTGCACCTAAGTGGAGATGTGATCCAGGCTGTGCTACACCTTTCTAATTCTTTACATATGCGATTCATTTATCAACCACCTTTAAAGAGCGTGTGCATCAGAGTACTGCAGAGTAATAAATAAAGATGGAGTATATAATAACCATATATAAAGGGTATGAATGCGAATGCAGTAATTGTTGGAGTTACTGCCAGCACGGTGGGGGGAGGAGGTGGAGAAGGGGTGTGTGGGTGTGTGTGTGTGTAAATATATATATGTACATACACACAAATACACGCACACACACACACACACATACAATACATTTAGCAGGCGCCTTTATCCAGTATATATTTTTATATATTTTTGTGAGAGCAGAGTCACACAGTCTCTGAAGCCATTGGGGTTTACAGGCCTGAGGTTCCCGGTTCGAGAACGTCAGAGTTGCCAGCCCACAGGGGGTGGAGGTGAAGGCCCTCAGCAGCCTATAGCAGGCCGCATGCGGGCAACTTAACCGGAAAGCGTCTGACGATTCCCCCCCCCCCGCCCCCCCGCAGCACCGCGGTGCTTGTTACTTCTCGGGTGAGCAGATGGTGGCAGGTTGCAGCCATTAATGTAGCTGCATCTCCGTATGCTCCAAGACTCAGAGGACTAATCGGCTCATTTGCTCAAAATTCTCCTTCAATGGCATGTTTTCCGTTGGCAGCTAGAGGCTTTTGGTGTGGGCAGTGGAATGTAAAAGTGATGCCACACTGTCCTGCTTCTGTAGGCAGAGGATTCACCATATGAGTAGGCAGAGTATTCACCATATGAGTAAGGATAACTCAGGATCTGCACTTTGGTCTCTACAGGTGATAATTTATGCTGGAGAAATTTCTTAATAATTCCACGGTCTAATTGCAGCTTTCCAGCACCCGGGATAAATTTAGCAGCGTGATTTAGGTCATTGAAAGCCTGGCACTTGAACAGAGGACCGACTGATTTGATAATGTAGATGGCTGCAGACACCACATCTTCGGGATGAAGGTGCCCCGACATTGCGGAGTGTAATGGGCAGCGCACTAATGCTGCAGGAAGGTGACCAGGCTGTAACTAACCAGGCGGGATGTCTTCACTCTGCTGCTGGTGATCATATCCGATTGAAAATGGTGCCGTCTGATGCTAGGTGTTCATCGCTAGCAGCGACAGCCATGGGAGATACAGTGCTGCCGATTTCGGCTCGTTAACTGAGAGATCGGCCAACAGAGGCTGGCTATTTGCAGACTGAAGGAGGGTGACGATGTGTGTATTGTTTACATCTGAGTCATGTCATCTGCTCCAGATAAAATGGGTTCCTGTTACACATAGAGACTGTACAAGAGGAACAGGAATTAAAGCTTTTGACAGGTACATACAGAACTTGTTTTATTTGCTAATTGTATGGTATGTACAGGCAACCTATGTGCAATGGGAATGCCTGTCCTGGACCAGGCCTTTGTCTTTTAGGGTCTGTCTACCTTTAGGATATGTACACTGCAACAGACGGGGGTGATTTTACATGCTTAGGGTCTGTCAGTGCCGCTTCTTATAATACTCAAATAGCCAAAAACAACACTGGAACGAATTCACACACAGATCTGTTGGAGGTGCCGTTTACAGTGCAGTGCAGAGCAGTGCAGTGCAGTGCAGTCCGACAAAACGCACCAGCGCTCAGCTATATTTTTAGCTGCTCAGCTTTGAATATCATCAGCAACTTCTGCTGTGCTATAAATCTGCACTCATAAATCACATAATATGTATGTTATAGAACAAGTTCAGAGAGTTTAGGCTTCAGGTACGAATCAGCAGTCAGAGATGGTGTCGCACGCAGCAAGTGTGAATGCTGCTTGTTCCCCAACCGCAGGTGGTCAAACACCACCCTCCATGGCTGACTTTTCACGTCAGTTATTTTCTGACAGACCTTCTTGTGCCAAGACCGCTCGCCGCCATAGTCACACATTCACAGTATTCGAGTCGACGTTTTCGTAAATATTACTTAATGTAGGCAGAACTTTTCCAAGTTAACTGCGGATGAAAAGGACAGCATTGATGCAGCAGAACATGAAAAAGATCACTCAGGACGTGCTTCTCTTATTTTGTTGCTTGTTTAATACTCTGTGGAAGAACTGGTGTCTGAACTGGTAAGATCTGTTTTGTTCCCACAATACCCTCCAGAAAGGTGCTTTCCCATTGGCTGCTGCTCGGAGACCAGCAGTGCAATCAGATCACTGCTGCACTGTGTTTGCTTTGTGACATCACCCACTTCCTGCAGCCGCTTTCATAAGCACAGTGCTAATTCCCTCAGGCTAATGGTACGCTGCTCAGGTCACTTCTCTATTAGCACAGCTAGTTACCTGAACCATCTATCAGATCAGTTAGGGTTCACTTTGACAACTTTTGTGGCTTTGGCTCAAAGCCTGGCAATGCAGTGGTGCTGTGGTTATCACTGTTGCATCAGACCTCTGGGACTGTGGGATCTCCACCTTGGCTCCATGTGTGTGGAGTTCGCATGTTTTCCCAGTTTGTGGGATTTTCCTCAGGTAGTCCAGTTTCCCCCAACAGTCCAAGAATAGGCTGAGATGAACTGGAGTTCCCAAATTGTCCCTAGGTGGACTCAAAGCATGACAAGTTTAACAGTGGTCTGATAAGATTAAAATATTAATTTTGGTTCCTAGTTGCTATTAAAAGTGTCTGTCACTAATCCACCAGCACGGCGCCCCCTATGGGCTGTCTATCCTTCTCCTGTAGGTACGTTTTGGTTCATTGCTCATAAATAATCACTGCAAGCCGGGAGCAGTGGAGTAGCTAGACATTCTGAGCCCCCTGACAAAATGTCACCTTGGGGCCCCCACCCCCCTTACATTGTCTAATTTGATCATTTTACATATTCAAGGGCCTCCGAAAGGTGTTGGGCCCCCTGAATCTGTCAGGGTATCCACACCCCTCTGACACCCTTAGCCAGGGCCCTTCAGCCTTGATCTGACTCTGAACTGCCGGAGATCTGGTGATGAAAGATATAGACAATTCAGTATATGGAGCCTTTTTAAATGCTTTTTAAGCCCTTTTACCCCAGTACCTCTCTCGATTAGCCAGGGGAAATGTCATCTAGTACAAAGACAAACAGCTAGTATTCAGACTTCGGATCCGTAGAGACAGGAAACGCAAGACCTGGAATTATTGGCCGTGGTAAAGACGACCTGTTCGTGTAATACAGCGGGTCGGAGCGCCTGAGCGGCGCGCTGCTGCGCATGCGCGAGCGCCGCGCCCGCTGCTCTGCTCTCCACATCTCCGCGGCTTCAGTAGGGGCGCTCAGTGCACCGAACAGCAGCCCGGGATCCCTGGGACCATCTTCTGCATTGTTACATGCTGATTTCTCACGGAAACGTTGAGGATATTTATTTTATGCATAACACGCATGACATACTGTAAAAGGTGAGTTGCGAATGGCGAGGCGTTTTACTCTAGTAAATGAATAGGATACTTCAATAGGATCGTGTCAGGTGTGAATAGGATCGTGTCAGGTGTGTACAGGGCTGCGTGCGATCGGAAACAGCGGGTGATAATATTAATGCTGATCTATTGTACTTTACTTTAAAATATATCTTGTTGTAGTGATAATAACTATTATTACATTCTATATCTGTTAGTTTCGTCCGGAGGCTGGTCGCCTATTCTTGCTCTGTTTGTCTATGGCAGGGCAGCGAGCCTCCAGGTGACACCCCCGGCTCCCATCCAGGTGTCCGCACATGCGCTTCCTCTGTGATTTCGGCCACCTTCGGCCAGACTTCTTTTAATACACGTGGCAGTTTTTCTAGGAGTATTTCTTACTTTCTCTGAAACACAATACATCGATTTGCCGTATCATTGTCATGGGGACCTAACAATCATGATGCGTGGTATCGCTCCAGGCGCGCTTTTAAGTATTGATATACAGAAACATTGATATATTTGCATTGATTTGTTTGGGGAACTGAAGATATAAGTTAAAAAGCAGTCCCTGTAAGAAAGGCGAAAGGGAAACGCGTCCTCCCGGGCAGAACCGGAGCGGCGGCCGGCGCGCACATCCTGGCCAAAGGTTACCGGCTTCCATGCCGTCCACTATAACGGCGAATGACTGCTGTTTGCCCATATAAGTAGCTAACACGGACCGCAAGGTGTCTGTGCATCTTAAAATATCTGTTCACGAACGGATTAGGGTAATCTGATGATTTCATTTCATTCCTAATTTCATTCCCAGATGCCACCTAGCTGTGCGTGGCACCTTTCCATTTGGCATTGGCGTCTCCTGAAGGATGCATGGCATGTAAAACGAGTGTTTTTATAGATGCCATCAACACCTCCGGGTCATCCTGCAGTCGTGTGTCGTCAGGCGCGCTCCTTTCCCCGTGCCAAAATACATCCTGCAGTTACCTACGATTACATGTTATATTTTGTGCTTTTATTTGATATCCTGTTAACTATCGCACCCGTGCTTCGTTGACCTACAGGACAGGTGAGGAGTTTGCCTTTTCGGGCACCGGCTCCAGCCCGCAGCCTTTCCCGATAGCAGTGCAGTCCTGGCCCTCGCGCTTGTTTGTCCATCGACGTCCGTACGGACGATCCCGATTTGCGTAAACTGCGCACTGAGCGGCGGACGCGGTGTTTTTGCTCATTCGCGCAGCTTTCACAGATGTCAGCTTTGATCAGCGAAGTGTTGTTATTAGCGGAAAACGTTCAGTTCTTTCATCTCTTGTCTGTAAAGCTGGATCATGTGGTACGGGGGGCGATGTCCCTTTAAAGTACAGCGACGGCGACGGGGCGCCCAGCGGCCGCGGAAAGCAGCTCAGCTCCAGAAGTGCTTGTCGTGTTCGGCCCTATAGCGCCCTAGGCAAGCTGCATCGCCATCGTGTCTCCCCCATAGTTTCGGGATAGTCTGGTGCCCGCTGTTGGCTTAGTAGGTGACCCCTAAGAATACGATGCCCCCTATTGCCCCTGCCAGGAATCAGAATCTTTATTGCAATACAATCAAACTGGTGGAAATTTGTGTTGGCACCACTTGCTACAGCTGGAAAGGCCCTGACAACTAGAACATCAACAGACAGAGAATCACAACAGAGAAGCATACATGCAATATAGGAGATAAATACAGTGGTTTGAACAAATTTAGATGCTGAAATGCCTAAGACTGACGAAGATACAGTACAGACAACATAGACCTATATCCACCACTGCTACTGTTGGCCGGCAGCCGGAGGTTCGCAGTCAGTGATAACACAGGGCTGTTGTGGGAGGGACTACGGCACACGGTAGCTGTTGTGTTAGCTGTAGTGTGTGCTTTCAGGCTGGAAGGCTTATCCTGGGGAGGGACACTAGTGGCCAGTCTCAGTACTGCACCCACGGTTCCCAAAAGCATTTTATCTTATTCAGAAATGTGAAGCAAAGGCCCGCGGAGCTTCAGTCGCCATGGAGAGCGGCGCGTGCACTCCACCGCCGCTTCCAGGGTCCGGGCCGGCCGGGAGTCCATCTCCAGAGGCCAGATTGTGGAGGCGGGAAGTGGACAGCGGCCAAGAAGAGTCTTCAAACCAAAGTCAGCCTTTTTCCATCAGCTCAGCTTAGCAGCACGGTGTGAAGCACACACACACACACACACACACACACACACACACACACACATACCCCAGCAGCGAGCGCGCCCACCCTCACTATCCTGTATTATTCTGCTCACATTCTATTTATTATGTTTGTTGTCATTCAGAAGAAGGAGAAAACTCAGCATTAGAAGCTCAGCGCCTGAGAGATGTCGCTGGTTTTTTGTACTTAGGAGACGAGCAGAATGACACAGCGTGGCACGCGAGAGCAGAAAGCGAGCGATTGGCGCTGGAAAGTGGAGCGGGAGGTGATGCTTAATAGGGCTGAGCGCTGGTCCATTTCGCAGATTACAGTCAAATATAACAAGGCTGCGGGGCCCAAAATAAACGGCTCCAAAATGAGGAGCATTCTCTGGGCTTTTTATAGAGACGGGTTTTCACAGAATAAAATGCCATTTGTGAAATTATCTTGGGTTAGAAAAATAATAAAATACTTTTTCAGATGACTTTTAAATTCGGCAGCTAGATTCGTTCCGGTTTTTGTCGGGCTGGGGGCCTATTGGTGGGTTAGGGACTGTGGGCTGGGCATAAACAGTCACGCTGGGGGCTGATTGGTGGGTTAGGGGCTGTGGGCTGGGCATAAATAGCCAGACTGAGGGCTGATTGGTCAGTCAGGGACAGTGGGATTAATAATCATAACAATTCAGAGACAGTTTTAGAATTTGTATTTAAGGTCTGAACACTGAGATATAAAGTATTGAAGTGGTAATTCCAGAGCTGTGCTGGGTAAGTTATAACAAGCACATAAATAACAAAGACCTAAAAGTGTCATTTGTGGCGTGTTTTGACCATATACTGTATTTGACTTATTTTAACTAGGCTGGCAAAAGTAGGTTGATTTATGGGTTAGTACTGCTCATTAATACTCAATAAACAAATCTGAATAATAGAATGACATATGTAGGCTTCGTAAAGGAATACTAACATCTTTTGTGACTTAGTGTGGTTCTGTCAGCATGGCTTCACTCTGCCTTTGGACCTATGTGTGCATCACAGAGATGCTGACCGAAATGTCCCGGAGAGCGGGGGGGGTCAGGGCCCACACCCCCTTTATGCTGTGGGGGGGTCAGCCATGCCCACAGATAACATGACTCGGCACCTGCTGAATCTGAGCTTACCGAAGTTTGGTGCAGGTGACACTAAATGTTTTGTGTCTCTGACACAGAGCAGCATGGTGGTTTCCTGTCTCAGTCCGTGTCTCCCGATTATCTGCAGCAAACCTGGGCTTTTTCTGCCTGATAGACATCAGGTCCTCTGCCGAAACTTTAGGTGCAAAGATGGAACTCAGCACAATTTGACGTGCCAACATGTCACATGTGATACACGACACTGTGAAATCTTGTACTGTACATTTCGATTGCATGATTGACAACGATTGGCTGGCTCAGTGGCGATGAAGAGTACCTTATTTTTTCTGATGATTCTGTGGATAAACCTCACAGCATGTGGCTGAGTGGGGCTAAGCCTCTGTTCCGGTATTCCTATGGGCCCTTGAGCGAGGCCCTTAACCCCCAGCTCTCAGGGCGCCGCTGCGGGGGGCTGCCCTTCCCTGCCAAGCTTACTCTCATCTACCTTTGTGTCATGGAGAGCAAGGTGGGGAAGGTGAAAATTTCTCCGCAAGGATCGACAAAGTGTGATTATTATTATCTTTTAAACACTGTGATTAGAGCTGTACTCTTCAGTCAAGCTAGCAGCATTAGTGACACCTCTGTAATAAACATTTGTAAACTGTTTAGCAGCATATTGTTTATTTATTGTATCTTATAAATAGAATTTTGAATTTAAATCTGGAGCAGGTGTTATTGTTTTTGTGTGCTATTTTTCAGTTCTTTCCAGAAGAATCCTCTGGTTTTTACAGGGACGTGCAGGAAGGTTGCAGTGAGTGGGGTTCGTGCCGGTTGTTCACTGTTTACACAGTGGCATCGAGTTCCTCTGTCCCTCTACTGTGCAGATGCAGTGTAGTCAGTAACACCTCCACCTGTTTAGAGTCGGACGCTATCAGTTCCCTCACTAACGGCACATAAAAACGAACAGAAATCTGATTAACTGGCTGGTGAGACGACAAAGGAGAACTGCGCTATTTAACTGCAGAAGGGCGTTTTATGTGTTGTGTGTCTGTGACAGACAGAGGGCTTTGTTGTGACACTGACGTTGCAAGAAAACGTCACTGAATCACACAGACATTAGCTGTCAGTCACAGAGAAGCAGACTCACTGAATTGCAGTGGCTCCTCCCACTATCAAACACCCCCTCCGCCCCCCGCCCCCCGCCGTCGCCATGGTACCTTCCAGTAAAGCCCGTGAAATATTCAGGAAGCCATAACATTCAGAAACAGTGTTTTGTGGTGTATTTTAATCAGAATATTTGTTGGTGTCATTAATTGTTAATGTAGTTGATTACAGAGTATTTGCTCCTGTAATTAATTGCACAGGGAGTGAGTGGTGCCCTTTAGGTGACCTTGTTCTCTGCTCACTTGTGAGTCCTGAAACTCCCTTCAGCCATTTATTTAGAGAATTCCTCTGACAACTCAGGCTGCAAACGACTAATTAATGTAATTTTTGGTACCACATTTGGGAAAAACCACAACCTTAATCAGTAATCAGCACAGCCCGGCCTGGTGTATTGTGGGTACTGTGTGTCTGAAATCCTCAGTTAGCTGGGATAACCTAAGCTAGAAGTCATGACTGTCTAATAGCAATGCTCCTTACCTAAACTCCTACTGGACAATCTTGACTTCTAGCTGAAGTTAACTGCGCTAACTGAGAAATGCTGCTTTGAAGACCCCCCCCCAACCTCCCCAGGCCAGTTTGTGCTATGAAAACACAGGTGATCCTCTGAGGTGCAAGGCTGCAGAGATGCCGCATGTGTGTTCCTCACCCTCTGCTCAGAACATCATGTATCTGGTGCCACCGCTGTGTCGCTAAGAAGGGCTCGGGGCACTTTGAGATGGATTTAACGCTCAGATAACTGGATGGAGACCTTCACGCCCCTGGAAGAGTCCGTCTGGTCCTGCTTGTCATTCTCCATCTTATTCTACAAGTGGAATCAGAATTGAGGTCAAACTCAGTGCTGACAGTTTGCTATTATAGGATCTAATTTGGTCCTTGGAGTTAATAGCACAGCCATATGAAGCTCCCGCTGTATTATTGTTGTTTTGATGTAAGAACGGAATCATCCCACTTATCAGGACCTTGTGCAGTTCCATCCCAGTCATGTTTAGGTGGATCGTGCTTTCGATTCCACTTGTGCTGCACATAATAACAACACAGCCGTCAATGGGGGCCGCTGTTGAATATTGAAGTTTCTGTTCGGTTTTGACAGCTCAGACTTTCACAAGACCGTTGAAACATGAGTTCAGCGCCCATCTTTGCGTGCTGCATCGCTCGCGGTCACATGCAGCGGCAGCAGTGCCCCTCCCCCGTTTCCGCTCCATGTTGAGTGTGAGTGAAGGAGCCTCCTGATCCTGAGGTGGACGGGAAACGACAGGGGCACGGCGGCTCACGGCCTTCCGGAGACTTGGGGTAGGATTATCTGAACCACAAATTCTGACCCCCGGCTGTGATTTATATGCATGCCAGTGTAATAAGTGGCTTAGCTGCCGTCCTGGTGAAGGATACAGACTCGTCACATGAAGGATAGAAACAGCCACTGCTGTGGGGGGAGTTTGTGCCCCGGTGGGTTAGGGGGCTGTGCCAGAGATCAGAAGGTCAGCCGTATGAAATCTCTAGGTCGTCAGAGTGGTGTCACCATGGAGACCCTTAACCTCCACCCCAGCAGCTCCAGGGATCTGGCTGATCCTGCTCTCTCAGAAATGCACATCACTTTGGATAAGAGCAGCTGCTAAATAAACTTCTGCAGGGTCATTAACTTAAATGGCTCCTGTCAATGATATAAATAGGCAACATTATGGAAAGTTGTGGCCGAGCACAAAACATATAGTCCTATATAAAGTAGCCCATGTGCTCTCTCAGAGAAGGAATTACCTGTCATGGAGGTATTTTTCAAGCCTTTGCGTAACCACTGTGCACAAAAGAGGTGGCTAATGCTGTGCTGCACGATATCTCATCAAAAATGGCCGCCGCGCTTTGTCTCACTTTGGCGGCGCAGTCCGACGAGGCTTTCAGGCCAGGTGGCACGCAGATGTCACTCTGGCTGCTCCCGGGAAAATCGGGTATCTCACTGTTCGCACCCCTGCCAGTCTCCCACCGTAAAGCCCGTTTGTTACGGCTTTTCTCTTTTGCAGGATTCTTAATGAGAAAGGAAATCTTTGTGTTGTGTTCTGTTTCCTTTCCACAGTCCGCTGCGAGGTGCTGTACCGGGGCAGAGCGGCCATCTGCCACCGGCCACCTTGACCGTGACTCACCAGCGTCGACAGCTCTCTGTAACACAGTGTGCAGTTTGACCGCATGCGTGTGCATCTATCCGCTGGGCCCTGTTCCTTTGCTACCCGTCATTTGGCATTGCTCTCTGATTTCACCCAGTGGTGAGACTGAGAGCGCCCTTTATATTTAATGACACAGTGAGAGATGCTACACGTTTAATCTTCTCCATGGACTTCCTGTCCTGCTGAACTCCAGGCTCCGCTTCCTGTCATTACCCAGCCTGCCCTCCATCTGTTATTGTGTGTGTGTGTGTGTGTGTGTGTGTGTGTGTGTGTGTGTGTGCGTGTGTGTGGTGCAGTAAGACTTGTAATTTAATTGCATCGTATGATACAATGTTCAGAAGCAAAATATCCTGTTAGTTGTAAGTAATGACATTTTATGCTTCTTAGGTTGTATATTTATGAACCATGGACACCATGTACAAGTGAAATAGCACTAACTTTCAGTAACCTAATTTCTACAACATACATTTCATGACGTTAGAAAAAGGAATACTCTAGGTTTGTGTATTTTGCCTCAGTGAGCATTTTATAGTTGTATCCTCAACAAGGGCTCAGAATGAAAAGGAGCGTACAGCTCCAGATAGGACCTGGCTGGTTCCCAGGTCAGGCCGAATGCCTTTGCATACGTGAAAGGTGCTGGTGTTCTGGGTCCAGAGTCTGAGTGCTGTAGTGGAGATTGGATTCATTCACACGGGCTCACGGATAGAGGCAGGGAAAACAGCGTCTGCGACTCAGAGTTTCCCACACAGCGATTATGGGGGGATTATGGGGGTCCATAAGTGGACCCCATGTAATCGCCTTTGACTGAACGCCATGAATGGTCATTGGGCTGAGGTTAATGAGCCTGGATCCGTGGGGTACAGTTATAGATTAGCGTCTGGTTCTGTGGGGTATAGGTTATAGATTAGCGTCTGGATCCGTGGGGTACAGGTCATAGAT